>WBNO01001374.1:38094-222310 GCA_013400575.1 Peucedramus taeniatus
CTGGAAGGGACACATCTTTTTCAGATAACCTTACCATAGAAAAACTGAAGTATATTCATCAGTCACAGCATAGAGGTTCACAGCATCATATCTGATCTGCACTTCCTAAGAATTTTGAACACAAAACTCATAGTTTCCAAGATTTCTCAAGGAACAGACACCCACATTTAGTAAGTGTGGATCACATGTAAAGATTTCATAGAGCATGAATGCAAGAGTATTTGATAATATTTCTATCACCATTTAAAATATCTTGAAAAAAGAAAAAAAACCCGAAGAACTAAAATCCTTTTCCAAAAGATCTTACACTCTACTAAAATTATTCTTAAATCTCTGTTCTAGAAAAAAAATAGATGTTGTTAGTCCTTTTATGCAACAATCTTACAAAATGCAATCTTTCAATAGCTTCACAGAATGCTTTAATATTTTCACTTCGTGGAACATAAGAATGCAATTTCTTGACTGTAAAGCACTAACAAGGTCACCTCAACGGGTATAGTTCCAGAAATCTTTCCTATTGTCTGCAAATAAGTTTTCAGGAGCTTTGGCAATAATGTGCAGAATACAGATGACACATAAATATTGTGATTCCACTGGCAAGGGTCCCATAAAATAAACCTGTTGATACCACTTTTCAAGTTTTCTAGCTTTTCCAGATTTTTTTTCTTTAATTTCTTTACATATGCGCCTCTTTCTTAAGCCTGTAGATAAGTGTATCTGAACCAGGCTTCATCTTGTTCTTAAGTGCAAATATGGGTTTTAGTCATTATTGTATTCAGTTAATCTTCTCTTTTTCTTTTTCTTTTTTTTTTTTTTAATTAGGGATTAGCCATGGCTCTGTCGTAGCAGGAGTTATTGGTGCTAAGAAACCCCAGTACGATATCTGGGGCAAAACAGTGAATTTAGCAAGTCGAATGGACAGCACAGGTGTTAGTGACAGAATACAAGTGCCTGAAGAAACGTATCTGATCCTGAAGGACCGGGGATTTGCCTTCGACTACCGTGGAGAAATTTATGTTAAAGGTATCAGTGAACAGGAAGGAAAAATCAAAACATATTTTCTTCTAGGAAGAGTTCAACCAAATCCTCTAATCTTACAACCAAGAAAACTGACTGGACAGTATTCATTAGCAGCTGTTGTATTAGGACTTGTACAGTCTCTTAACAGGCAAAAACAGAAACAAATTCTTAATGAGAACAATAATTCTGGAATCATAAAAGGACATTACAACCGGAGGACTTTGCTCACTCCCGGTGGATCTGAGGCAGCAGCCCAAGCAGAGGGGGCTGACAAAACTGAATTGCCATAATCAGCATTGTTTGTGGGGTTGTTTTTGTATTTCTTTTATATATAAAAATAAATATACAAATAAAAAGGGTTTAATTTTTTTTAGAAGGAGTGTGATTTTTTTTTTACTGGTGTGATATTTTGAGGAGATTCATATTCCTCTATTTTAACAAATGGTGCCAGCATCTCTCCCCAGCCAGCTATGGTTAACCTCTGAATGTCCAGACACAGTAGGTGTAGGCCACTACTCTGCTGTGTCATCTACCTGCAGAAAGGCACAAGGATAAACCCCTGACTGGAGGGATTTAGAACATGAATTGTATAGGGAATGAATGATGGCAAAAGAAGGAAATACTGTCCACATTTTTCAGATGAAAGCAAAACAAAAATTAGTAGGTTCTTCTCACCTTCAATTGCCTTCAAGTAGATTTATACAATCTAAGGTCATTGCCTCATCCCCATGACTACAGAAAAAATATTGACAATACAGCTGAAGGATTTCAAGGTGTGTCATCCCCACCCAGTAGGAGGGTCTGGAAGACAGAAGACATGAACCTTGTCCTAAAAGTGTTTCCACTGATTTCCCTCTTAAAATGGAGTAAGGTGTCCTCCTCACAGCTGGGTGACTGCACTGTAAATAAAATGTATGTTGGTGTCCCAACCTCTTGCACCCAAGGCAAGAGGTCAAGGCTCTCTTGTAGGCACTAAGTCACAGCCATCAGTCCTGTTTGCAGGGCTCAAACACACGGTGGTGTCTTGACTGGCACACAGACAGACAACAGGGTTACACCTGAATGACATGTCTGGAGCCTACTGCTGAATCGACTGTACAGCCAATAAACTAATTAGATTCTCTGGTGGTATTTTCCACAGCTTAGCTCTTAACCCTGTCACTAGTTTGTGTTGTCACCAAAACAAGGGTTTTCTGAGGCTGTGATATGAATGCATGCTGAAGTACAGCAGGAGACAAAACTCACTGCTAAGCTCCCACTCAGTTGCCCCAAGAGGAGGGGAAGCCAAGACAGAGAATACCCTAAATTATTTGTGTGCCAACACAGACAGTCCTTTGAGATGCTACAAGGCCATACCTCAGTGCTACAAGCCCTGCATCAAAAGGAGGTTAACTTTTTGGGGACTGGCTAATCAACTTCACCTTGGAAAGTCTAAATATATAACCCGGGTTTATGCACTTGTGCCATGATTCAAACCAGGCTGTAAAGTGCATGAAACCTCTCATCAAGTCTGTTCTCAAAGGAGCTGGGTTTGTTCCAGTAAATATTATCTTTAAAGTAAATCTCGTATGGAAGAGCAGAACCTGTAATCACACAGCAATCCCCAGATGAACCACACTCAAACAGCACAGTGCAACATACAGATTCTTTGTAAATACAGACTTGCTTTGTGCAGACTGCTGTTACCTGGCCCTTAATAAAAACTAGGGATTCTTAGGAGCACTGCTTCTGGATTAGCCTCATTTTTAGAAGATGGCAAATTTGGCTAGAGCATCCTGACTAATACATTTTAGAAGACACTACTGTTTACCAACAACAAGGTACCAAAACATGAAAGTGTTTAATTGTAATGAGATAGAAACCAATGTGTTTCATTGTAAAGTGACCCAATGAAGGGGTTTTATCAATAAAGTGCTATATTCTGAAATAGAAAATAAGAAAGATAGACAAGTAAATTCCACAGAAAGTTGTATCACTGAATAGTGGGTCTGAAGAGAGAAAGCAATGAGTGGTCTGAAATGTTATACTCAGTGATGTTACTACCAGTAACTGAGCTCTCATTCCAAGTGTATTACTCCTTTTAGTCCCCACAAATATCACTTTTATGCCATACATAGAAAGTCAAACCCTTCAGCTCACCTAGGCAAGTGCTGATACTGTAGGACATGAAGACATGGAAGTGATGACATCTGAAGCATTTAAATTAATTTCATATTTACAGTAGTATTTCAGGCACTAAATAAGGAAGCTTTGGCTGGTTTAAACATTCATTCACAGCTGGCCTCTCCTTAACAGCTTTTCTTTCTGTGCTGGATGGGTTCACTTCTCCTGGTCCTCTAAATATTTAATTCTTGCTAATAGCCCAGCTGAACTGATTTTCTAATTCTCACCACCTCTGTAATGACAATTTGCAGCGAGTGGAAGGTTCTCACTGGATAAGAGGGTTGGAGGCTGGAGTTATGAGGACAACTTCATTGTTCCTTAGCAGAGCCCCAAATTTCCTGCTTCTTATCAGAGACACAGATGTCTTTCTCTGTTATCCCTCTCAAAATCCCCATTAGCATAATTGTGTTCCCAAGAAAAATCACTGGCTAGTGAAGCCTGAGTCCATGTTGACCAGATAAAAAGTTTGCTAAATCAGCTCATTGCTGTTAAATCAGCTCATTGCCATGAGCAATTCTTTAGTGAGGAATTTCACTTGTTACTGTAGCAGGTAAATCCCTGCATGAGACTATTTTTCTATAATTGCTGGCTATTTGTCACCCCAGCAATTGCACTGTTTGTTCCTTTTCAAATGTGGTGACCTTATAGGTTCAGAATGTTATTTCTCATTGTAGCACCTGTTTTCTGTGGAGCACAGCTATTATTTATGGTGTCAGTCTGCTGGTTGTACTCCATGACTTTATGGTACTGTTAGTGTATCCAGCTTTCCCTCACAGCCATCTTCTTGTTCATACAGGATAGAATTGTTCCTACAAGGACCTATAAAGCCAAACACCTAGTAATTATCCCTTGAAACAGGGATGCCTGGGTTAATAAAAGCAAATTGCCTTGATATCATAACACTTCAGCCAAAGCAGCTAGCAAATATTGAGCACTTTCATAGATTTTCCCTATTAGGAGAAGAAAGCCTTGGCAAAATTTGACTATACTCTTTGATGTCACCTTGTTTCTTTCTACAAATGTGGTCTACACAGAAACAAACAGTAGCAGGCTGCTTCCTCAGAAATTTATACCTCAGTTCCTCTCACAAGCTCCATGTTAGGAGCCCTTAAATGATTTCTAAATAAACAGGCTGAAAACCACAGCTTTCTTCTCTGAAAAGCAACATACAATCAACTGCATCAAGGGCAGCTTATGCTTTGAAGTACTCAATCATTAAAGTAGATGGAATATTGACAGTCTGGACAACAGTTCTGTACCAAAATCTTTACTTTGTAGTGCTCCAAGTGCAATTTTGCAACCATCACGCCTATATTCTAGAAAAAAAGTTATACCTGCAGCAAGATTTTTTGTTTGAAGGGCAGTGAAGGAGTTTTTGTGTTGATTAATTAATGCCATTGACCAATTTTTATAATGTATATTTGTAAATTCACAGTTGGGTACTGATACCAGTCAAGGGATCTACTCTTGGCTCACATTAAGACTCAAATCACTGAGTTTAACTCTACTGAGAACAATGTGATAGGTGTGATACCATTTAGAACTCTGTGCTAACAAAAAAAGCAATTCAAAAAATAGCTTTTAAACACAGGGGCAAAAAATCACTCACTGTCCTCAGCTTTAATCCATTCCTAATTATTTCACAGTTGTTTTCTCATTTGGAAAAACACAGCAATAAAAAAAAAAAAAAAAACAACCTCATCTAATCCTTTTCTCATTAGCAGAACTTCAGTTGCCTTTCCTGAGTGCACTGGGAGTCAAGGAGTTTATACAAACACCCAGCACAGCAAAGTGCCTGATAGCCAAGTTTCCTGGGGCTGCCCACTGTGGAGCAGCAAGGCAGGGAGCAGAGCCTGGCTCCCCAGCTGACTTGAAAAACAGGAGAAAAATAATCAGAGGAGTGGGAAATAACCACATTAACCATTATCAGTGGTACATGGTGAGTGTTATAATTGCACAGTCAACTTATTAACCTCCCCATCAATCTTCTTCTGTGCAGTGACACAATTCAGGGTTTATGGTTTCCACAGCTCTGTGCTTTACTGGAGGAGGGAAAAAAATATGACAGCGGAGCAGCTGGCAGATGGGAGGGAAGGGGTAAAAACTCAATATGCATATCTCCAGGCACTTGAGGCTTAGAGCAGTTTTTAAGGAATGCTCTCATTAGCCCTTCCAGAACAACAAAAAAATTCTGTTGTTTATATAATTTTAGTAGATAAGGCCCAATTTTTTTCTACAAATTTTCTTCTTTTCTGTCTATTTACCCCTAAGCTGTTCTATATGTGATAGCTGTCAGAGTTACTGAGCCAACCAGAGACTGATTCATTCAACTCTTTCATGTGAAAACAACAGCTATATGCAGGGCTGGTTAATCTCCTGTAAAATGCCATCTCATGCTACTTCTCCTGACCCAGATCTCCCTCACTACAAGGTGTTCTGTTTTTCTGGTTGTGAAATATTTCCAGATCACAGAATTGCAGAATATTATATTAATATTTATATAATGAACAACTCTCTTTCAGAGTCCACATACCTTTTGAGGGTCCTGAAATCAGAGCCTCCTTCAGCTTTGCAATATTAACTGAAAATAAAAAAGTACCACTGTTACCACATGGAGACAAAGAAGAAGCAATCTCAGCTGGTTTGCTGAAAATCCAAGGCTGTAAAACAAATATGTGTGAAACGACTTTTGCTTGCAAAACCTACTCCCTGCAGTGGTGACATAGGGTACTCCAATGGCTATTATTACAGCTACAGGATATTAAGTATAATTTTAATTAACTCATCAGTTACTTACAGTAATAAAAAATACAACAGCCTCCTCCTATTCATCATTCTTCTCAGAGACTGTTTTGACAGGTTCTCAGTTTTGTAAGTTTCTATAAATCACCAAGTAATTTGCTTCAGATGAGTGATTGTCTCTTTTGGATGTGCCCAGATCGATGCTCTAAAACTCCATCCAGGAGTCAGAAATTACAGCCCTGTCTCAGAGTAAGCTGATTCTGTATGGATGAGACCAAGACTTGCAGTGGCACCAATTCATTGCCTGTGTCCCTGTTCCCAAGAAAGGCAAGACCAGAAGCTTCAACAAGCTGGGAGCTGTTCTTTAGCACTTTTCCCATCTGAACAATGCTGGGAAGAAGATCCTAGCAGGATCTATACCACAAGGTGAATCAACACTCTGCCTTTACAGCCCATTCTTCATTTACAGCCTAATAATCTGCAAGTTGTTACACTTGGCTGCTTGGCAGTCCCAGACCTGTTCACAGGATAATGAGGGCACAGGGAATGCATCCCACATGCCACAGCTGACACTGCAGTGTGCAGTCACCTGCTGCCCTGTGGGACTCCCCTTTTCCTGGCAATTAACTTGGCAGGATCCATCACCTCTCAGAAACCTTCATAAGGATGTTAGCAGGCAAGTTTTCATGGAACCATCTCCAACAGCATCCTTTTCTATTGCTGGTTTTGTTTGGGCTTTTTTTTTAATGCTTCCTGCAGAACAAACAGAAATCCAAGTACTCGTAATTTCCATTTTATTTATCCACTCTTAATTTCAGAGCTAGAGGGCTAGAGCAGAAGGGCCTCCACAAACCTGAGAATTATATAAAAAAAAAAAAAAAAAAAAAAAGAAAGAGAAAGGGACTCAATGAAAAAAGTTCCAAGCTATTTTGAGCTTTATGGATAAAAGTCAATATTTTATTTTCAGCTTTAAAGTCACAGTGAGCACAGAGAACACAAGTATCACCCATTGCCCCTAGAACACAGTTTCACATTTTTGTTATTTTCATTTAACGTTTATTTTCACATTTGATGCTGTCTTCACATCTAGTCTGTATTCCCATGCAGAGCACACTGACATTGACCAGGCTCAGCTAGGCACAGCAACCCAAGCCTTTGGACCCTCTCTTTGGAGCATCTCCTGTCAAACATCAAAAAAATAAAATTTTGATAGCAACTGCTGCAATGGGGACTTCTGCTTTCAGACACTTAGCCATACCCTACTATGGATTCTTTGATTAAGAGTCCAAAACCCATCCTTATAAGCTCCAAATTATTATGCATCTCTTTTTTTAAACCCATGCTGGAATATATCTTGTGGATGTCAGAAAGTATCACAACTTAGCATCAATATATTAGAAAGAAGTTGGCTTTGCTCCATGTTCCAAAGTAAAACAATAGCAAAAACTTTCTTAATCTGTCTTTGAAGCAGAGAGTGGTATCCAACCAGAGTTTCTCCTTTAAGGTAGAAGCCACTACATCCAAACAACAGCCATCATTGCCTTTGCTCAAGGCCATAGCTTCGAATTTGGGCATCTGTCTTTTGCATAAGTCCATTTCAGATGTCAGACACTTTCAGCCCTGGCTCACAGTTTTGTAACAGTCTTTGTTGCTCCAACAGGCCAACAGGACCAGGACAGTGACCATCCCCCCTGCACTCAGCACGGGTGAGCCTGCAGTCCCAACCCTGCATCCAGCTCTGGGTCCCTCATAAAAAGAAAGAGTTGAGGTCTTGGAGAGTGTCCAGAGAAGGACAATGGACCTGGTGAAAAGTCTGGAGCACAAGTCTGATGAGGAGCAGCTGAGGGAGCTGGAAGTGTTCAGCCTGGAGAAAATGAGGCACAGACCTCATCACTCTCAACAACTCCCTGACAGAAGGCTGTAGCCAGGTGAGGGTTGGCCTCTTCCCCCAGGTAGCAAGAGACAGGACAAGAGGAAATAGCCTCAACTTGCTCCAGGAGAGGTTAAGATTACATATTGGGGGAAAAAATTGTTCTCCTAAAGGATAGTGAGGCATTGGAAGAAGCTGTGAACAGAAGTGGTGGAATGACCATCCCTGGGGGTATTTAAAAGAGGTGTAGGCATGGAACTTAGGGTTTAATTTAATGGTGGAGTTGGCAGTGGTGGGTAAATGGTTGAACTTGTTGATCTTAGAGGTCTTTTCAAACCTAAATGATCCTATGATCTTGTGAACCCTAAGACCGTCAAAAATGTTCATGGACATATGAACAAAAATGTTCATAAAAATTCTGTTGGAGGTCAGTACCAAAACTAAGTCAAGCTGTGTAGCTTATGGAAATGAAGGCTTCACTGGAGTTAATTGATTTAATTCCAATGTATGAATGCATTCATGGGCCAAAAATAGTTGTTTCTGGAGACCTCTTTAATCTAGTGAAGAAAAGCAGAACAAAAATTATGACGGGAAGCTACACAAGATCAAATTGGAAATAAAGCACATACATCTGACAGCAAGTATGCCTAGCCACTGGAACAGGACACCATGAAAAACAATGGATCTGCTATCTCCTGAAGAGTTCAAAATGAGATTATGGAGATCTTTGTGGAAATTATGCTTTATTCAAATACAAGTGCCCAAGTCCACTGATGGGGAACAATGTGGCTTTTACAATCTGTAAAATTCCAACAGACAGGTTGGATATTTCAAGCTTTCTGTTTTCTATATCCATGAATTTGGCATTATCTCTTCACCACTGAGATAAACAACTGAAAGAGAAAAAGGCAAAATCTTCAGTTCTGAGAATGCTTCACAGCTCTTGCTAGTACTGAAGATGAAGAACTGACTGAAGATGAGGAAGGAAAACCTTTTTTCAATTTCATGCATTGATTCATAGCCTGGAAAAAAACATACTTTGTTATATGTCTCCCTTTGTGAATGCACTGGAGGCATTGCAAACCAGTGGCTCAGCTCACTGGCAGACACTCCACCAAGCTATTTAGCTTCCCCATCACTTACATAACTGCTTCATTGATTTTACCAAAAAACTCTGTAGTCAAGCATCAAGAAAGAAACTGAATTACTCCCACAATTGCATTCCACCATTCCCACCCCCTTACTGCTCACTCTGCCATGTTTCCTTCCTTACCCCAGTGCTCAGAGCAATCACTCCCTATTGCAGTTGTTCTAAGCAAGGCTGTAACACCACTGGGGAAGAGCATTTGTTTCTTAACAGGAGTTTCTTCATGCAGGGTTCAGTAAGATGTCAGGAAGTGTTTATGGTGTTGTGTGACCTTGTCCAGCTGAGGGTGTTCATACTTTCCCTTATAATAAGAAACGTGGCCTTGACTTAAATAAATGGATTTCTACATGAGTAGTTTATTATCATGATGTGTCCCTGTCATTTTTGTATAAACATATGATATTACATATGTAAGATACTCAGCCTGACAAGGCTTCTGTATGTTTTTATTCTACATCCAGAAAAGCCTCTTAGGAACAGATAACACAGGATGCAGTAAAAGAAGAATGAAAGGAAAGTCTACCTCTGAACTTGTCTGGAGAGAAAAAAAAGAGGCACATTAAATGCTCATAAAATACCTTCCAAATAACCCAATTACCTACTTACAACCTGCAATGCATGATGTATTTCTCAAAATTCTCACTAAGGCTGACAAGAAGAATTTCTCCCTTTCCCTACACAAAATGCAGCTACCTAATTCTGACACCAAGATGAGAATAACTCCTAATATTTCACTTGGATTAGCAGCTCCCACCGAGTGACAAAGGTGAGAGATTTGGACTGGAAAGTCACAATGGCCAGGCAGAAAAGTCTCTGCTGCTCTGAATTATTAACAGTGCCTCACCTCAGAGCACAGCCCAGTCACACTGTTCTCTTGTCAGGGGCCTCAGGAAAAGGGAGCACAGGTTCCAGTGCACTGCAAGCCTTTGAACAGTGCTTTGAGCCTACACAGCTATTTCACACCAGGGGTAGTGTCAGGGCAGGGCAGACTTCTTAAAGACTTAACATCCTGCTCAGGGGCATGGAATGAGAATTTCAGAAGGAATAATTTTGGGAACATTTTCAATTGCATCTGAGCGGAGGGAGAACAACTTAGTGCCATCAAGCCCCTTAGATGCTGTTAAAAAATAGTGGTTTTTAAAATTATGTAGGCAAAAAATTGCATCTGAAATGTCATGCACCACGATTCCTTTCTATTGGTTGTCTTTATGTAGTTTACCCCATAGGTTCTGATGTTCAGTCTTTTCCTGATATATCTTACACCATCCTCAGTGGTGTTTTTGAGGCAGAGAAGCAGCTTCTTCAAGACAGCAGGAAAGCACTTTGCTGGATGCCTGTCATAGGTGTCCTGAAATCATTATGACTCATGGGAAATGCCAGCAAGCACAACTCAGGGGTTTGTCAGTGATGTTTTTGCTGTATCCACATAAATGTTCTGAAATACAATGACCTTACTTTCTAAAACGCCTGAAGTTTAAGCAGCATGTTGGAGTTGTGTCCATTGTGCCCTTCCATGATTGCTCTTGAACTATGTAAAGAGTTCTTTCTTCAGAAATATCTTTATTTACAACTTTTCCTTCTCTGTCTTGAAAAAAATCAAGGTGTGATGGTTTGCAGAAGAACCATGAACCTCTTTTTTTAGATTAATTTACCTAGAAAACAGAAGATTGTACTTCTGCTGCAGAAGGTCACTTTTTAGTCCTTTGCAGAAACACTGCAAACATGAAAAAAGTATAAATGACGCAGCAATTCCTTTCTTCACCTGCAGGCAGGATGAAATTATTGGCCAGAGAGATGGAAAAGATGAAGCAGATACAGCTGACTGAGTTACTAATTTTGATTCCCATAGCAGCAGGGCAGCAGACTCAGGATAAATCCAGACAAAAGGTGCTGTTGTTGCCCTTTTCACAATGCCACCACAAGGAAAGGCAGGGATCATGTATTCAGAGCTGTGGGCATAGCCTGTGGGCACAGTCCTTCTGCATGTTATGCCCCTGTTTTTATTGTCTTACACTGAAAACATCTAGGGCTGGATAATCTAAACAAATTATTTTTATGACCAGACCAAAAATTAGCGTTAATTTCTGACCTCACTTGATTTTAATCTATGACCTGGGTCCTGTCAGTCTACCAAGTCCTGAAATTTCTCTCCCAACCTGGGGACAGCTAATCCTTTCCTCAGGAGTACATATGTTGCATTTCTTCAAGCATTCAAGGAAACTTATCTTCTTCCAGCTGTGTCTGAAGACTCCTTAATCACTTCAGGTCTCCACTCTCCTGATGCAAATCTCAGACACAGACCTGTGAACTGGGGGAATGAATGAGCCCAAGTTTTTTTGGAGCACCAACCAGCTCAAATAAGACTTTTCTTTCCAAGACAAACAGCATAAAGTGGCTACTGGCATCCAGACACCCCTGTAAATTCAGCTCCTAATCTGATCTTTGCTGTTGACTTTCCCTCATGATCATCATCCTGCCAGTATTGACAGACCACTCCAGGGACTAATCCTGGCATTCCTCATGCTGAATCTTGTGCTCTGGCTGGACTGCAGCCCCCGAGCGTGCTGTTCATTGCTGTGGCTGCCAAAGCACATTAGGCACTGTGAGCTCTATTTCCAGAGCAGATCATAACAGATACCTCTCCTGAGTTATGCTATAGCACTTGGCTGCATGATATTGAGTTTGGTGCTGAAACACTCATATGCACACTTCTGTGAAATTATTTTAGCATATGAATCTATGAATCTACCCACACTTGGCATTACCTGAACCCTTGTTAGAGTTAGGTGCAAATTCTTCTTCTTTTTTTTGTAATACAGCTGGTACCATGAGGAGCAGCTGAGGTCACTTGGGTTGTTCAGCCTGGAGGAGAGGAGACTGAGGGGAGACCTCATTGCAGATACAGCTTCCTTGTGAGGAGGAAAGGAGCAGACACTGACCTCTTATCTCCAGTGGCCAGTGACAGGACCCAAGGGAATGGCCTAAACTGTGCCAAGGGAGGTTTAGGCTGCATATTAGGAAAAGGTTCCTCACCCAGAGGGTGGTTGTGCACAGGAACAGTCTTCCCAGGGAAGTGATAACAGCACCAAGTCTGACAGAGCTCAAAAAGGGTTTGGACAAAGCTCTCAGGCACATGGGGTGACTCCTGGGGTGTCCTGTGCAGGGCCAGGACTTGATGATCCTGATGGGTTCCTTCCAACTCAGCATATTCTATAATTCTATGATGAAAATTATGGAAGTTATAAAGAGTCACAAGTACAGAAAAAGGATGCAAAACTGCATGCAGAACATACCCCATGGGCAAACACAGGCTCAGTCCTGCTTATCTGAAACAAGCTGTCATGAAATCAATGTGCTCTTATATCTCACTTCATTTATAAGTTAATAAACAACAAAATCTGTAATATGTTGTGGGTGGTGGGGAAAAAAAGAAACTAAATAAGCTTCTTTTGGAGGTAGGGTGTTTGAAAAAATCAGAGGAATTCAATAGGGTTGTCTTAAAAAATGGTTCTGGAAAACAATCACATCTGCTGACTGTTGCAGTCTAATTCATCTGCAAATCTGTCATGCTGCACACAGAGGAAAACCACAAGCATTAGAAATCATTCCAGTATTTTCTGAGGGATCCACTTACTGTGTAATCATTGTTTAGGTAGTTATGAGCAACTTTCTCTCTTTCTTGCTTTGCTGTGACACCCTTAAATAGTACTCAGTCTTTTACCAGCACAGAATGCTAATGTGCAGAAAGATCTGCTGTTTTCATTCCTCTACAGTGCATCTTTTTTAAAAGGAGCTCATGTGGGCCTCTAATAAACAGCTATCAGATGCTATGCTCATGCTCAATACCCTCTGCCTTGAACAAGGAATGCAGATATATCCAAAAATATAATGCTATTGTATTTATAGCAAAGCAAAAAATTTAGAATGCAAATTCAAGTGCATGGAAATCATCTGACCTTACTCAAAGATCACATCAGTTTCCCAGAAGGACACATCTGAGGTTTTCAGGCCAGCTGTAAGACCCAAACTAACCTTGAGGTTTGGCAGTGAGGCTGGACAAGATGATCTTTAAGGGTCCCTTCCAACCCAAACCAATCTGTGACTCAATGCTATGAATGAGATGGCAATTGAGAAGCAGGGTGGCAGAAAACAGGTGAACTTTTCTAACCTGATTTCTTCTGGCAATCCCCAGCATCTCCTGTGTTTCCCTTCAAACCAGACCAAAGACTTTTTTTTGGTATCTTTGTCCTTTACAGCAGCCAGATGTTCTAGGAGTACCTAAATGGAACTAACATTGAGAATAACACCCAGGACATCTCCCTGGTGGACCCCCATAAGCCCTGGGCTTTATAGCATTACAGGTATCCAGTGTGTGTATCCCTGTCAATGTCACACAGGATGCTGCAGTAGTCAACACCACCATGTTCCAGCTGCACAGACAAATCATTGCTTCCCACAATGCTTAAAACAACCTTAATAATATATTGCAACCCATGAAGTTCTGGGACTTTTGTTCTCTCTGATCAGGAGACAACAACCCTGAAAATCCTGAAAACTCTACCCTGTGCCTTATATTCTCCAAAACATTACCTCACCTGAGCAAAATACAAGGAAATGGCTCACTCATGCTACACTTACTTTTATACTCCACCAGATACTCCTCGATTTGTAATCCTCTCTAACCAAAATTGGAACCTCACTCCACACTGTATAAAAGGAGTTAGTTATCTCTTCAGTGCTCCTGGAAATGTTATCAGATGCTGGTCCAGGTGCAATTATGCTGTGGATGAGGGGAAGAATTCAGCAGTGCTTTTGCACTGATACAGACTCATGTGGGGTGCTGACACCTCAGAAGGCATTGCCAGGGGAAGGGGATCTTTCCTGGTTCTCCTCAACTCCATCACTGCACACAGATCCAGCACAGTGGGACTACACAAAGCTCCCTGAGTGGTCTCAGGTTGCATTAATCACTTTTTAGCTGCTTCTGTAAGTGTCTACAATGCCAGCCTTTGCTACCAAAGAAACAAATGGGTTGAATACAGAAGGAAGTGAAGAGCTCTAAGCTCAAGACCAAAGGGATTTGTCTGATACTACTTGGCTTGTTTGTATCAGAGTCAAAATTGTATTTCAGGTTGTTGATCCTTACACAGATCTAAAGAATGGTGTTGTTTCACTTCAGATAACATACAAGGTTTTTCAGGCTGCTGTTTTGACTGACCATACACATCTATCAAACTTTTTTCTTACCATAAACAAACCCTCATAGAAGAGTTGCTGCCTGAGGAGTTTAATCCTCTTAGAGCCTCAAAGGGACTCATGGATTTTTGTCTGTTTTCTGTCAGTGTTAGAGGATTTGATTGATTCTTTCATTATTCTTCCAATTCAGAATAATGGAGAGTGGCATTTTACTTGGAGAGATGTGCATTGGCTTAAAAAAACACTCCCAGTTCATCCATCTGCTAGAGCTCTGGAGAGCTGAATGGTACTTACAATTTTAGATGTTCAGTCTAACACAAAAAAGATTTCATTTTCCCTTGCTTCAAAGTGTTACACTGTGTTCATAATTGTATCCCACATGGGTTTCATTTTTGGTCTTAACCAGGGCTGGACCAGAGCCTTTCCTGCCCTGGAACAGATCTAGGGTTGATTCTTACGGCCCTGAAGGGATGGGGCCATGCCCCTCACCATAAAAAGCCATAGCAGAAGCATGACCCAAAGACCACAGAGAGATGTGGTGCCCTGGTGTCAGGCAGATGTGCCAGGGAAGCTTGCACAGCTGCAGGCAGGTCCCAGACAGGACCCAGCCTGCTGCTCCACAGAGCTGCACAGTGGGGTGCTCTGCACAAAGTGGGATGCTCTGCAGTGAATGCTGGACTGTCTCAGTCTAGGAGCAGCAGCAGACAAGGTACAGTGCTCAGTTATCACTTTTAGTTTGAGTGCTCAGTTATTACTTTTAGTTTGAATCTGAAGATGTTGCCTCCACTAGGAAAAAAAAGAAATAGATCAGTTTGCAGTAAAAAATAAAAGGCAGGGACAGAGGTACACAGAGGTAACAACCTTTTTCAGGAGCAATGTTCCAGGCAGCCAGGTTTGTCTCAGTTAAGACAGCAGCTCTGTATTGGCCACATCCACCTCAGATGGCAGTGGGTCCCTTTCTTCATCTTAGCAGCAGCTTGGAGCAGGTTGGTGCTTCCCTTGGGGCAGATGCTCTGGGTTTGTTCTCAGGCAGTCAGGCACATGGTGGATGACCAAGTCTTGCACTCAGCCCCAGTATTCCTGGGACATTGTTTTAAAAGGGGTAGCTTCTCTGCATCCTCAGCCTCAGGTGAGCTGTCACGGTTTTGGCTGCACTTGTGGCTTGCTGCAATTCACCTCTCATTCTACTGCATCCACTGGAAGACACCATATTCCACACCAAATTCCACATCCCAAGCAGGATCTCATGGAGGGAGATCCTACTTGGAATGAACAAACCTGTTCCTTGTCCCTGTCCCTCTCACTTTTGTTCCAGTATCACCCAGAGCACACTTTCTGTAAGGTACAATATGGCAGCAGTGGTAGCAGAAAACACCACTATCCTGACACAACAAAACAACTGAGATTTGGGTCCAAATCCAAGCTCTAATACATCCCTTGGAAGGATGCCTTCACTTTCCTATGCTAATTTTTGTGGTTTGTTTTTTGTTGGTTTTTTTTCCCCCTTTCCCTCTACTTTCTGTTTGTCATTTATTTAAAAGCTGAAACATTTAAAATGGGGAAAATTCGCCTGTATATTTTATAGGTAATTAACATGCTGGTGCCTTGGTTGCCTGCAAGGACTACAGAACACATGAATGAAAATGCAGCTTACTGCACAGAACCACTTTGATTAAACCTCTATTTGCATTCAGCACAGCCACTGTGGCTCACAGACACTCCCCCTGCAACTCGAACCACCTTTAACACTCTGACTCCTGCTTGAATAGCTCTGGGTAAAGCTGCCAAACATCACCCCCCAAACCTCCACCCCACCCACCCCCACATACCCAGTCAGAATTCCTTTATCACTTAGGTTGGATTTGGGGATACAATATCCCAGAGTGAGATAGTTTTGCTGCCACCAGGTCATTCTTCAAGTGTAGCTCTTTCCATTTGTGTCAGCCCTTCCGCAGGAGAAGAGTGTTTAGAAGGGGAAGGAGGGACTTGAGATAAAGCACTTAAATTCTGAGATAATAGAGCAATTAACACTAGAGATGAGGATGCTGAAGCCCAGGAGACCTTGCTCAGCTGCTGTGCTGTTATCACATGATCGGGGAGCATATTTGAAGGTAATAGCAAATAACTTCATTAAGCTATCAATAGATTGAGAAGCTTGGAGAGCTTTTGAAAAAAAAAAAAAAATCTCTTTCTCTCACCAGGTGGCTTCCACAAGCTCTCCTAGTTCCCGCACAATGGTATTTTCAGAATCTTGTTAAACACAGTGGGAAACTTAAACGCTTAAACGCCCTTGAATGTTTTTGTCCTGGCTTTTAGCAACCATTTTCCTTTGCTGCCCTCTTGTGGGAGAACAGCAGAAACACGCCCATTTAGAACGCAAATAAAAACCTTCATTCACCGAAACATATCCTGACCTAAATTCACCTAGACTGGAGAGAGATCTCTGTGAAAGCAGCCTGCTTTATTTCACGCAGTTTCTTCACAGGAGGAGGTTTTCTGATGGTGCTAGTCTCTGTATGGTACAGCAGCTCAATGTCAAATATCTGTGTGGTAACACAGCATCAGCCAGGACAGGTGAAGCCAGCATGGAACAGTTTTTCCCTTAATGAACTGAGGCAAAATAGACATATATACACACATACTATATATATATCTACATGCGTTGTATACACAGGTATTATGTAAATATACATTTAAGCACAAGTACAGGCTGGATGGGGAACGGGTCAAGATTAGCACAGGAGAGAAATTCACTTTGTGGACAAAAAGACTTATAGTGATTCAGCAATGTGCACTTGCAGCCCAGAAAGCCAAATGTGTTCTGGATTGAATCAAAATAAACATGGACAGGTGATTGTGTGAGGTGATTCTGCCCCTCCACCCTGTTCTGGTGAGATCCCACCTCGAGTGCTGCACCCAGTTCTGGGGACCCCCACAGGGAGGACAGGGACCTGTGGGAGCAAGTCCAGAGGACACCCATGAAGTTGATCACAGGGCTGGAGCACCTCTCCTACGAGAGGAGTTGTTCAGCCTGGAGAAGGCTCCAGGAACAACTGAGAGCTCCTTCCAGTACCTAACAGGGCCTATAAGAGACCTGGAGTTTTGACCTCAGTTCTGCAGTTCTCAGTGTCGCTTGCACTCTCCATTCATCTCATATTACAGATGATTTTCACTTTTGCAACTACATTGTTATCCAAGAATTTCCAACAAGAGATCAATTTTCCAGGGTAATACAGTTTTATCTCTAAAATGAAGCTGATGAAAGGTAGTTTTGAGGTGTGGAACTGCTTGAGATGATGAATGATGAATGATGAAGATTATGCAAGCCCTTGTTTATTATCAGGTAAATACTTTTTTTATTTATGGTTTTGACAATAAAAAGTACAATTCTCCATGCAGACAGTCTTTTTATACAGAATAGGGAAGAGCAGAAAACACTCCAAAAAAACCTCAAATAATCATTCATTAGATGCTGTAAGGATTGCTCAAGTCCATAGGAATGACAAAACTCGCAGGCAATTTAAGGATGTCCTGTGGCATCACGAACATAGAGTGTAACTTTATGGTGGTAAATCATAAGTATTTACCTGAGTATGTTTTAGCCCTGGCTATAAAATATCCCAGAGTGAGATAGTTTTGTTGCCACCAGGTCATTCTTCAAGTGTTCACTTTCACAGAGCCAGTTTATTAACATCTTTAATTTCTGACTAATGGTTCCACGTGATGTTTATTTATGAGTATCCAAACGTTATTATCCAATACAGGGTGGCCCAGAGCAGATAATGTAATCATCTCTAGATGAGCTGCAACCAGGGCTGCCTCCAGCTTGCTCCACTGTCAAAGAAAATATCCACAGAATGTGTGACATAAACCTGAGAGGCCTGAAGGTCTTTCTGCCATTCCAGTGAAACTGTGCTGTAAAAGCCTGGGGGACTGCAGGGCTCTGTAGGTGCTGCATTGCAACTAAACATGTTCTCTCACTAAGGCACTGAAAACAGCATCAGCTCAGACACTTTAAATATGTTACCTTGAGATTATTTCTGCCTCTTTTTTTCCTCTCCAGTTAAAAATTATCTCTTTCGGATGGCAAAGGCTGAATTCCATGATCAGCAGGCAGATATTCACATCTTTAAGAAGTGGCTGGCATTTCCAAACTCTGGCAGTTTATACCAACACCAACTCTTCCCATGAGTTTTCAAGAGGATGCCCCAAGTCTCTCTTTCCTTGGGCATGCAAACACCTTTGGAGTCACCATTAGCTGAAGTAGATGAAGGAGCACACCCCCCTAAATCCACCACAAACCCCCTTCAGATGTCCCTTTGGGTGGTGCTGGCACGTACAGGTCAGTCAAGTTAGCTGTTTGAGGGTGATTAGGGAACTAAATGTCAGCCCTAAAAGAAAAAGGTCTGAGAGATTATGCCACTTCACCCTTCTCCAAAAACAATTGATTCATTAAACCATTGCATTCCTTCCGGTACTTCACAGCTACTTCTAAAGTAAGACCAAACATTAGATTTTATGTAAAATCCTGCTATTCTGAAACAGAGTGAGTTCACCTGAGGGGATGTTTTCAAAGATTCCCATCTGTGTCTTCCTATTTTCAGAGAAGAGTATCACTTCAGGTCTTCCTGTTGGACTGTGCTGAATCTCAGTTTTTGCTGTATGTGACTCCTCAAATCCAGAAAAACTACAAATGTTCTGTGTTAATGCTTCTGTGATCATTTGGAGAAACAAAGAAAATTCTTTGTGTAAATTTTGGTGAATTACTTTAAAAGTGTTTAAAAGGGGAGACCTCAAATCCTAGAAGAAGACATCTGGTAGCTGGAGTGGGAAAGTTCGTCAGCAAGCAATTAATTCATGATGTTGGAACAGTGCAGAACAGCTACATCCCCATTAATTTTTCAGGAAGCAATAGAACATATCTTGTCAAAAGTGGTAAGTGTTGTGAGCCAGAGCCTTAGTTCAAGAGGGTGAATCACTGTAATGGAAGGGATTCATCTACTATGAGCTTGGCACTAAAATTTAAAGTGCTCTCACTGGGCTCCGCTAGAGATAATGAAGTAGGCATCACTGGGATTTTTTTCTAGCAAAGTATCCCAAAATATTTTTCAGTGGAGATCAGCAGCAGAGCCACTCTTCTACAGATGAGATAACTAAAAATCTAAGAGGCAAATCAATTTATTCAAGGTCACACAGCAAGCAAGCATATTCCATTCTTTGAATTTGACACCCGTTCTCCGTCCACTTGACCAAATTGCATCATGTTTACATTCTCTCAGGCCAAAAAATGCTCTATTTGTTCATGTAATGCCTGACATAACTGTGAGTGCCTTTCTATGGCTCATGAATGCAATCCAGTCTGCAAAATAGTCTAGCAATTCACTAATGCTCTCCACCCATGTGAACCCCAAGCTCTTTTTTATCTCTTCTGACCACATAGCAACACTCAGCTGGAGACAGCACTGCCTTACCATGGAACCAGGTGAGTGTAATAATCAGTAATTTGCTACAGTAACTACTGTTTTGTTTAAATCACTGACACTTGTAAACTCACACACTGCCTGCCACGTATCTCATTAACAAACAGTCCAAACATGAAGAGCAAAAATACATAGTGCTTTGACATGTGGGGAAGGTGTGAAAAGTAAATCACGACACTGTCCCAAACCAATGCAAATTTCTGTAAATCACTGATTGGTGCGAATGGGTGTAGCTCTGTTGCATTGACTGATGCTACATTAATTACCACCTGCAGAAATTCTAGCCCATAAGGTATCATTTTCCTTGTGTTCAATTTAAGGAACAGCTTAACCAATCTTGTACTCAGAGCATTAAAAACAAACCAACACCTCCAGGTCCTAATTTTCTGCAATCATTTTTCTTATGTCCTCATACAGAATGTGGCAAAATGAGCGAATACAATATCAAATCACAGTTTTCCATTCACTGGACCCACAATAATATTTAACACCCAGAAAACACAACATAAATTATGAGAGAAGGAAGTGATGCCAATTAGTGTCTCACCTACTGATTTTCAGTAATGAGAAACACATTCAGTTCTGCAGCAATTTATGATTCCCAAACTATAGTGACAACCCTGTTTATTCACACTTTGTGAATTTAGCACATTATTTTGTCTGAGGGACCAGCCCCAACCTGGCTACAACCTTCCTTCAGAGAGTAGGAGAGAGTTGAGAGGATAGCACATCTTCCCTGTGCTCCCTTTTCTCCAGGCTGAACACCCCCAGCTCCCTCAGCTGCTCCTCAGACTTGTGCTCCAGACCTTTACCAGCTCCACTGCCCTTCTCTGGACATGCTCCAGAACCTCAAAATCTTTATTTTCAAGAGGGAACAGAAAAAGGACACAGAATTCGAGGTGTGGCCTCACCAGTGTCCAGCATAGTCCTGCTGGTCAGTCTTTACTGATAGCAGCCAGGTTGGTGTTGGCTTTCTTGGCACCAGCTGCTGTTCAGGAAATGTTCAGGGTCCCCCTCCCACCCTCTCTGCTGCTCACCCTCTTTGGGAGACCTGCACAGCAGTGAACTGTCATGTCAGAAATGCCACAGCTGAGCCACTTTCCCTCTGCTCTGGAACTCTGCCCAACCCTGCTTATAGCACCTTATTTAGCTTTATCAATTTGGCATCTAATATTTTCCTCTTATATCTATCTATATCTTTATATATATATATATATATTTCCTCCATTTTGCTAAATGTCTCAATTTCTTTCTTTGGATTTTCATTGTGTTGACTGCACTGTCCTGTGTACAGTGATGCTCAGAATACAGATACTGACACTGCTTAGCTAAATTACTTTGCCCAGTTTGTTTATGGTGGCCAAAGGTTGCAGTAGTAGCTTGTTGAAAAGTTGCAGAGTCCTAGAAAGCAGGATAGAAAAGGAGAAAGCATCTGGGCCATCCTCCTGATCCAAACCCTGTCACTTCTATCCATAAGATTCCCACAGATATATTTCTGTTTCTATATTTTAGCCGGCACCAATAATTTTTAATATTCCTCTACCTACTGCCTAAACAAAAAACAAAAAACAAAAAAAAAAAAAAAAAAANCATTTTAACTGAATTATTTTGTTTATTTTCCTCTAAACCAAACCAAATTTTTATTTGCTAGTAACTTTTTTGCTTTTATTATTGTTACTGGTGTTCACATTTCCATTTCATTCAAAGGTCTAAGAACCCCATTAACAATCAGCCTACTCAACCTTCTTGGACCACTAACATGGGTGTTAAAAAAGATTGATTCTAACTGTAACCAGTTTTAGTGGTTTTTAGCTCACTTATCTGCAAAGACATTTTGAATTAATGTTTTGGGTAGGAATCCATTCACACACAATTCTTGATATCTCTTTTAAATCAAAAGCTGTTTTGGCTTCAAGGAGACCTGCAGGGGACAAACCTTTGCAGTGTAATTCTGTCAAAAATCAAGTTTTCAAAACATGTCCCATGCTATTCTGCACAGTATTTTCTTCATTCAAGAACACCCCTGTCACTTTATTTGCAGTTTAAGGGACAGCAATTGCCAGGGTCATTTTCCTTTCATCTTCTGAGCACTATTCTTTGGATTTTCAGAGCTATCAGTTGTCTGATGCTTTCCAAATTATAGTGTTATTCACCAAAATGAATGTATTTCTTTGTCATTTAGACATGTCTCAGCTCAAGGGAAGTGAGAAAAAATACAGCCTTTTAGACAATACCTGATGAGGCAGCTGGACCCTGCACCCACACACGGCTCTGAGAGACAGCGTTCAGCAAAACAGCACAATGGCTCCTTTTCTGAGGCTGAGAAGCTCTAGAAGACTCCTTAACCTTTTGGTGGTTGACAGGTGATTTGTAGATCTCAGAACTGGAGCACACCTGAGGACCTGAGCATCTCAGCAGTCCCTGAAGGTGCTGGCTGGCCTCAGGTGCCTCTGGATATGGTTCTCCAGAGACCCTCACCCACTGTAGCATCGTGCCAGGACACCTCAGAGTCAGCCCATCATGAAAAAGTGAGTACAGATTCCAGGCTATTTCTTTCCAGCTATGTCTGCATCACCTGGGCCACAAGGCTGCACATTACCAGCTGCACAGACCTGGCAGATGCCTCTGCCTCAAGACCTGCTCCAACCTGGAGGGTTTAAAAGCTCAGCTAAGATGGCCTAATTAGTTTTGGGAGATATTCTTCTATGCTTTTAATTGGCTTTATGTTTAAGAAAATTTAGGCTGTGAGAGATTTAGATATGGCTGTGAGAGATTAAGATTTTCAGATAGCAGAGAAACTATTTATTCACAAGAATAGGAGTCTGCAGAAATCTTTGTGAGAGAGAAAAAATATACAAAACCTGTGGTTAGATGCTTGAAGAACACCAGCACAATTATACATCCTACCACTCTTAGGACAGGAAATGATCTGTGTAATAGACCCGTGATTCAGCCACCTGTTTTAATTAGGAAAAATGTAATTAACATTGAAATCACTGCCTTGAGACAGAGGTTTACTGTAAGAATGAACCACTGGTCAAATTAAAAAGGCAAGGCTATGTAAGTGTCCTTTTTAGATCCAGGAGGTGCTTCCAAACTACTAAACAGTAACTTCTCACACTCATGACCAGTTACATTTTATTCTTATGTTGTTGCACAGGAAACATAAGCAAAAATAATGCTTTCCTAGAAGTGCATCAGACTTTGTCATCTGCTCAGGACCAGCCCTCAGCAGACATTCACAAGGAGCTCATCCAGCCCTGCACAAAGTCTATAGGTTTCCTCTTTACAGTGAGAGGGGTTTCTGCATAAATTTGAATATACTTCTTCAGACATCTTTAGAACACACAAATTACCATTTTTTCACCTCAGGTTTAAGAATACTTTCTAATAAGATCTGAACTAGCCCACCAAGGATGTGTGCTTCACAGGACTGGTACAACAGACATTTTCTGGAGAGATTACATCAGTAATTGACTGTCCCTGAAGAGGACCCAATTTTATTTCAACAGAAGGCTTCCCATGGCAGACAAATAAACCATGATTCTCCTATCAGAACATAGCAAAGAATCCCACATTTAATGCCTATCTCAGGCTTCTTCCCTATTTCATTAAAACCAGCTGGAGCCTTTCTGTCTCTTGAATAGGCCCCAACAAGAGACAAAGCAATTGTGATTAATGTTTAAGATTGGTAAATTTAATACAAATGCCAGCATTGGTAGTAATTGACTCCAAGAGTTTTTAATCCCACAATTAACCAGTTAAAATTAATACTACTTGAGGACTTCTGGACTTTATGTCAGCCCTTGCATGTCATGATGCAGATCTGCTCTGCCAAAACACCAAACCCTGGAATCATGGGGTAAGTGGGCACAAAAACCTAAGGGAGGGGAGAGCACAGTGAAGAATTGTCTTGGCCAGCCTAAGTGGTCTTGTAGCCAGTGGTGAGTCAGTGGAGTCTGGGGTGTAACCCAGCTGCTCAAATGTGGGCACCTGCCTTGCAGTCAGACAATCACACCCCACACTCCTTTAACTCTGCTGAACAGATCTCTGCTGAATGCAAAGGGATCCCATGGTCCCATATTTGTCTGTATTACAAACACCCAGATCTAAGTGAGATAAATTCCCCCACAAGTACCATATTGGATTTTGGGGGTGCCACATGAAGTTGTTGGAAATGTAAATGCAAATCAGAACCAGAATCCTGGATGGGAGATCAGGCCTTCTGTGCAAGGACTACTGCAAGGTGGAAGGCCTGGTTCCATCCTTTGCAGAAAACTGGGCATTAGTGTTCATACACAAGATCTTCCAAATTCATTCTACCTTCTCTTATTCTTTAAGGGCCTCTGTAAAAGGTTCTGATAAAATTCTACTATATTTTTATTTTTCAAGGCATAACCATTCATTATCTTCCTGCTTTGCTTTTCACTGACTACATTTTTTGTTTAATCTTCTGGTTAATATTGATGCTGATATTAATGTACTTCTCTTCAGAAACTCCCTTTCTATAATTGTTATTAATGATGTCTGCCATTCACAGAAAATGCAAATTTTTATAAGGGTTCTATACAGAAAATTAAAGATCATCTCTGATGGCTGATGGAAAAAAGTTCCTCTCTATTAACCTTCATTATCATAATGAATTGTCACCACTGACAAGAAGCAGTGTAAAATGAGCTTTAAAAATAACCTCAGACTAAAGTTAATCAAGTCATGCCCGGGGATGGAGGATTTTTAGTTTGTGACATCTGTCAAATCCTCAACAAAGGAAAATAACCTGTACAGGTGTGTTAAAGGGAGGCTAGAGACTTTAGCCTGCAAAACCAAGGAGGGCAGTTTTTCATTAACAACAGGATATGAACCCCAGATGAAATTTAATCGACTTTAATTTTTGTCCTTTTGAGGCCATGCATCAGTGTTACTGAGAACAAAAGACTACTGCTACAGCTGTGTTGCTTTAGGAGTGATAAAGTATGAAAAGCCTCATTTGAGAAAGATCACAGAGGATTTGTGGAAGTCACAAGAGACCTGAGGTGTTTGCTGCCTTACTCACAGGACCAGCCTCTAATAGGCATTCTACAGCTCTGTGCCTTGGACAGCTCCCTCTGACCTTTTACAAAGTCAGTTTTCACCCATGCAGAGGAGAAAGCTCCAAGATCCAATCCTTAGAAATCAACGAGTGTAGGCTGTTTCCTCAGCCCACACAGGGTGGGATTCACAAATCTTTATTTTTAATAATGTTTTGGTTACCTTGTATAAGGTGCTGGAAGTGCATCATGACGACTGAATAACTTGCTTCAATACCATTGTTTACCAATCACATCCATATATTTTCTTTAAAATTCCAGAAGAGCTGCAGAGAGTTAAAGACCTGCTGCCAGGGTGTTTTATCAACCCCTCACATTTACATAGTCAGCAATCAGTGAAGATATTACATTCAAACAGCAATTACACTTCTTGCCATCTAATCAGATAACTGTGATTGACTTTGCTACATCTTCAGAAGAAAGAGGGTCAGTTTTCCCCTCATTATTTTAGGAAGGCAATGCCTTATGCAACATCACAGAAACTCTCCTCACACACCACACACAGGTAGTACACTCATGTATTTTCTTATGAAGGAATGGTAGTTTTATCCAGAAGATGTGCACCTTGAAAGCTTCATGTAAATTCATGTTTTATGCAAAGTGAGATTCAGGATATTAAATTTTGGTAACAAGCACTTTAATTCACTACCTCAACTTGGCTAATGATGCCTCAAATGCAATAAAAACTGATGCAAATATAACTACTAAGGTAAATCATTTTGTACTAGCTGAGAAACAATGAGAAAAAAAACATTAAAAAAAAAAAAAACTTTTGCATTTTCAGGAGAAATGAATCTGCCAGATGTTCATTGTGATTGACTGGAGGGGGATAACTGCTGGAGTTAGCAAAGGACTTACTCTTCTGCCAGCTATATAGAGATAAAAATGTGTTTCACATGAGATGGTCAAAGTTTAACCCCTCATCAGAGCAACATCTTCTATCATTACTTCTATCACAACTGTGATCACCTTCTGTGTTTGCTCCTATGGTAGTGCTTGCCAGGCACAGTCTGTGCTCACTTGCTTCTATTTTAGTATTGAGGTCTTTCCAGCTAAATGCTTCTGTGATTTTTCTCCACTGACATCAAGGCAGACAAGTACCCTAAAGTATTTACATTTGGTGGCAATAACAAGTTGTTGCAGTCAATGTAAACACCTTTAACAAAATAAGAAATTAAAATTGGATGGCAATTCTAGCAGGTGATTGCAGGAGTACAACTTTGATTGTTTCAGATGAAAGTTATGATGATTTATTGTTAAAAACTCATGTAAAACAAAAATAAATTAATTTGGTTTAAAATGGACATTAAATTTTATTAGGTAGTAACAGAGCCCAAGAAACAGGATTTCACTAGAGCTTTGACCAAATTAGCTTTCAAATTTGCAGTTTCCTTATTCCCTTAAGGGTTGAATTTTTCATTGCCTCCCTAACAATATTCCAAATCTCCAACCAGCAACCCTAAAAGAATATATTGCAACTAGAGGTTTTCCTAATTTTTGCTGCCAGCTCTGACTGATGTTCTGCTTTTGGTCAACAGGCCTTCATCACATGTCAGGGCTGCTTTCTCCCTTGTGCTTGATGGCCTGTCTGACACAACTATCACATCTCCTCTGCTGAGAACACCACCTTACAAATTAAAAGGTGGCTTGAGAGTAACCATCTATCTAAATTTCTGCTATGGTTTCAGTTTCTGGTGACTTTCTTTCAGAGAACTTCCTCAGGTCATACCTTTTCCACTTGCAGAGGAAATCACAATATTATTTTCAACAGATTGATTATGTGGTTGATTTTAGCTAGAAGTAACAAGTGCTAATTAAGGTTAAAAATAGGGGTTTATCTACATACCACGATATAAGATCTTTTTAAATTACTTTTAATCCTGACTTCATGAGACCAGAAGGAACCTCATTTTATAAGGTCATTTTTGCAACCTGTGTGTTCAAAAATAACAGGTTTCCACTGTGTAGTTATTTTCCACTCACTCCTGTGAAATGCCACATGCCAGAAAGAATGCAGCAACTTATTTCCTGTGCAGAACAAGACAGGAGAGAAGGAGGATTTGCAATGCATCATGACCACTTCTTCAGAGCACTTTTGAGGGCATTCAGCAAGCAACTTTCAGGGCATGTGGCTGAGCCAAAAGACTCAATCCAACCACAACAATAAAAATTCAGATAAATAATTCAGAAGTGAACTTAATCAGGGATTTTGCTCTCCAGTTTCACGCATGATTTTTTTTTTTCAGAGGCAGTTTTGCATTTTTTATTTTTTATTTTACTCCATTATTATTCCTCAGCCTTTCATCATCCAAGGGAGGTGACTGTAGAACAATGAAAGTTTGGCAATATCCTCCATAAAGGTATTCCAGCTTCAGCCAGCCCATCCTCCACAGCAGCCCACCCTTTGCTGCCTTCATGCAGGTTCCTGTAGAGTTTTGCAGGTGTGCTGTTCATTGTGTTGCCCCAAAGCAAAGTGGTGCTCTCACAAATCACAAATGTACCTACAAGTGCTCAGTAAAGCTCTAACACAGTAGGATATATCCCACTATGACCTCCTATGACCTATCCTCCTATGAACATATCCTATCCCTACTGCCAGTTGCTAAGGGGAGCATATAAGGAACATCATATGCAGGATGAAATAAAGCTACACAGTCAGGAACAGTGATTAAAACTTGCAGCTGCAGAGGTTAAATCTGATTCCCATTGCTTTTTATTCATTATTTGACAGATCCTATATCAGGTCTCTACCATAGCAGCAGACTACAGCTCATATTCATTTTGATTCAGTGCTGCAAGCATTGCCACTGAAGATAATGATAATATTATTTTATCAGATTCCAACCAGATACATAATAGAGTCAGACTGAAAGATTAGTGGTATGTCTTGGAAGTCTCCTGGCTCCACCTCAAGATGAAGAGGCTGACCTGGCTTGCAGGCACAGCCAACCTACGGAGATAAGTCAGGAGGAAGGAAGAAAGTCTTCTGGAACCTCCATGTAGGATCAGCCCTCTCCTTCCCACCTTATCCTCATGTAACCACCCTGCACTTAGGGACAAGCCCAACAGACACCCTTGTACAGGTAAATCAACCCAGTATCTGACATTACAATTGTAATACTTTCTTGGCATTTTGGATTGGACACCTCCACAAGACAACTAACTTGCATATTTATTAATGAAAAACTTTTAAAATTGCTCATTTTGAGGGTCACATAGAAATCATATATTCATTATGTCATATGTCTTAAAATATTATAGGCTTAATGATGAAGTATCCATAACCTGAAATATTCTGCTTAGATACTCTGTGGTAAGTAGATCCACTAAATACTCCCTCCCACTTTGCCTGCACCCTCAATGTTTGTTACTTTTATATTTTTATACTGAAAATTCATCATAATTATAAAATCTATCTTGGAGTTTCCATTAATTGTCACTTAACAATCCACAGATAATCCTGATCAGATTATGGAAATTTTTAATTCCTGAATCTCTTAACTGATAAATCACTAGCTCAGCTAGTTACTGGGTAATAGTCCTTATACTGTTTTAACTTTTCTATCTCATTAATAAGCTGTAGCCCTGCAACATTTTCTTCACAAGTCTGCAAGTGTCATTTAATTCCTTCTGGTTCTGGGCTCGAAAGCACAGGCCAATAATTGTTTGAAACAAGATTCCTTCCAAGGATAGAAAAGCTGGGCAAAGCTTCCCATGGGATCTTTCACAATATGAAGCAGTGGGCTGTGCCTGCTCTACTGAATACAGCTTTAAGACCAGACTTGTAAATAGTCCATACTGTGAGCTTACACCTGAGGTGTGCCCAGGGAAGCATCCCATAACCATGAAGGTTTTTCCCCCAGCAGTTTGGGGAAGGAAGGCACAGGATGGGAAATACGTGCTCGAAACACTTCTGACACGGTGTATCCGTCACACCACATAACAGGACAACAGCAAATGGCCCCACCTGACTCCCCCTGAACCCCAGCTGCCCTGGGGCCATCCTGCCCCTTGCCCTGGGCACTGCCGTGTCCTCAATGCACTGCTCCCTTCCCAGCATTGCAGCACAGGGTGCAGAGCCACCATGAAGGGCACCAGCCTTCTGTCTGTCCATCCCAGCAGTCTGGGGGACAGCACTGGCTGAAGGTTTTCCTCCCCCAAGAGAATTGCACTGTGGAGGAAGTGCAGAGGGGAAAGTACACTGTGTGGAATACAAACCAGACACAGCTTTCCCCAGATAAGAGAGGGAGTCAGGGACCATTTTGCAACTGGCTCAACCATTTTAGCACGGAACAAGTGTGTGCCATTGCCTCTTCAGAGATTTGATGAAAACCTGAGGACAGAGGTTGCATAGGCACAAAGAGGAGCTTAAATTAAAGATAGCATAAATAGAAATATGTTTTGTGGCCAAGATCTAAAAATACGGGATGGTAAATAAATGGGCTCTGTTAGTTCCTTGATCTTTTATCTAGCCCTGTCAGATTAGTATATTAAATTATTTAGGCTGGATTGATTAACTCTGATTTTCTTTTAAATCCTACAAACGTCTTTTGTTGCCTGCAGCCTGGCACAACTATTTTGCTTCCCCCTCCCCTCCATATGTACTGCAAGGCATAAAGTTAATATGCTCTTTGCAAACTGCATAATCAGCTAGGTGATATTGAAATGCCTCCAAAAGCCTGAGCAAGTGCCGTGTGCTCAAATCTCTTCAGCAGCAGAAGGACCCTTTAGGGATAAATATTAAATGTGGTGTGGTGGGATTTAGATCCATGCCTCCTATTACTTTTCACAGGAGACACACAGATGAACATTTCTGCACCATGTTAAAAATTTAGGCCTTGATGTTTAAATATTGAACAAAATGTTTAATGTGAGAATGACAGTTGCTCTTTCTTTGTTGTTCAGCCACTACCAAAAAGGGATGGAAACAGTTTATGAGCTGTCATATTGCCTCCTTTCCCTGATGCTGCTGAAAATGAGGGCACCATTCAGGCAATTTGTGAGCCTCAGCCAATGGCACAGAAGTGATGACTGTAATTTATTTCACGGTTCATAGATACATATAGAGAGAGCGTTAAAATCCCCACCCTGGCTTTCAACATCACAAGCACTACAGGAACACAGACTAAAAGGGAAGAAAAAAGTACCAAATTGTCATCCCAGGAGGGAATGTTTTTACCTCCCACCATGTTTTGGAAGTCCCAGTTGGAGGCAGTATGGGCCACCCTGGGGAAAATTCAGATGACATATAAACAGGAATAAGGATCACCCCTGCACATGGACCCCTCACCATTTGCTGAGTCCCTTTATCTGTAATATTAGTGATATCTGCCCCTGTGCTGCTATTGCACTGTGCATTTGTCATGCTGGGGAAAGAATGACAGTCACAGAATTTTTTCTTGTTTCACGAGTTAATTGGGAGTTAATTTAGGCAATCAGTGGGTTGGCACACACATTATTTGAATTGGTTTTTATGTGATAAGTATTTAGTACCTGACAGCTAATAATGGTCTTGCAGGATTTGTAGACCTATGAAGATCTGAGGAGCTCCCAAAAGTTACTAAGAGGATGAGGAAATACAACAAAGGACATAAGCCCATCAGACTCAGTAAATAGTGGAAAAACATAAATGGGCAAAGGGTTAAATTAGCTTTATTGCTAGCTGTAAAGCTGTGGTGTATTTCACTACTGATCCTTCTTCTGGGACCCTGTGGAGAGAGGAACCCACGCTGGAGCAGGTTTTGCTGGCAAGATTTGTGACTCTGTGGGGGACCCTCGCTGGAGCAGCCTGTTCCTGAAAGACTGCACCCCATGGAAGGGATCCACATTGGAGCACTTTGTGAAGAACTGCAGGAGTGTCCCATGGGAGAGACCCCAGACTGGAGCAGAGAAGGAGTGTGAGGAGTCCTCCAGAGACGAAGGAGCAGCAGAAACAATATAGGATGAACTGACCTCAATCCCCGCTCCCTGTCCCTGGGTGCTGCTGGCAGGGAGGAGGTACAGAAAATCAGTAATGAAATTGAGCCCAAGGAAGAAGGAGGGGCTGGGGAGAAAATATTTTAAGATTTGTTTCTATTTCTCATTATCCTGCTTTGGTTAGTAATAAATTGACTAATTACCCCAAGTCAGGTCTGTTTTGCCCATGACAGGCACCAAACAGTTGTCTCTTCCTGCCCTTATCTGCACCCATGAGACTTTTGCCTTATTTTTCTCAGTCTTGTCCATCTGAGGAGGGGACTGACTGACCTGCTTTGGAGGGCATCAGGTGTCCAGTCAGGAATAATCCATCACATTAAAAAAACTCCAAAACAGAAGAAAGAGTTCAGAATAGTTCCCAGGCTTCTGAGGGCACAAAAATCCAAAAGTGAGAAGATCAGATCAAAGCAAAGAGGTGTGCAGTTGGTAGGCTTCAAATATTGCTTAATGCTGCATGTCCCTTTTATACCAACTGCATCCCAAGAAGAACCCAAGTTGACACATTATGTATATTAGCTTAGGGTAATCCACCAACATTTTAGCCAGAAATCCTGGAAATTTGTCAGCTTGGTCTTCTTTCCTGATTGGTGGTACAAGAACCCCAGAGTCAGGCAGCAGGAAACAAGAAAGCAAGTAGAGAATAAGTGACAGCCAAGACTTAAGTGACAAGAAAACAGGAAAATATGCTGGAAACCTGTCGCAATATCATTGTACACATGAGTAGACATTGTCCCATGAGTTCTTTTATACAGATTAATTTTACCATGTATGTGGCTACAAATAGGAGATCGAATAAATCATTTGCTGGTGACAGCAACTCTGTATTTTCTGAATAAATGAAGGAGTTATCTATTCAGCAGTGTAGAGAAATGAAAGTCAGACACCTGAGGGTCTTTTCACAACTCATGCTTAATGACAATTGTGTGACACCCCCAAGTCAGCTTATCTCTGTGCCTTTTGGATCCCAGCCTGCAGAAAGGTGACAGCAACATTTTCTTCTCAGAGGCCTCCAGGCCTCTGAAGGCAGCTTAACTGCTATTAATGCAATTGAAAATGGAGATAAAAGCCTTATTTTGCTTTTTCTTTATTTAATATTACCTTGAACTGCAGATATACTCTGAGATAATTTTGCCTGTTCATTTTTTCCCTATTTAATAACAACTCTATCAGAACCAGTTACCATTCACCACATGGATTTTTCTAGGAAACATTAAGATCAACTCCAGCTGCATGGCCTAAGACTGCAGTGCCCCTGCACAACTCTCTGCTGTGATATCAACACTGTCCTCCACTTTTTAACTATCTCCTCTCATGGAAAGCCTTGTCTGCTTGGGCCTCTGGTTTCTGAGATACAGGAGCTGTATCTTGAGGGAGCTGCTGCTCTGTCTTAAATTCTGTCATCCATCCCAACAGGGTCCCAGGGGACAACTGTGCTGCCTTAGGTGCACCAAAGGTGCAACTGTGCAACTGTGCCCAAAAAAACCAACCAAACAAAACCATGAGCTGAGACCTTGCTGGAGACAGGCACTGAAACTGGCTCCAAGTGTAAGCAAGTGCCTGATAACCTGTGCCAAGAATTCAAGATGCACAGAGGGAAATGCTGGTCATTGCTTCCCCTGCCCTTATGTGCTGCTAACTGAGAAGCTGGAGTGTCTTCAGTCAGAAGACAGAGCAGCCACTGAACCTCACTTGCTTGGGGCTTTTCTTTATAATTGCTTGTGTTTAGCAGGATGGTTTAGATGACCTACTGAAGTCCATTCTATATTTATATTCCATGATCATTAGTTATTAGCCAGGAGAAATGATAAAATTGTGAAGTTGTAGAATGACCCAAAACCTGATAAGTTTCTCAAAGCAACCATTATTCATATAGTGTGATCTAGAACATATGCAAGCTGAAGTCCTGCAAGATGTTATTTAACACAGGCACAATAAGGTTCATCACAGTGACTGAGTTGCACTTTCATAATAAAGAACTGTGTGTTTAAAAAAGGCAGCTCGGAGTTCCCTGAGGGTAACCAGATGAACACTGACTCTTTTTATAATACATCACTGAAGAAGCCCCATTCCCAACTGTGGAAAGGAAATGCTAATCTTTCAGGAAAAGCTGTAAAGTATTTAACTCTGCCTGAGGAACTCAGTGCTAGGATACTGAGCTCAGTACTAAGGTTTGCATTTGAAGAGCAATGGCTTCCACCCAATGCAAAGTTTGGGGGTTTTTCTGGCTCCTTTTCTTTTGTTTCCAAGAAACAAAGGTTCAAGAACAGTGTAGGGAGAGGTTTGAGATAGCATTAGGAAGACTAAAGAAGGTTGATAGAGAAGCTTCATAAAAATCAAAGTGAGAAGATAAATTGATAACAGAATATAAATGTTTCCATGAGGAAAAGATGACCTCTATAAAGATTGTTTAATGTAACAGAAAAGGACAGAATTCAGTCTTTTTTAAAGCTAGGCAAATTCTGACTGGAAATAAAGCAACGTTTTAATGGATAATCAAACACTGAAAAACTTTCTTTACAACCTGATTAAATAGCCATCTCCCTTTAAATACATCCTGTGTGACACTCTGCTTTTCTGAAAAGATAGTTTTTAACTTAGTTATGGGCATTAAACAGAAGCGCTGAGTGACAATCTCTGGCCTGGGTGATCCAGGACATCAAATCACAAGGCAGTAATGATAAGACAATGGAACACAATTCTTCCAAATCCTTGTCCAAACTCCTTGTGTGCTATTATACCCTCTAAAATTCTTGCACAGGCCTAATCTTTTGGTGTTCTCTACATAACCTTTCCAGTAGATGAAGTGTCCCTGATCTCTGTGCACAAAATATTTGATTAAATCACGACATCAGAAGGATATTACTGGTGATATTACACTAAGCCATAGTTCTGTCTCCAGTAGATCCACCTCCATGTCTCCTTGGACTATTTTTGACTTATAGAGTATTAAAATGTATCCATTCCTGGAGGTATCTTCCAGATCCTTAGACTGCAGAATAAATTCACCATGACTAGCAATGTTTTGCACATCTTCTACTTGCTGAAGCAAGACAAAAAAAACCCAAAAAAACCAACCAAACAAAACAAACAAAAAAATAAAATAAAAGGTGGCATTTTCCCCAGCAATTTAATTATGTGTTTTGTGTTTTGACGTCCTTGACAAGATAATATTTAGAAATTCACTGATAATCCTCTTGGTTGCTAAGTGACAGTAGAACTGAGGATGAGGAAAATTCATTTTGCAGGAGAGCATCCACAGAACAGTGGAGCACTGTTCTCAAGATAACACTTGTACTATTACAGTACAACACATGTCATGGAAAATGATAAGATGAAGAACATCCAAGAAAGGGACTCCTCCAGGAAAGCTGACGGTTTGCAGATTTGAACTAAAGCAGTCATTGCTCAAAAAAATAAATGGGTTTCAGAATGAAATCCATGCTGTCATATACAATTGATATTTCCAGCTCATACAGCAGCCACTTGCAGGGCTCTGATTCAGTGGTTTCTTGAGTTTGCTGCCATAATCCAGCCCTGCAAGGAAATGTGGGGTATCAGTGGCTAAGTTTATTCCCCAGAAGACTTGATCCCAGTGAAGGTGCAATCAAGGTATTCTATAAGTGGCAGGCTGACATTTAATGATCTCTGGTCCCTGTTCCTGTTGAAAACTTTAGCTTGTCAGATGTCTGCTGGAAACTCAACACAGCAGAGAGGAGGCAGTCTAGGAGGTTCCTAGAGTGTGTGGAAGAGATGTTATGAGAATTTATGACCTATAGAAGAAGAGACAGGCAATGCAAAAAGAATTCAAAGATGCTAGGTCATGTAGAGAGAAAATTAGAAAGGTGAAAGTTCAGCTAGAACTAAGTCTAAGAAGTGCTGTGAAAGATAATAAAGTGTTTTATAAATACATCATCAAGAAAAGGAGGGCTAAGGAATATCTCTCTACTTTATTGCCACTGAGGAGGAAGAAAAGCCTGAAGTATTTAATGCCTTCTTTGCCTCAGTCTTTGACTGATATCCTCAGGACAAGCAGTCCCCTGAGCTGGTAGACAGGGATGGGGAGAAGGCTAGACCCCCTGTAATCCTGGAGGAAGTAATTAGTGACCTGCTGAGCCATTTAGACAGTCACAGGTCCATGGGGCTGGCTGGGATCCACCCAAGGGTACTGAGGGAGCTGGTGGAAGAGCTGACCAAGCCACTCTCCATCGTTTACCAGCAGTCCTGGCTCACTGGGAAGGTTCCAATTGGCTGGAGTTCAGCAAATGTAATACCCATCTAGAGATGGAAGAACAGCTAAAGGAGGGTCTGGGGAACTACAGTCCTGTCAGCCTGAGCTCAGTGCCCAGGAGGCTTATGGAGCAGATCATCTTGAGTGCTGTCATACAGGACAACCAGGGAATCAGGCCCAAAAACCATGAGTTTAAAAAAATGCAGGTCCTTCTTGATGTCCTTCTATGATCAGGTGACTCACCGCATAGATGACTAGATAGGGAGTCTAGTCTACCTAGACTCCAGTAAATCCTTTTATACTTTTTCCCATGGCATTCTCCTGGAGAAGCTGGCAGCCCATGGCTTGGACTGCTGCATTCCTGGCTGGGTTAAAAACTGGCTGGATGGCCAGGCCCAGAGAGGAGTGGGGAATGGAGTTACATCCAGCTGGCAGACAGCAATCAGTGGCCTTCCCCAGGGCTCAGCAGTGGGTTAAGTTCTGTTTAATATCTTGTCTGATGATCTGGGGAAGAGGGTCAAGGGTACCCTCAGTCAGTTGGCAGATGACACCAAGCTGGGTGAGAGTATTGATCTGCTGCAGGGAAGGAAGGCTCTGCAGTGGGATCCTGACAGGCTGGATGAATGATTTGAGGTCACTTGTTTGATATTCAACAAGGCTAAGTACCAGGTCCTGTCCTTGGGTGACCACAACCCCTGCAGTGCTCCAGGCTGGGAGCAGTGGCTGGAAAGCTGCCCAGCAGAAAAGGACCTGGATATTGGTTGGCAGCAGCTGAAGACAAGGCAGCGTGTGCCCATGTCAATGGCAGGTCAGTGGTACCCTGGTCTGTGTAGCAGGGATAATGTGGCCAACAGGATCAGGGAAGTGACTGTTCCTTTGTCCCTTTGATTTGATGTGGCACATGGGCCATGGTCTAGTTGGTATGGTGATGCTTGGTCAAATGTCAGACTTGACCATCGCAAAGGTATTTCCCAACCTTAATGACCCTAGGATCAGTATTGTTATAGTTCTAAGGAGTGCTCTGTTTCCATGTGACTGCCTCAGAAAGGGTTGGGGACTGCCTCCTACTCTCATCCTTTGGGAATGACTGGAGACATTCTGCATGCACTGTTGAGGATATATCTACATCTTTGTTTGCTGGCCCCTGGTATCCTAAGAACACCTAAATTTCTCTGGAGCTTATACAGTCCTGCATTCAACCAGCAGCCTCGTAGTGGATTTGAATCACATATTGCTCTGCACACAGCAGAGCACATCTTACCACACAATTTATTTTTTCAGAGCAGGAAAGAGGTGTGTGTGTATCTCTAAAAAATAACAGAAAACCCATACCAAAATTTCATGTGGTGAGTCATCTCTGCAAATATAAGTGGGGGGATGTGGCAGCAGCTCTCTGGCCACAGAGAGAAAGCACAACTTTCCCAGGCATTCTCCTGGGCAAGGCTGTGAGAAGATCAGAGAAAAGAATGAGAAACAATTCTTATCTTCATTTGCTGCACCTGCTTGTTATGAACATGTGGAACATGTCATGGAGCTTTGTTTACCAAAGGATGGTTTCTTAATTGGCCAATGGTGATGGTGTTTGGGTTGGAGGACCAATTAGGTCCATCTGTATCATAACGGTCTATAAAAGCAATGGGTTTCTTAATAAGACTAATAATAAAAGGATTGATCATCCTTCTGTGAATCATGGAGTCAATGCTAATTATTATCTGGCTGGGGGCCTGCTGTGGTGACAGGGGGGGAAGGTGTTTTGAAATTTGGTTTTATTTCTCATTATGCTGGTCTGATTTGATTGATAATAAATTAAACTAATTCCCCCAAATCAAGTCTGTTTGTCCATGATGGAACTGGTGAGTTTTTTGTTCTCTTTTGTCTCCCCTGTCCAGTTGAGGAGGGGAGTGACAGAGCAACTTTGGTGGGCACCTGGTGTCCACCCACCACAATCACAAATATTAATTTTACTTTTTTTTTTCTTGTAAATATTCTAAAATAATATTTGGAATGTTAAGCTAAAAATATGGTGGGTCATATAAACAAATGACATATCCATTGATCTTAACATGCAGATTAAAATTATCAGTTCTCGAAATCTTACCTTTGGTTTGTGTTTGTTTTTTTTTTTTTTTTTAATAGGTATATTATAGGAGTATGGTCTTTATGTTCAGCAATCTGGCAGAACAAGATTAATTTAGAACTCCAAAGAACAATTTAGTTTAGTTTATTGTTTTGTTTTTGTCTTGACTCTTCCAGTGAGGTGGAATCCCATCTGTTTCCTTTTACACTTCTATCCTAGTAGCATTTTAGTATTTTCTGTGTTACTTTGCTCACTTATAGGACTGACCAGCTGGCCACAGATCCAATTTAGACAGCTGCTAGATGCTCCACTGAGGGAGTACCTGTGCCAGGGAGGGCTGTTAAATTGATTTGCAGCCTTCACATGAGGTTGTGAATATCTTGTAGAATAATCATTCTCTTGCTGTTTCAGCCAGTGGATTAATCCAGTACTTCTCACATCTCAAACTGGTTCACAGCAGGTTATTTCTGATTAATTTACAAATATGGCTTCAGAAGACTAGCTTGGTTCAATATATTTATTGAGTGAAACTGTAAAAGATCATACTTCATGAACAAGATAAAGATTTAAAAACGTGTTATAAAGTCCTTTGCTCTTGTTCTAGCTATAAACAGCCAATTGAAATAAAAACAAATTTTCAAAATGCAGGGTTATATTTTCAGTCACTGTTTATTAGTTAATTGCATGTTTTCTGCATCCTGACATAATCTCTATTTGACCATCTAATAAGAAACTGTACCATTCTACTAAAATATTAGTCATAAAGACCACCTAAAGGCCTCCCTGTTTTTAGCAGCCATCTGGTTGTTACAGAAAACCTGGCTCAGAGGGAAAGTAGGAAAAATGCAGGACTCCAGAACAGCTCACATTTGAGAAGGGAAAAAAAAAAAAAAGTTGTGGGTTAGCAATCTAAGAACCCACCCAAAACTGCTGGGTGAAATATGAAAAATGAAAAATTTATCCAGGCCTAATGCTGCATAGCAGAGCATCTTGGAAATTCATGAAACAGTTTATTATAAACACATAAAACCTTGTCCCAATGGATAGCCAAAATAATGGATGATAGCAGGAGTAGTGGAGACAAGGCTTCACATTTTGGAAGAAGCTCTGGGGTTTTTACAATAAACTGTGATTTAACACATCAAACTGCTCATGACAGACTTAAATTTAGTAGAAGATGAATCCCAGCAGAGGAACAGAGCCAACAATTATTTTAAAACTATAGGCTGGTTTTGTAAGCAGACCTTCATGCTACCTGCTAATATCCATTTTGTTGCTATTTTTCAGCAGTTTCTAGGTTTGGTTTGCAGCAAGGAATAAAGAATAAGGACTTGTGCCTGTCACCTTCAAATCAGCCACAAGCCAGGCAGCACTGCCCTGCACATCTCTGTAGGACATTTACAAATTGGTAAGTGTTGTTATGTTCATCCTCTCTCTTCTCTATAGATATGCAAGTGAATATTTGTGTTTGTATCTATAGGCTTTTTATTTATGGTATAACTGCAGATTTTGCTATGACACCTCAAGTATTCAATATTCTCCAGAAAAAGCTAAAATTCACTTGATTTCCTTAAAGTGGGCTTTTTAACAGATATAATTCATGAGTTTTCTCATCCCTAAAACACTTTTTTGGCAGTTATGAGGATTATTGAGTTGATGTTATGAAAGTACCAGGAAAGCAAAAATGCCTCATAAGATCTTAAGTATTATTTGTATTATTATTTATTATCATATGTTAACAATTATATTATTATGTTATGTTGTTATATATTAACAATTATATGTTAAAAGTTTTGGTTGACTTTAAATAGCACTGTCTGTTGGGTATTTTCAGTCATGTCATACATCATTTCATGGAAACTTTTTACCCAGACAAAGATAAAATTTTTCTCGGGAGGGGGAAATTTTCCTTGCATTTATTTTTCTTATATTAAAATGAACCTGCAGCTGGTTCTCCAAGGGCTGACAGAGGCCTGACTCAGCCCCCCAAGTTGTTGCATGGTCTGTCATCCCTGTGGGACCAGGCAGGACAAAGGGGTCCCTCACCAAGACTCTCCTGGACTGTTTGACTTGCTGTTTTGATTCTGACTATAAGAGATAGGATTGAGAACCTGAGGAGATGTTTAGCTGGGATACTGTGGGCTGAACACAATTCACATGGACTGAAGGACAGTGTTCCCCTGTAAGGAGAAGGTGATGATCTGGAAAGCACATCTGGGATCCAAGACCAAGGATTCCCTCCATGGATTTAAGGGATGAGAAGGCAAACACCTTTGAGAACTTAGCATTTCTCTGCCCTCATTTTCTCTATCTGTCATTTTATGCTCTTCACATACAGGTTTTGAGAGATAAAATGAATGCCTATAAATTATTTTGAGCATCTCAGACGAGTGATTTGAACCAGAAGCTGGATTATAACTGGGTAAGGCACAGTATGGTCATGGCAACAAAATGGATCATCTTGACAGATGGTGAAGTTGATATTTTTGTCTCTTTGGTTCTCTTTTCACATTCATTTTAGAGTAAACTTGGTGATTTTTCCTGGAATGATGAGCTGTCTGCCTGGACACTTGTGTATAAGCCTAGATGAAACATATCCAGCGCTTTATATAGATCCAGCTTTCCTTCTTTCTAAATAAGTGGGAAACCTCTTGCTGCCTGTATTAAAAGAAGAAATAAGGCCTTTGTTAAAATGTTTTGTCTCCAAACTACTCACATTTCACTCATGAAGATAAATCCAGTATCCTTGCCAGACAGCTTTTTAGAAGACTGTGGCAATTAGAAATCCAGGAAGAACAGATTTGCTGCTCTATTTCTACAGCTAGGCCAGACACTGGCAATGAAAAAAGAAGCTGGCTCAGAACTATGGTGGAAATTCTAAACTTTCAAACTTATCACTTCAGAAAGTTCCTCGTGAAAATCTGTCTTTTCAGATCCAGTAATAGCCAGATGGAAAATTTATATATCTTTAAAGACTTAGAGGTTTGCTTTACCATATTCAGAGTACTTTCTTTTTTTCAAATGTTGATCTCACTTATTACGATAGAAATATATAGAAATGTTTGAGGGGTTTTGTCTTATTGTGATAATGACTAACTGAAGCTTCTCTCTGACAAAGTGATCCTCCAAGTAGATGAGGAAAAGGCTGTGAATGTTGTCTACCTATGCTTTACTAAGGCCTTTGACACAGTTTTCCACAGTATTCTGGTGAAACTGGTTTCCCAAGGCTTGGACTGCTGCACTGCCTACTGGATGGTCAGCCTCAGAGAGTGGTGTTGAGTGGAGTTAAATCCAGCTCTGGTGGTCAGTCACCAGTGGTGTTCCCCAGGGCTCAGTATTGCAAATAATTCTATTTAATGTCTTTATCAATGATCTGGAGGGCACTCTCAGTCAGTTTGCACATGACACCAAGTTGAGCAGGAGTGCTGATCTGCTGGAGGGTGGGAAGACTGCAGAGGGATCTGGACAGGCTGGATCAATTGTATGAGGTTCAACAAGACCCAGTGCCAGGTCCTGTTCTTGGGTTGCACCAACCCCATGCAGTGGTCCAGGCTGGGGGCAGGAGGCTGGAAAAATATCCAGAAGAAAATTACCTGGTCAAGAGCAGCTGAACGTATGCCAGTGTGTGCCCAGGTAGCCAAGGTCAATGGCACCTGTGAGCAATAATGTGGCCAGCAGGGCCAGGGCAATGATTGTCTCTCTGTACTGGGCACTGGTGAGGCTACACCTCAAGTCCTGTGTCCAGTTCTGGACCTCTCACTGCAGGAAAAGCATTGAGGGGCTGGAACATGTCCAGAGAAGGACAATGGAGCTGGGGAAGGGTCTGGAGCACAAGTCTGATGAGGAGCAGCTGAAGGAGCTGGGGCTGTTCAGCCTGGAGAAAAGGAGGTTCATGGGGGGCCTTATCACTCTCTGCACTCTCCTGCCTGATAGGAGGCTGTAGGCAGGTGGGGGTTGGTCTCTTTTCCCAGGTAACAAGGGAGAGGAAATAGCCTCAATTTGTACCAGGGGAGGTTCAGGACAAATATTAGGACAAATTTCTTCTCCTAAGTGTTGTCAAGCATCGGAACAGAGGCTGCTCAGGGAAGTGGTTCACTCAGCATCCATGGAGGTATTTAAGAGATTTCTGAGCATGGTGCTTAAGTGCTGTAGCAACACCGGGCCCCCAGCCAGGTAATAATTAGCATTGACTCCATGATTCACAGAAGGATGATCAATCACTTTATTACTCTATTCTTATTAAGAAACACATTGCTTTTATAGACAGTTATGATACAGATGGACCTAATTGGTCCTCCAACCCAAACACCATCACCATTGGCCAATTAAGAAACCATCCTTTGGTAAACAAAGCTCTATGACATGTTCCACATTTTCATAACAAGCAGGTGCAGCAAATGAAGATAAGAATTGTTTCTCATTCTTTTCTCTGATCTTCTCACAGCCTTGCCCAGGAGAATGCCTGGGAAAGTTGTGTTTTCTCTCTGTGGCCAGAGAGCTGCTGCCACCCTTAAGGACATGGTTTAGTGGCCAGCTTAGGAGTGCTGGGTTAACAGTTGGACTTGATGGTCTTGGAGGTCCTTTCTAACTGAAATTATTCCATGATCCTATGATAAACATAAATATAAAAGTCAATACTACACAAGACCAGAACTCACACCATGAGGTGCAAATTTTGTTTCTAAATGTACCCATTTCATGTCAAGCAAAATGTGGAAGATGTAAAATAACTGCCAAAGATGAATATAAAAATTAGCAGGATATGTTTGTATGTACACACATGTGTCCAGAACTTTGTCTGATTCTGGTTTCTGTTCCTCATATGTCATACTCATTCTATGGGAGAGAAAAAAATCTGAGTTAAATGTCAATTGTTCAGAAAGTCCAGAAACAATATCCTGACAGCTCTCAGCAATTCACTTAATGAGAGACAGCTGCTGGATTTGAAGAGCTGAACAAACTGTCTTTTGATTTGAACTGTTTAAGACAGAGGCACCTTCACTAGGAGCATGAATCACACAGATGTACTCTTTGACATTGTCTGCCAGTCACTTACTGTGGATCTCAGATCAAAAAGTAATTCTGCTCTAATCCAGACACAGTACATCAGATAGGTGCTGAATTAAGAAACATGTCACATATTCTGCTTTCCCTCTTCCCATTTACCTGTAGATATGAACTTGGATATGAACCACTAGTTGTTTGGGGTTTTTTTTTCCATTAAACCTGACTTTTCTGTAAAACAAAATTGCATTTATAAAAACATTACTTTAGAAAAAAGTCACCTTGTCTACCTGTGTGTGTGTATCAATATTCAGCATCCCAATTTCAAATGGCTGAAGTGAACATGTGGTTAAAAGCAGGAAAAAACTGTACAGAACAAACAATCCTTACAATAGTGTCACATTGCTTCCACTCTGAGGTTTAGTAGAAAGTCAAGTTTCCAGCTGGGAACTGCAGACCCATTCCAGACAGCAGCTGGGAGCCTGTCTTTGCTCCCCACAACCTTCACCATGGGATGAAAGCAAGTGCTCTTGATGGAAGGAGGACTAAATAGCTCTGCTACAAGATCCACAACTGCAGAATGAAAGTGTCTTGGGATTTTGGATGTCAGAGGAAGAACTATTCATTCTTATTTCAACTAGCACTTCCTTCCCTTTTTTATTTCTGTCTTGGCCCCCTCATCTCTTAGGGACAAACACAGTCTTTCTGCTCTGCAAACCATTGTGGAGGGCAGTGATGTTCACCTGTGTTTCAGTCTTCTCAGGGAAGAGAAGCAGAAGAGAGGGATGGAAAGAGAAACCTGCTTGGCATAGGAATGAAATATTTTCCTGTTTTTCCTAGCAAGGGCTGCCTGTGAGAACAGGGCTGTGTTTTCAGCCCCGTCTGTCTGCAGGCAGGTCCTACCATCACTAGGGCTCGCAAGAGAGCTGCAGGAGCCAGCCCTGGCTCGCTGCAGGAGCCGCTGCTCCTCTGCTGAGCCCAGGCTGTAATGCAGCTGCCTGTGCCTGCCTCCTGCCAGGAATCGATGGAAATCTTGGGAGGGCAATCTGCACAGCAGGAAGCCTTACAGCCCTTGCCATAAAACGTAGAGGGATGCCCTGCTACCCAAAAGAAGCAGGCTCTGCCGGTGCTGCCAGCTGTGTCTGTGGAAGTGGATCCTTCAGACGCTGCACAGGTCTCTGCTGCTTGCTGCCCTCCCTCTGGTTGTGCTGCCCCTGTTCTGGGCTGTTTCTGAGCTCTCAGCAGGCAAACACTCCTGTGACATCTTTTTTCTAAATCTCATTCCCATGCAAGCCCTGACAGAGTGAGAAAAGTAGGTTTTTTTTAGAAAAACACCATGCTGTTACACCCAAACAAACACCTCTGAACAGTGAAATGCCCTGTCATTACTTCATAATTAATCATATGGCTTCTTCTGGGACTGTGGATGACACCACCACCGGCATCAACTCAGTGTGGGTTGTGCCTTGACATCAGCACCAGCATTTCACTGTCATCTCCCTCCCATTCCAGCACCCTTGGAAAGTGCTGCTGGGAAGGGAAACGTGACAAGCTGCATTTCTGAAGCACATTCAAAGCCATTTCTGTATGCTGTGCCTCCACAGAGCTGGGACAACTTGACATAATTATTGTGCCACATAAACCCTTTCCTAAACAACACGGCTGCTGTCAGAAAGCTCCTTGATAGGCACTCACTGACGGATTTTAAAAATAATTGGTCCATATTTTCACAGGTGCTGAGCTTGTAATCCCAGTCATTTCATTACAGGGTAGGGTACAAAGAATTAAGAAAGTGCCAAGGCATCACCGAGGTAAAGCAGATCACCTGCTTCTGAACTTGAAGAAAGAAAACAGACAAGTTCTCCCATTCCTGCTTAATTAACATCTCATTTGCATTTGGTTATGCAGCTGCTCAGCTGCAGCTCTGAGATATGGGAGACCCTGAAAACAGCATTTGGGCAAAGATTCCACCTTGTCCATTGTGTGCCCACAGGCTGTGCTAAGTCAAATAACTGATCAGACTGAGACCCATGTGCTGGGAAGATTTGTGGTTTAATGGGCATAGCAGTGGCTTCAGAAGGGAAAATACATTATTTAATACATGATTTATGCCCCTGTACTGAATCCCAAAGTGCCTTCCCTTATGCAAGGTGAGTGTGTGACAATGCTTGGTGGAAAAGTTACCAAACAGAATCTTATCCCTGTTTTAAACTTGGTCCCCTTGTGACTGTCATTCAGATAAGGACATTGTCCCTAGGAAATACAGATTTTTTTCATTCCTAAAAATTGTTCATCACATCTGATTTAGTTTAAATTGCCCTTTGGGAGCACAGAGATGATTCACTAGTACAAAGTCAGCTGGACCTCAACGCTGCCTTAAAGAAGGGGGCAAAGCAACATCCCTTCAGGCCTGGAGAAAGTAAATCTCTTGCTGATGTCAAAGCCTTTACAAGGCTTTGCAGCCTTGTAAACCCTTACCAAGGTTTTGCAGTGCCAGGATCTTCTTGGGCTCCATTTTAGTTGTCATATACTGGTCTTCAGAGTGATTACAGGAATGTGTAAGAGCACTTTGGGCTTTCTGAACCTGTTGGGCGGCGTTTGCAGTGCATCTTGACCTCATTTCTAGAGGAGGCAAAGAGCACAGGAAGAGGCTAGGGAGAGCTGTAACTGACAGCTTCTGGGGAAAAAAAAAAAAAAAAAGAGTGGTCTGGAGGAGATGTGGAGAGACAGAACTCTTCCAGCAGTATACAGAGATCCCTGCAGCTAGCTGTGTGCTGAAATGTGAAGAATGGAAAAATGGATTGCTGGGGAATAAGGGTCTTCCAAGGACTGACATCCTGATTTCTGATGTACCTGTCCAAGACACTCAAAACCCAATAAGTCTTCAGGTAATCTGTGCATTTAGTAGACCAACTGACCCAGATAAGAAATTTAGGGTCTTGGTCAGCTTTCCATTTGTAGGCTACTGATAGGAACAGCTAAGTTCCCTATAGAAATAAAAATATAAAGCAGTAACAGTTCCACCCTAAATATATCTTTTTATGAAACAGAAGAAAGGTCCATTGAAGTGGTTTTGGAGTGACTCTCATCACAGGCTGTTCATACCAGTTCGTCCAAAGGAGGGCCACAAAGACTTTCAGGGGGCTGGGGCACATTTCCTGTGACAATGGGCTGAGAGAGTTGGGGCTATTCAGTCTGCAAAAGAGAAATCTCCAGGGAGCTCTTACTGTGTCCTTTCAGCATCAAAAGCAGCCTACAGGAAAGCTGGAGAGGAATTTTTTATATAGGTGTGTCATTATATGATGGGGGGGGGGGGGTTGCTTTAAACTGAAAGAGGGTAAGTTTAGACTGGATGTTAGGAAGAAGTTTTTTACAAGAGGGTAGTGAAAAGCTAGGTTTTTCTCTCAAGTTGCCTGAGAGGTGGTGGGTGCCCAACCCTGGAAACATTCAATGTCAGGTCAGACAAGGCTCTGAGCAACTTGATTTATTTGAAAATGTCCCTGCTTATGGCAAAGGGATTGGACTGGACGACCTTTAAAGGTGCCTTCCAACCCAAACCATTCTACAATTCTATGATTCTATGATTGTTCCAGCCATTAGCAAAGGAAGGGGTCAAGGGAAAAAAATCTGGGAGCATAAAAAAGTGAAGGATCATGCTGATGAGTCCAAGAGTTCACCCTGGAGGCAACATTAGGAGCTTTCATGTCAAGAACTGGGGTGAATCTTGGACAGAAAGTAGGGAAGTTTTTGCTCATTTCATTTCTCCTGCTTTCAGGAAAATGGGGGTTTGTATACTCATAGAATCATAGACTTATTTGGCTTAGAAGGGACTTAAAAGTCATCCAGTTCAAAACCCCTTCCATGGGCAGGGACATCTTCCATTAGACCACATTGTTCAGAGTCCCATCCAAACTGGTCTTGGACACTTCCAGGGATGGGGCATCTACAACTTCTTTAAAATAGATAAGTCAAAAATCTATGTCTACGATCTCTCTCCCCCACTTATAGTGACAAAAAACAGTTTGAATTCTCCAGTCTATTTGGACTATGAGAGGCTGATGTCACTTTTCTGGCTTACAAAAATTCTTTGAGCTATTAATTAAAATGATATAAAGCACTTGGAACTTCATATTAATGGCACAGTATCTGTGCATTTTATTACTTGATTTTTTGCAATCCTGGACAATAGACAGTAATGTTTCTCTGCACATTTTTGTCCTTCTACATTTCTGAAGCACTGCTCTGTTTTCTCTCCCAGTTTTAAACCATGATGAAGTTTAACTAGCCATCTTTTTATGTTTACATCCCTGTCCAGCACCATCCTCACTCATTAGCTGTCAACACCAGCTACAAGCAGAGTTTCAGAAACCACTGGTGCCATTGTCTCACAGTCCTCTATCAGTAGCAATTAGTCACTTTGGTGAAATCTGTCAAGGTACCCTCCTTCTAAATATATATGCACTGTTATTCCCTTCAAAAGACTTCCGGTGTGGCAAGCTGATGTTCAGTCTGTAAAAGAGAAAGCTCCAGGGAGACCCTACAGCATCCCTTTCAGTACCAGAAGATGCTACAAGAAAGCTGGGGTTGCACAGTGACAAGATAGGGTCATGACAAAGTAACCCACATAAAGCAAAGCAAGCCTGAATCCATGATGCAGAATGTGATGCTTTTTCTGGGTAATGTATGATTGCTGAACTTTGCTTATGCAAACAGTTGAGGGCAGGTGCAGCTACTTCTGGGGACAGGCAAGGTTCAGCACATTGATTAAAGATCTGTCAACCCTAGAGCACTGGGGACTTGCCTTCCCAGGCAGAAGGCTGGGTCAGAGCATGAAGACAAAGATTCTTGCAACCTGAATAACAAAAGTGAGAGTCAGCTCCCATGTCTTCATCCTTTATATTCCCTCCAATTATGGGGAAAGGAGGACCAAGCATCACAGTGAAAACTTTCCTCCACGATTCCTGCCCAGACATGCATTTCTCCACTGACTCCAGAGGGTCTCACACTTTCAAGCTCCCCAAAGGCCATCAGTTGAATCCTACAGTTCTCATCTTCCCAGCCTAGTTAGCAAATGCAAATGTCTCACCACACAGAACTCAAAGGGAATTACTTCAGCAGGGTTGAAGGTCCCAAATACAAACCTTGCTGTCCACCATTGCAGAAAAACAGTACATGGAGGATCACTGGGAGGCCACATGGGATTGCACCATCTTCCTCCTGATTCTGTTGAGGCAGTTTGTTCACGTTGGACACACTCAGAGCAACATCTCCACTTAATACATCTGCCCATGACTTGACACATCACTCAAAATGTTTAAATGGGGATCCTCACTGCTCATTGCATACAAAACAAAACCCAAAACATTTTCTGGGCAAATGCACCAACTTAAAGTCCTTCCTGTCTTTTTCATCTCTCCCTTCACAGGTTTTATGATAATTTTCAAGTGTTTTTCTGCATGCATAAATCTATCTTTGTTAAAAAGTAGAACTGACAATATGGAAAACAACTCTTCTCCCGACAGAGATAATAACACATGAAAATGTCATTACAAACCAGTTTCATATATAGCATCTAGATCTAGGAATTATAAAAGTATCTCAATTTACCAGCTGCTATGAATCAATGCAAAGATGTAGTTGACAAGAACTACAGTTACAAGCTGACATTGGAGTTCGTTTGAGGACAAACCTGCTTTTCCAATTTATGCAAGGAAAAGAAGAATGACAAGGGCAGAGAAAGGGGAAAAAAGCACAGCAAAAAGCCATAATGACCACAAGTCACTGGTGACTTCTTTTCAGGTGAACTTTTTGGAAGATCAAAGATTACCTAAATGAAAGCAAGAGGCTGGGTACATTTTTCACTCCTTGTATCTCCTCCTATGTAGTTGAAGGACAAGTTACATTCCCAAAGTTTGGATTAGCACCTGTAAATTGTGAACATTCTTGCAAGCAATGAGAGAGGCAGTTCTTGGCAGCCCTGACCCTGGATCTGCTGTGATCTGAGCCTTGTTTGTCATCTCCTGCAGTGACCTTACTGCATCCCTGGAGCAGTCCAGTGATCTGCCTGGATATTTTTAGAACATCTATGGTGACAGTCATTCTGTTTTCCTAAGGACTGGAAAAAAAAAAAAAAAAAAAACCACAAGCCACAGACTTCGTAGTTAGAGCAGACTGAGGCCAGCTAGGGTCTTCAGAAAGAAATGTTTTTTTCCTCCCCCTGTGATGAAAGGCAACCATGGATTCTTCTATTTCTTCCTCTTGTTGCTAGCAAGGATCATTTCAACCCTCAGCTGCAGTCTCTGCTTTTGTCAAAACTTAGTCTGAAGAGATGCTAAAGAATCAAGGACTGATAACCTGAAGGGACCCAGGAGGGGTGGGATGGAATCTGTATGGCCACACTAGGAGTCATATCAGCAGCCTCTGGCCACAGTGCAGCTGCCACTGCCAAGAAAGGAACAGAATGCCCTTCAACCCCACTCTGTCCTCAGTAAAGTCATCCCTGGCAAGAAGCAGAAATAATGCACTAGCCAAAGAAGTTTGCAGGTGCTTGTTCTGCCAGTTCCCATTCAAGAAAAAGGAGGCATTTATCAAAACTGGAAACAAAGTTCAAACAGTAAGGTTTTAATGGACTACATGCAATCAAGGATGTTTTCCCTGCAATGCAGCTTGTTCTTAAGGTACAGTGCACAAGCAATTGCTGGCCAAAGTCTTGATGCCCAAGTTGCTCTAAACTGACTTAAGAACTTGGAAAAGCCCATTAATATCTGTTAAAGTATTTTAAAATATTAGTCTATCAGTGACCAGGGTGACAGCTGATAGAGGACAGGGATTATCAGGTGACTGCTTGGAACCTGAAAATTCCTCTGAAATAACCAAAATGCCCCTTTTAAGACATAGCTAGCATTTTATGCAGTCTGTTTTATGAAAGACTGACTAAAAGGACTGAACCACATTTGCCAGCTTTGTCAAACTCTTGTGGTGGTCTCATGGGATGTAACATGGACTGACACGGAGGCTGGATGACACAGCTTCAGCCTTGAATATTGTGTAGGCCTGTGGCTTGCTGCATAAACACTTTCCTCCTGGGATATGTGTCAGATGACATAGCAGTGACAGGGTTTAAACAAAAATTGGTGGAGCTTGGTCCCTGCACTCTCTTGACTGGAGTTATCCCATTGCTTTACCAGGACACACACTCAGAAATAAGAGTTCCTTTTCATCCCCAACACCCCTCAAGACATTGTGCCTTATATTCCTGACACACCACTGGGAAGAATGGGAAAAATTAAGTGGGAAAGGATGTATCAAGGCAGGCCCCTGGAAGACTTTTTTTCCTGGCAGTCAGTCTCCATCAGAATCAGGCTTCCTCACACACACCCATTGCTGCTTCAGCAAATGCTTATTTAACCTGGAGCCCAAAATTTACTGCCTTTGCATGAGGACAGCCCAACCCTGTCCTTTTCACACTCCATCCCTGTGCCACAGGCTTACAGGGAGTAGTCTTGAGTAAGTCACTCAGTATTTCCCTTAATTTCTTGGCTGGAGATATGGGGCAAGAAGGGTGTTATCAATCAATTGCCAGTTAATTGTAGCTTTAAACAGTCAGGGTCATAATGCTTTCCATTTCAGACAGTTCAGCAAGAAAGAATAAGCTATTTCCAGAGCTGAAGGCTCTCAGTACTAGCTCCTTGTCTAGAAAGTGCTTACCTTTACACCAAAAGTTCTCATTTCTCCATAGCCTACACTACTCAGATGCTGATCCCATAAAAAAGGCCACTACCTCAGTATTTTCAGGTGAAATCATCAGTCCTTCCCCACCAACACAGTATGAGCACATGCATTTGGGGTGTAATTGCACGATACCCACACATTTCCAGAAGACTCTCTTGGACAAGAGCTGCTATTCTAACAGCATTGCTTTCACAAATAAACCACAAATAAATACACAGAACATCTTGTTTGCTGATTCTAGCAGCAGCCAAAAGCTTTATGACTGTTCTGCCTGAGGGCAGCCCATGCCCAGCACATCTTGGCCAAGCTACTCCAGGATATCTCTTTATTAGTTTGCTGAGATTCAGGGACAGGTGAACTTTAACAAGTCTGCAATGACTCAACACACATGAGCACCAAAAATCTTATTTAACCAGCTGTTCCCAATTGCAAAGTTCAAGGTGATCCTTCTGCAGAAGCTCTGCACTCTTCAGCTACTGTAAAACTTCATAGCTCTATTGAAATTAAATTTCAATAACCCTTTCAGAAGACTTATCTAATGTTGTTTAAGAATCCTTACACTATAATGTTAATTAATTTTACTCTTGACTCTGTCACTGACTTGTTTATCAAAGAAACCTATTTCACCTTTTCTTCATTGTCCCCATCAGAAAACAGGTTAAGTCATTTTAAGAATCTTTATTTTTCAAAGTGCTTTCAAGCCTGGAGACAATTCACCATACAATACTCAAATATTGCTAAGACCTTGGCCTGCCTTGAAGGATTGTATTAAGCCAAGGACCTCTTTTGAAGACAATATTGTTGCTGAGATGGGTCAAAACAGCCACGTTTTTTCAAGAAGGCTACCAGGGAACCTCTCATCTCATAATTTCTGCCTTGTGCAACTAAAGGGAAGTTAAATAAACACACAAGAGAGACTGCATACAATGAAGCAGGGAGTATTTTTGACTGGGTCTGATCACATTTATTCCTTTTGAACTCAGTAGTGCTGCATGCCAGAAAACTTCCATTCATCGTCGCCAATTCAGAGGTTCTCTGGCATTTGAAGTAAATAGCAAAGCAAATGTAAGACAATGTTTAATAAATGGCACACTGACAAGCTTGAGTCCATTTTTCTTTGTATAAAGCAATACTGAGTTATTCTATTATTTTTTCTAATGTTTTCCTTCCTTTCTGACCCTTGTCTCCCATTGCTGGTTTACAGCAATATAATAATTGCTGAGCCAGTTTAAAACTGATCTTTTAAAGCCTTTTTAAAGTCAGTATCTTGATTATAAATAGTAATGGCAATATGATCTTTCTTTGTGTTCCATATTGCACATGAAAGTGCTTCCTGGAGGCACTACATGAGGGAGACTAAACTTACCTCCAAGGAAAATATAAGCCAGAGTTGTCTGTGAGGCTCTACAGCAGTGAAGCACTTAGGTTTACAAACAGGAGAGTAGCTGTTTATATAAGTATAAAGGGGGAAGCAAAGTTTGGGGAAGAGGCTATATCTTCTCTCAGAACAGCTGATAAGGTCAGAGAAGAGATAAGCTTCATCAGCTTGCTTAGACCGGGTGGCAAATATTGTTTGCTACTACCTTGATAGAATGTCCACCTCTAGACCTACCATGGCAAAGACCCTGGTAGGTCTAAAGCAGACCTGCAGAACTTCACATTTAGAACAGACCTGCAGAACTTCACATTTAAAACAGACCTGCAGAACTTCACATGCTGAACACGAGGCTCCCAACTGGCTCCTGGCTCACATTACCCCACAGGCAGGACACAGGTAGCATCACAGCCAGGGTGTCCCAGCCACTCTCTTCATCAGACTTTCCACATCCATCTCTCCCAGTGAGCAGGACCATGCAGAATGCACAGCTTCAGCAGTGTGGGACAGGGGCACAAGCCTGTGTCACAGCTGCTGATGTGCCATGAACATGGAAAGTTGTGTTTAGAGAACTCCTGGCTGTGAAAACCTGGCAATGGACATGAGCCTGGGCAATGAGCAAACATTCATTGGGGGAACTCCTCAATAGGGGAGAGGTTACACAGATCTTATGTGTAATGTTAAACTTTTAGATGTCCAGCATGGACAGGACTAAAATCACAATTTAGGGCCTAACAGAAGCAGAATACCTGTAATTTAACTGAGCTTTCAATGTGCTTTTAAAACAACAGTAAGGACCTTTGTACGTGCGGACATATACCAGAAGTGTGACTTGCATGGTTAATTATAAGAATAACCTGTAACACCAATTAGCTAATTGTGAACACAACACACCAAAATGGGCAATGGGTAAGAGAAGCCAGAGCTGACAGCGTTTGTGCTTTGTCATCTTATCTTATGGGTGGTTTCTGACCAGCTGTATGCAAGCACTGTACTGCTTGTCAGATGGAATAAATAAAACAGAGACATCATAACAGCACAGGTAATCACAGTGAGAAGGGTCAAAGCCCCTGGCTGAAGAAGACCATGGAGGCTGGCAGAGCACACACCAATAGAAGAAGGCCCAGGCCAAGCATCATGTAACCCAGCATGTTGTCCAAGTCCCATGGTACAGTGCAAAACATCTGGGGCACTTTGAGATAAGATTTGGATAATTGTGAGGTCTGATAAATGAGTTATGCCTGTGTACAAAGCATCTATGGTTTTCCTCAGCTATGTTGCACATTGAAGCTTTTGGGGGTTTATTTTTATCAAAGCTGCTGGAATCAGAGCTGCATTACTGAGAGGCCAGGGAGATCTGTTCTCCACCACTGTATTGAAAAGAGTTTTCTGACTGGGTGGTCTTTGGAGCTCACCACTGCTGGACAATACAGCTCTAATAGACTGCATTACCCGTTGAAATGGTTCATGGCTTAGAGAAAGATACAGGAATCTCAAGTAAAGAGAGGCATTAGGAACAACTCAGCTGCTCCATCATTCTCTGCCACCTAAGGAAGGCATCATGTTGGAACATCCTCTCTCCTTTGATCCATAATTAACCTGAATTCCAGTCTTCTGGAGCTAAGGAAGACATTGCCTGACCCTTTGCACAATGTTTGTTGATAGGAAAAGATGGTTATAATAAGAAAACTGTAAATTACTCCACCACACCTCAAAATGGTAGGTGAAGATCAACAGCTCTACCCCAAACACTCCCTGTGGGAGACATTGTCCTGCAGAGGCCACCTAAATGTGTCACTTCCTCTCAGATCTTTGTTATGGCTGCCAGACAGGTGTCAACTATGACAAAAGAAAGAAAGTATTCAGCAAAACTTCATCTAACTTTCTGTCCTCTCCAGTCATAATCATCTGTCTCATAATACCTGCAAGCTGACCACTAATATCACTGGATTTCCTTTCTGACACTGTTGTCTATTGAAACAAGCTAGGAATAAAATTCTTCACAATGTCAACAGCACTTAAGCACCACTAGCCAAAATTTTCAGAGTGCTTTGTGCACACGAATTAATTAATCTGCATAGTGGAAACAAAAATGATGTGACTTTGACTACTGTCCCCTTAGGTTTAAAGCAAGAGTGTAGAACTTAGTTTTGCATAAATTTGTTTCTGGGTCAAGCCTTTCAAATTTTGCCAGCATTAGGATTAGTTGGAGAAAGGGAAAAATATGTAAGAATGGAAGAGAGTGGATTAAAAATTGCTCTAAAAATTTCCGTGAAATAGAAGCCTTACAAGGGTGTCTTCAGAGTTCATGAAATAGAAGTAACATTTTAACAAGTTTAGATCAATAGTGCCCAGTCGTGAAGGATTTTCCTTGATGCTGTGCTGGAATGGAAAGTCACTACAAAAATCTAGATGTGTTCAATTTCACAACAGATGAAAATTGAAACCAGAGCTAGACCTCAGAGACAGAAAATCCAAATTCTGTTCTAGACTGTAATGTGACAAATCACTTAAAAGCATATCTCTATTTAACTTCTTATGACCCTTCACCTTAAGACCTAAGATGATACCAGTGAAGATGAATGATGGTGTTTAAATGGGTTCTTGTCTCTCAGAAGAGTGTGAGCACTGAAGCTGTTTTGCCTGTATTACTGAACTCAAGAAATGAGTACCAAATTTTTGGCTTGGTTTCAGCATAGACACATATTTGACTTTCTTTTTCTAATGTTACTTTGGATTTGCTCTAAAATGAGGTCCAGATAGTCAAGATATGGAGAGGATGAAGGACTCAAAGGTTAGGTGTGGGCAATGCTGTGCACCAGGGGCACAGTGCATCTCAGAGGAAAGAGAGGGTGCACTTTAAATCATTAGACAAAGATTACCAACTTCTGAATGACTATCATGGAGAAACACTGACAGCACAAGTGTCCCCTTTGGATCCTTCCTAATTACCAGCTCATGGTTACAAGCCCAGTGTTTTAATCCTCTCTTCTGTGCTGCACTATCCCATCCCTTTCATTCCACTGAGGTTTATGCAAATCATTACTTAGATTTGTGTTTTTGCTGTTCTCTTAAACTTTCAATTTAACTTCTTCCAGAACCACTTTATTTTTTCCCAACCTGACAGCTTCACTAAGATGTTTACAGAGAGAGAAGAAGTTACATTATGCAAACCATATCTAGAAAGTCTCAAGAAATGGGGCTCTGCAGTTTTTAACCCTATGGGCCAGAGTCAGTTCTTTACTTGGTGTTGCACCACAGTCATTCCATCCCTTTTCAGGGGACATCAGTACATCCTGATAATGTTTTACATGCATGCAGACAGCATGGATGGCTGAATTAATTTCATCACTTGATCAAGCATTCATGGAAGTAGAAGACCAGAAGGACCTTTTTACCCTAAGGAAAGTATTTATACTTACATCATCTGTGAAAAATTTGTGTCCTAATTCTCTTTAAAATTCAGTGAAGAAGATCCCACAAAATCTGCAAACTGTTTGTGCTATGCATCTTTCATATTTTTAAATATTTTCCTAATGTGGAATTTACATTTTTCTTGATGATTAAATTGATTAATGGGAACTGATTTGTTCCTATCTTACAACAAGTACAAATGATGACATTCTCATTGGCCTCATCACACCATTTTGCAGACTAAATATGATTTAATCTGTTCTTCTCTAGATTAACACTGTTTTGGCAACCTTTTCAATTTTTTTTCTATCTATTTCATTTGGATTCTTTTCTTTTTGCCTATATCTTTATTTTAAAATTATTCTGATCATTTTTAAAGTTACACTTCTCTGGTCTTATATCCAAAACCTTGCATGATACCACTCAGAAAAAAACATTTGCAACAATGCCCCTTTATAATGTAATTTCAGTTTGTTATCCCCAATATTCACCATTCTCTTTTTGGCGGTTGTACCAAAGCAAACATTAACCACCTTGTATTTGTCCATCTTTCCAAATTATAGCATTTGGCTTCTGACTTTCATGGAATCTCATCTGACCACTTTCAGACATTCTCTCTAAATTCAAATCTAGTTTGAAATCTGATCTCCTACCAAGACTTCACAGCCCAATTCTATCCAGGGGTCTCTTCAGCTGTTCTGAACATGTTGCCTCTTCAACAGCAAAATCATTTACAAAATAATGTCCAACTCAGCAGACCAGACTCAGCCCCTCTGAAGTCCCCTCTTTCACTGTAAAAATCTCCTCTTTCTCTGTGGGTCCTCAACACATATTTACATCCACTGCCTTCATTTACACTCCATGGTCTAACCTAGGACCCTCTTAAGGGAGGTGGAAATGAAGGAGAAATGACTGACACAACCCATCATTTGTCCTGCTGAACTCCTGTGTCAGTGGACTTTGGTTCTCAGGCATCTAAACTCTATTATCCCAGTGTACATGCTAGAGTCAACTGGGAGATCATCAACAGCATCACTAAAGCTTGATCTATTGTTTACTAAACAGACATCTTCTGTGTCCATATAATTTTCCTATTCTCTTTCAAAAAAGAAAATTAAATTAATTTGGCCCAATTTGCTATTGACATGGTTACACTCATGGCTTTTCATGACTCAGCCCTAAGTGGAAGGAAGCACCTTTAAGAATATTTTATTACTCTACAAACCTGAAGAAACTGATTATTTAGTAATCTTTTCTTGTGTCTATCTGGGTAACAAAGTTAAAGTAGCTGATCTTGAAATCCCTGATCCAATGTACACTTTCCTTCAGTCCTCTGGGACCACAGTGCCCTTGCTGAGTTCTCAAAGATAATCATGGATAATTCAGAGCTGTCTTGGATATTCCTGAAATCCGCTCAATTTTATCAGGTCCTGCTGAGCTGACAGCATCTATTTTTTATAAATAATCACTGACTTTTGGTTCCCTCCTTGATCTCATTTGCATTTCAATCTCTTTGATAAAATTAATTTTGTCATGTATCTAGGTATAAGTAATATTTTTGGGGGAGAAGACTGAAGCAAAGATGACAATTATTTTCAGTCTTCTCTGCAGTCTTCTCCCCTTTTTTTTGTTCTTCCCATTAATGGTGGGGTGCTACACACTCTCTTTTCCTTCTTTATATTTCTAATGTATTCCCAGAACATTTTCTTGTCAGCTTGGTGATTCTAAGTGCTGAATTAGAACTTGGACCTTTTGTGTTCAGTCTTTACTTTGGGAAAGATTTAAAGAGGAACAGGGAAAGAATCAAAGGAGAAACCCAATGAGAAACTGAAAAAAAAAAAAAAGTAAGAGCAGGGCAGAAAGGAACAGAGTTGGAACATACCATTAAATAAAATAAATTCTCTTTAAATGCAGTCATATTTTATCATGCTCAGTTAAAGATTTATTCTGTATGTGTAGATAAAAAATATTAATCTGGGAAAACCATACTGGTGTTTTAAAATCATTTGAATTTCTGAGGACACATGAAGGGTGAGAAAATCTGTGAATCTGAGTCACTCTGTCATCTTAAAAATTAGTTGTGCTTTCCCAAAGCACCACCACGAGTCACCCAGGCCATTTTCAGCTCACTCAGTTGGTGCAGCAGTAAAGGTCACTTTTCAAGCAGACTTGGTGCTGGCAGTGGCCCTCTGATACCCAGCACACCTGTCTAAGCCAGTCTCCTTCAGAAGATCACCCACAAGACACAGCTGATAGAACTGGGTCATTGTTTCACCCAGTCCTGAAGCCTTGGAGGGTATCCTGGCAACACCTCCACCGACTTCACAGGTGCCAGGCTGTCACCATGTCCTCTTCCAAAGGGAAAAGGAGCAGGTTCTCTGCTGCTGCCTGTAAGGAAGGAGCAGGAGGAGCTCCACTGAGCACACACGATGCAGAGCAGCAGCTCAGGGCTGCCACTAATACAAGGTCTCTGTTGTTTCCCCTGTGTGGGAATGGGTTGTTATTCCCTGTGCTGGTACTGCATGGCAGGTGTCACCTTCAAGATGCTGGACTACAGTGACATGATGGGTTTTGACCACTATCAGTATCCTGACACTGGACACTGCAGAAGAGACCTGATCTGCTGAGACTACCAGCAAGTTTGTTATCCCTGGAGAATGAATGAATGAATAATCTGGTAGAGAATTTTCCCTCCACCTGTCTCCTTAAGGGTTCCCTGTCTTTTACTTGTGTGCACAGGTAGAAGATCTGACTGCCAGGCTGTGAAAATGTGAGGGTACTTAAGCATGCTCATTGTAGTACTCCTTGAATGGCTTTAGATCTTTGAACTGAATTGATGTTCCGAAGTTGTACTACAATATTGAATTTTAGGTACATGGGAAAAGCATGGCAGGCCATTCTTTCCACACAGCAGATATGGAGAACAAGTCCAATGCAGATCACACTTAGAGTAAAGCTGTCAAGTGTTTGGTAGCTGATAAGTGGGAGCTCAGCCTATTCCATTAATTAATTTTCTTTGATATAATTTTTCCCCTAGGGTGCTTTTCCAGTTTAAAGCTATGACTCTGAGCCTTACACTTTGATATCAACTGTGACTACTATAATGGCCTGAGCAAATTGGGTGATTTAAAGCCAAGGCAAAAGGGACAGACCCAGGTCCAAGGAGTTAATGATTTTAAAAGGTGTGACCAGAGAAGAAGTGGGAAGGAAGGAAGGAAGGAAGGAAGGAAGGAAGGAAGGAAGGAAAGGTAAGTTAATGGACTCTGTTCCAACAATTCCTCTTAACTCACATTTTTGTCCCTAAAATGCATTGCGGTTTTGCAACAGTTTCTTTTTTTTAATAATCAGAGTGATGAACAACTGGTGAAATAAGGTGCTTTTTAGTGCCTGACAGCATTAATCACTGGCATAACTAACTCAAGGCCAGAGCACTGTCACAACAGATCTATAAATCAAGAAGAAAATTGTGATCCAGGTCTCCCCCGAAGTATATATGCAATGCAGGATCCATTTGATGACCTCTTATGGAATCTGGTAGAGAGAAGATTGGATTATTTTACCTCACTGTTGCTTTTCAGTCTTAATATTTTCTTTTTCTGATTTCAATCATGTTCCAGGAAAACATCTCTATTTCAGAGAGCACTTAGCCATATGCTTACTCGACAAAATTACTTGCTTAAATCTGTGAACTCCTCAGTGACACAAGTACATGCAAAACAGTTTGTCTGAATTTGATTTACATTAAAGCTGGAATTCACCATGCCAGGAAAAGCGCTCCTAACTTATTTATTTTTCCTGCATCATCATTAAAGATGATGTGATCATTAAGAGCACCCTAAGTCTGCACTTGTAACTTTGGCTCAGGTCTGCCCAGTCCAGATCCTGTGAGTTCTGGAAAGACAATGTTTGGATGCTTACATAACTCCTCAGCTTTGATGTGGTTCAGTTTATTTATAACAGCAAGCTCTTGTGAATAATAATTCTTGATTCAAAGGGTTCATAGTCAGCTTCAAGTTCTTGGCCCCACACTGCTCCCCCTCCAGAAGAGCAGCCTGGGTACCAGGGCACTTCCTGCCACCCGTGGGGGAGCGTGCACAGGGACAATACCTCCAGTTTGATTGTGGCTGGGCAAAGCTCAGGACAATGCCATCAATCAGTAAACTAATTCACTGGATTGTCAACATTTTCAGACATAATTTTGATGTTCAGTTTGAGCCTTTTGTCCTCTACTGTGTATTTTTAGAGGTTCTTGCCACTGGCATTGGTGAAATATTTACAGATGAATTCTTTGACTTTCGATGTCATCCAAATGCTCTAGGTGGCAATTAAAACTCGAAATAGAGCAGTGACAAATTCAGAGTTGTGAAATTTTTTTTTTTGCTCAAGACAATATTTTCACTTCAGTCTATTCACTGAATTTCTATTGACATGTACAGGAAACTTGCCCAAGGGCCCTTGGAGAAAGACAAAACATTTTGCCAGTATTGCATAAGGATTCTGAAAGCATTGTGTTTCATCAACCTGATCTGACTTTCTGACCTAAGAGAAAGGCACCAAGTGCTCAGAAATAAATTTATGGAGGAAAAAATTCAAAAGAATTTTCCAGCCTTTTGGTTTGTGGTTATAAAAACATTTCAGGGTCTGAAGATTCAGGAAGGAATATAGTTTGTGTTTCTGGATTAAACTGGATTTTTACATTGCTAACTAACATATCAGAATTGGTATTCACCTACACCGTGGCCCTTTGAAGCTCTGTGTGGTGTGGAAAATCATATGTGGAGTCTTTTGTGGAGCAATGAGCTCATCATTTCATCTTTCCAAGGGTGTGCTATAACATACCTCATCTTTTTTTCCTAGGTCAGTAATTTCAGGCCCCTCATCATTTTTATTGCTCTCCTGAACGCATTCTAATTTCCAGTGTTTAGAACTTAATGCAATATGCCAGTGCAGTTACAGCAAAGCCTCTAAGAGCTAAAAAGGACTTCAGTTATCTCTTTGGTCTTTAACTGCAATTATGTTTTGCTTTATTTGCTGATAATATCAAAATGACAAATTATATATCCCCCATCATGGTAATGAATTTGCTCAAGCTATTTTCCACACACTTTATAGAGCAACTAGCATTTTTCTGACATACATTGTGTTACTTTTTGTTCTGTATTTCTAGCCTGTTTCTCAGTATCTTATTTCTGTGATTTCATTAGCATGCACAGAAGCTCTAGCCCATTTAAGAGCTGTATTCATCTGCTCACAATGGGTGATCACCTTGCCACAAAAACCTGTCAGTTACAAGAAATTAAGGCAAAATGTGTCTGCCATCAAGGAACAAACAATCTGAGACAGCACAGAGTTGACCTGGAGAAAAGAAGGACAACACCACTCTTGTGGTTTTACCCCAGAATATTTTTGATGGGCACTACACAAACTCTGTCCTCTTCTACAAAACATAAAAGTTTTGACTGGGCAGGGACTGCCTGATTGGCAGATCCTCTAGTATTGGCCAGCCAGGTGGCTTTTGCTAAATGTGTATCTCCAATGTTTGAAGGTCCCACCACCCCCTCCTCTCAGTGCAGTCTTTAACAATCCTTTGCATCATTCAGTCTTCCCAGAGGCTGCCAGGATGTGGGATGTGATACATCCCCTCAGTGCCAAGTGTCCATGAGATTGTTTCAGAAATGAGTATCATTGTCTGAGTCAATTATCTCCTGGGATGCCATATCTCCCTAAAATTTTCTTTTCAAGGCCCAGTATAGTGTTCCAAGTTGTGGCACAGGTTATGTTTCCAGCCATCCAATGGTTGTTTTCACCATTGTAAGAACACAGTTCTTGCCTTGGCAGGTTTTGGGGATTGTTTATATATTGAGTAAGATGTTCTGTGATGCAGAAGATCCCTTTGGCCAGTTCAGGTCACCATGGTCATGTTCTGCCCATGCTCCCTCATGACTCCTGTGCACCTGCTCAGAGCAGAGCACAGGACACTGAAAAGTCCTTGACTCAGGGCAAGTCCTGCTCAGCCCCAGCTGGAATGTGTTAGCTGTTATCATTGTACTAAATTAAAAATAAAGCACTCTACCAGCTACTAAGATGAAAATTAAGTCTATTTCAGCCAAAACCAGGGTGTGTTGACTCATGGGTGTCAACTGGACACTCTTCAGAGGGAGCAGAAAGAGGCACTTTCAGGGGGAGTTTTGTCTGATCTGCTTTAGGCATCTACCTTGGCAGGACACACCTTAAAGGTGCTGTTTCTCTTCACTGAGTGAGTGGGGCAGGACTCTACTCTGTGGGTGTCTAATGCAGGGTAAGATGAATCCTGTTTTATTTCTCTCCAATTACAGCCCCATTCAGAGTCATGTTCAGCTGCAGTAGATGCCAGATTTCAGCTAAAGCAGCTAGTTTGGCATCAGAAACTGAAGGGGGTGATAAGTGAGTTGGATCAGGACTAATTTCCTAGGATCTGCTCAGACAGTAGGGAATTTCTACACCACCTAAGCACAGCTCTCAAAATAAGCTAATTACCAGCCTCTCTGTCCCACTTTCACAGTTTTATAGCTTTGATCATGGGAGCCTTTGAGCCAGACTCCTGACTCCCACATTACATATGTACAGACTCCTGCACAACAAACCCATTTTGCCTAAGGACCCCTTGGGTGTGACTTGAGAAATAATGTTAGACTAAAATAGGATTTTCATTTTCTCTAAATATAGTTCAAGTGGCCAGGCACATTGCTGCTAGTGGATACTTGGATCATATGATCAGCCATGAACACCTTCTGTAAATATCTTTCCTGCAATAAGTACCACAGAATTTAGTTTGCTGTTATTTCTAAAAGCAAATTTCAGCTTCTAGAAGCTGAACAGCCTAAGCTGCTTCTCAGGATGAGAAGAATGACTGATGGGAGTGGGTAGATGTGTTCAACAAAACAAGCAGCACAATACCTTCATAGAGGTGCTTTATTTTTAATTAAAAGAGGCTCTTGTAAGCTGCCCCTGTGCCTCAGTCTCCCTCACTTTAACTAAGAGATCATGGCAGGGCAGTGCTCTGCAAGGTAGAAGATGTTCAAATTGAAAATGTTGTTCACTTAGTGCTGCTCCAGTATTGTCCATCTCTCAAGGTCAGTAGCAAATCTGCCTAAAGCCTCATTTGACAGGCACTGAAGTTGCTCGAGTCTAAGCACTGTAAGGCTCAGTGGAAATGATGAGATTTCACAAGCTATATTCAGCTTGCTAAGATAGAAGCAGACACCCTCTGGGCACACTCAGGTCTCTGAAGCTGAGCAAGCTAGCCTGGGAGCCAGGGTTGACTTGGCCACTCTGTGACATGTTCTCAGAATGACAGAACAAAAGGCAGCAGGTCAGAATGATGGCCATTAGACTGTTTCAATTCACCCAAAAAAAAGTTTTATTTCACCTTAGACTCCAGATTCAGTATTGGTTATTTCAGGAGAAAGCAGTAATAAATAATGAGAGAAAACACCAGATTTTCACAAGATAAATAGTCCCAAGGGCATATGCAGGACAGAGGTCTTTTTTTCCCCCATCTCTTGCAAAAGAACTGGCTTCATACTTGTTCTTTGTTCTTTTGTCCTACTTCTTGCAGCAGCATCTTTGTTGAGACTTTAAAAAATGGCACAGACCATTATTTACACTTCTGAGTTTTCCTCAGTCATCCTTAGGAATGGCTTTTTACCCCAGAAAAATGGGAGAGCTCTCTGGACTGCTCACACTGGAGACAGTGGCAGGCTTTGTTGTGACCCAGGCTTTTCTTGTCACATACAAAATGCTGCCAGGAATTAGTCTCCACTGGAAACCCCCTGCCTGCTTGAGACAGAGGACAATCCTGTGTTTAAACAATCCTTAACAATCCCTAGGAATAGGATACTGGAAGGATCTGCTGGGACAAGGCTCATCTCCAGATGTCACATATCATCAAGTTCCATCTATAAGCTGATCATGCTTTTAAATAAAATTAAAAAAAAAAAAAAAAAAGAGAGAGAGAGAACAAACATTTTGTCCTTATTACTGCTACTGGAGGTTCTTCCAGAATCTCAACAATTGCTGCAACAATTAGGGGCACTTTTCTAACTTTCAGACATTTATCCATAAGCAGTTGGTACCTAATTTTTCTTATAGCTGTATTCCTCAAATTTTTATATATATATATATATCTCCTTCTGATATTTCCCTGGTGTTGACCCACTGCTGTGTTTACAGCTGACAGCCACACCTCTTCTCACTCATCCTTCTGCAGGATGAGACAAGCTCCCAGCTTGGTCAGGCTCTTTCCAGGTGGTGAACTCCCCTTTCCCAAGTCCCCATGACCACTCTCTGTGACTGCTGCAGCATAAATTCATCTTTCTTTTCAAAGGGATGAGGAGAGTGGTGCAGTATTGCAGCACAACTTAACACTTCCCTGCTGGAGATACTTCCCTTGAGACCCTCCAGGAGTGCCTTTGCCTTCCTCACACCTGCACCATTTCTATGGCTCGTGTTCAGCTTTTATCTGACTATTACAGGTCTTTCTCCTCCTTAGTTACCTCCTGCTGATGAGCTCCCAGCTTATTGCAGAAATCCATCTTATTACTCCCTAAATCCCTGCTACAACAAAGTATTTAGGTTTTAAATTCCTATTTAGACATCTCCTAACATCCCACTGAAGTCAGTAGGAATCAACTGATGCTACCCTGGTCCCACTGAAATCAGTGGGAATCAGGTTTTGTAGTACAGAGCAGACTAAGCTATCAGCTTTTCTCTAAGATGCTCATAATAGAAACATTTTCAGCAGGAGACAAGACACCATGAACCTTAATATTTCTAATGATTACTTCAAGAGTAATAAACCAGAAGGTGCTTTTAAAGACTTAGTAATGAATTCAGAAAACAAAATAAGTATGTACACTGATTTGACATCAGCCATTCTTAAAAAAAAAAAAGAACTATACTAACTGAGAAGCCCTGTTTGGTAAGGGAAAAAAATGTTAATACTAAGTCAAAAAAGGCAAACTACTACTACTAATGATAATAATATAACAGTTCTAGCTTTTCTCCCTGAGTCAGAAGGGCCAAGTGGAGCTTCACTGAAAGGAAAATTATCCCTCTTAACCCTCTGGTCCCCTAAATCACTGTTGGTACCCCCAGGAATTTTCAGCTTCAGGAGCTCCTGTGAGTGAATCTTGAAAAACAGTGACTTCAGAGAGAGTGATTTTTGATTATTGTAGTCTCCATATCACTATTTCTGACATTTTCCAAAACTTCCATATGTTTTTTTTAGTGCTACAGTCTAGCCTTGCCAAATTTCTAAATTATTACAGGATGATACTGCCTGGGATATCTCTTGAAAAAATAAGGCACAAGAAGAGAAAAATCTTTGATGGAAAAATCACCATAATTTAAGAATATGTTACTCCAAACAAGACAAAACCAGACAGTTCTTTGCTGGAAAACCTAGACTGTAAAAATATTGCTAATCATTGGGTTCTGCAAAGTAATCAAAGCGTGTGCTTTACTTCCAACCTTCTTTATAAACATGAAATAATATAGTAAAATATGAGAAAACATTGCATTATAATAATTACATGACAGCCCAGAAGCAAAGGCATGTCAGTTTTCTTCTAAGGCAATTTTTTTCTTGGATATTTACCCAGGATGACTGGCATTTCTTCATGCATCAGAGAAAAGCCATTTTTGCAGAAATGGGTGCAAGAAAGGGGTAACCAGGACCTCTGGGTGCTTCCCTGCAGCTCAGGCAGGGGCAGGAGCAGTGCAGAGCACTGAGCCCTAGGTCTGCACCCAAACACCCACCTATTCACCTCTCAGCTAAAAGAGAGGACTCAATTCCAACACAACTTCTCTAAGTAAAGGTCCAAAATGCTTCATATCATCTGGCTGAGGTGAGATTTCCCTGACAAAAGCTTTTTGTAAAAAAACTGCAATACTTCCCTATGAGAAGACCCAAGCCAGAAATGAAGGGTGACAAAATAGTCAAGATGTGTTCCAGGGGACTTCAGGAGACTTACAGAGCAGCCTGAAGATACAGCTGAAAGCTTTTTCCCACCCCTCAGGCTTTTTGAAAGAACTCAGCCCATAGATTTATAGTTCCAGAGGTAACTTGGTGAAGCTAGTGCTGCATATTAAAGAAGCACCATGAAGAAATTGAACCCCAGGAGTGTCATTTTATATTTGCGTGTGTGTGCACATATATGTGTATATATTATATTTATATATATATATATATATATACAAATAAAAAATAATAGAGGACAGTGAGATGTTCAGGTACTGCTTAAAGAATCAGAGAAGATGCATGGAGGTGCAAATAGCAAAGGTATGTTGACAGAAATACTCCCATTCTGTGGATTAAGAGATGGGTCCTGCAGGGTGGCACAGGCCACTGCAATCTTCCCCAAAATCTGGAGTTAGTTTGTGTTTAATAAAGATAAATAATCTCCTTGTAAGGACTTCAAGTGAGGGAGAACTCAGAATCTTTACTGGTAGCTGCTTAAATATCTAATTTATCTCACAACTAGGACACTGCCATATTTTTCTAACTTAAAACACATCATGTCACAATGTAAGAGAATACAAGGCTGAGTGGCGTCTTGATTCATCTTTTTTTCAGGTAGGGATCAGTTTTACCTAACGTGCTTTTGTATATGGTGTTGGTTCCCAGCAGTCTGCAGGGACACAGATAGGACCAAATCCCTCATTCCCACTGTCTCATAAATAACCTGAATGGATTGTGTTCTTTATATCTTCTAAAGAAAGGTTTTCTTCATAGTTCTCAATTAGTTTTTGGGCCTGGGCCTCTTCTGGACTTCCTTTATTTCCATATCTGTTTGGAAGAATGTCAGCTCAGTTGGATTAAATATTTAGTTCATGAACCATCCAGTGTTATGTCTGAAAAAAGGATGACTCTCCTACAAACATTTTTTTTTATATTTCCTGCAGAGACCTTTGTGTTCTTTCTTTCCTGTCCTTGCACCTTGATTAGGCATTATGAGCTTTAATTTTCCGGATGAAAACTAAAAAAACACACCTTTCTAATCATTCCTCTCATAACATGTGTTAAAAAGCAAATAGATTTCACCTGCTGTATCAGAGGTGAAAACATCATATGTATCTGACCAAGAGCTGGTGACCAGACAAGTCCTCTACTAATGGCCTCATCCAGCACTAGCTGTGTTAATAACTCCATTTCAAGTTCTGTCAGTGAGACAGTTTTTCATCCATCTATTTTTTGCCCTGTTGATTCCCTTTAGTTCAAGATTTTATTCAATGTGTCAGGCAGCATTAAGTGAAGCGCCTTGGAGAAATCCAAAGGTACCTCCTCAGCACAGCTGTCTTAATCATCCAAACCTATAATCTTATCAAAAAGAGATAACAGACTTGTTTAACAAGATGTAGGTTCCATTAAAACCATTTTGCCTGGCATCAATTACCTTCTTAAGGTCTAACTGTTCACTGACAGAGTCCTGAACTTACTGCCCCACTGCCTGGCCCATAAGAAACATCACAGTGACTGATGGTTGCTGGTTTCTCCCTTTTTTCTCTTACACAGGAATAAAAAAATAAAAAGTCAGAAGATACAGACTGCCTTACTTACCAGGATGAATTATCAACTAATCTCAGCAGATCTGGGTAATTCTTGCTTTAGCCTTTCTTGATGCCTATTTATGGCATCATAATGTAAATTATTTTCTGATTTGTTTATTTGAAGAAATCTGATATCAAATTCTGCTTCATATCTTCTTTTGCTATAGATAGTATTTTTTTTTTTTAATCCACAATGTGACTCGGACTTAGACTTTTTTGCTTTGTATCTTTCAAATATAGAACAGAAATATCTGCAGATAATTTTTTCTTTACAATTTTTGATCTTATATATACTTACTGCATGATTCTACATCTGAATCCAGTAAATAACTTATACTTGACCTTAGTTTTTCTTTTCTACCCTAAAATATTTGTTATTGTTTGTAGTCCTGGCAATTGTTGATATTTTATTGACTCTCTAGCTTTTCCTATCAATCACTTATTGTATTTTAAAACTTGTCTCTTTCATTTGTGGTTTTTAGCTCCCATTTCTCTCCTGTTCTTTACACGAAGGAAACGCTTCTTTCATTGGTGCTTTTTCCTACAGGATGTCTTTAAACAACCAACCAAACAACCAACCAACCCAAACGACTCAGTTTTCTTATTTTGAGTTTGGCAGATCATGATTTTATGGACCTTCAGGAGTACTCAGATAATGAATTTACAGAGTTCATTAAGCTTTGGCACTTGTGTTTCCACATTGCAAACAGAGGTTTAAGGAAAAGACAGTTGTGTTGTCCAACCAAAGACAGACAGAAGTTGTAGCTGCTAAACATCTCACACTTCAATATTCCAAAGGTCTATTCCAGTAGTCTTTCTGAACTGGAATTATATATAAAAAATTAATGGTTACATGAGCTGAGATGAAGAGCATCTTCTCTTTTTCCTTTACCTTTCAGAGCCTAAAGAATCCCCCTCTCTTCCCCAGAACCTTTCCTCTTTACACCCAAGAGGGGTGTCTGTCCCATCTGCAATGTCTCCCAGGTTCTGTGCAATGAAGCTTCTTAGGATGTCACCAGTTACAGTGCAGGTCACAGCCAGGGGACCAGGGGACTGTCCCTCCATACCTCAGGATCACATTTGTAGTTAAAAGCTTCCTCACCTTCTCCTGGAAAGGTGCTGCACTATTCTACTCTTCTTTTTTCAGGAGACCTGACAAATTTTTCTAAGACTGTTCACCTCTTTTGGCTAATCCTAGTTACTTTCTGAGTTGTCCATTTTGAGTTGCACAGAGCTTATTTTCTTTCCCATTTTTTGAACCTGTTAGTTCTTACATATTGTTATCCTCTACCTAACCATATGGAGATATCATTTCCTTTTCTCTCCTTTTCCAAGCTGTTTCTTACTCCATGGCCTGGTGATACAACCTCCATTTCTGAGACAGAACATGCTGGGCTGTTGTGTGTATCTGGATGTCAAGGAAGTCATGTCTGTTCTTGATCATATATGATTATGTATTCCTCAAGTATTCCTCAAGAACATAATTTTTCTATACCTTATAGGCAAAGACTCTCTCTTCAGGCAGAATTTTCTAATGCATGTTATGACCATTGATTTCTCTAGAATACTTGATGGTGAACTAAAGTTGTCCCTAGAAAGCAAGACCACCAACCTTTCTCCCATTAATTCCCATGTAAAATCCATTAACTAAAGAGATCTTACATCCTTCAGCTGAGAGAGACTAGAAAAATATGTTTAATAGTTTCAAAGAAAATTGAAACAAACTACTGATATTTCAGACCTAAAGCAAGATGTAGCTTTTTGGGAAGGTTATCTGAGTTTGTTTCACTATAAAATTCTTTATTTTCAGAAATCTAGACAGGCAAATTGCCCACTTTTCCTCAATTGTGCTGAGATGTTTTTTGTGTTTACAAGTAGAAGTCTATATTTGAGTACACCATGACATCTCTATAAACAAAGTATACTGGGGGAGGAGAGATGGAAATGCCCTCTGATTTCCATTTAAGGATCAATCTTACCACCCTTGAATACACGGAACTTCGTACACTTTCAGCACATGGATGCAGGATGAAAAGAGGGATTGAACACTAAAACTTCCTACCAAAACATGCAATGTTGAAAGCTGTCAGTTAAATGTCACATTCTTTGTGTAAATTTGAGATCATTAAAATGTCACAATCAGAGATCTGCTTCTTAAATCTGGACTTCTGAAATGAGCAAAAGCCAATGCAGGATCTAGGTAAGGTAATTTCAGGGTCCACAAATGTCAACAAAACTTCATAGTCTGGGGTGATTAATATTCAACTGCAGCAACTGCTACAAAATTTTTTGTTGTTGTTGTTGTTCCAAAGCCTTAAAGAGGTAACCATAAAACTTTCTGTTCAGCAATTGTTGATGCCAGATTGAGTTTTTCCTGATTGGTTTTCAAAATTCCTACATTGATTTTCAATACCTGGTTTATAAAACATTGGAGGAGGATTAAATGAGGAGTAATGAGCCTCTTTGTGTGCATCATTGAATCTGAGGGTGAAGACATAAGGATACTGAATTCTTAGGTCTTTTAAAGTAGCTGCACCACCAAGTTTTTGTGCTATTTGTTCTCAGGATGAGGGCACACAGGAAGGCAGCATGAGTTTTACTGTATTTCAAAAACTTTATTCCTTCCTTGAGTTACCCTTCACTGTATGAAGGAAGAAAAGGGATTAAATCCCCTCCTGCCTGGATTAGCTGTGGGGGGCAGGCTGTTGCAGTTCCCCAAGTACTATTTGCTGTTGATGGATGTCAGATTCACACCCATGGGCCACTAAATAGGTTAGGTGGCACTGTGATAATTTCAGTGTAGATATGGAAGGATAGATGGACCCAAAACTCCTCCAAGGGCACTCAATGCCTTCCACCAGCCAGGGTGCACCAACCACATCATTCACTGATAGATCAATGTACCATGCTGGAAAAGCACCAGGGTTGGAAAGGGGCTGCAGTGCAAGAACAAGTCTGGCCACTTTTGTTCAATTGTCTGTGGGTGTTTTGAACATGGAGCTTCTCCAAGAATGGATCCTAAAATCAGCAGGTTATTGCTTGGCAGGCTCTGCCATGTGCAAGTTACTCTTTGCTGGAATTCCTCTGGGTCTTTCTTGCCCTGCCTTGAAGTCTGTACAGTTAATTTATTACCACACCTGCTGTCCCCAAGGTGTGTTTCAGAATGACTTCCCTTTGACTCAGCATTATTGCCTTTCCCTTCCATCACCATTTCAGTCATATCCCCTCCCTGCATTTTTCCCATCTGAATTTAAAGGGGTTGAGGAAGCAGAGTTTAATCATTGAGCTTCACTGGCTTTATTATGTTATGGCATTGAACCTCAAAGCTTGGCAGTAAGGGAACTTCATAATAAGTTATAATGATCCATCTTTTCTTATGTATGGTGAATTTTAAGCCCCCTTCTCTGATAATTTATTATTTCTACTTGGTATATGAGTTATTTTATTCTCCCAAGCTCTAACATGTAGGAAAAAATGCTATGAAGCAATATAGATCTAGACATGCTTCCACCAAAGACGAAAACCCAGCCCCTGGAATTTCATTGGAAGCTCACAAACTTACGGGACTGTTTAAGTGAAAATTGCTTCATTACCAAAGTGATTTATAGTGTTATCTACAGAGCTGGCTTTCAAGACTCATGTAGACAGAAACATAACATCCAGTTTCAACTCCTAAAATAAATTCCTGACACTGCAAGATCTTACAGAATTGCTGGAACCTCACTTTCTTTGGTCCTCTGGTTTGGTCTCTCACTTTGTCTTGGTTATGGTCTGGGATCTGAGATTGCACTGGTATGATATTTATTGTCTGAGTAGAGAAACAACATGCTGTGAAGGTCTGTTTTGGCTTCAAGCCTGGATTGGGTGTGGAAGATCATTCCTCAGGACTGGCATACACAGAACTCTTCAGGGAAGCAGTCTCTGTGAAGGGTCCAGGCTCTGCCAAAGAAAAAAAGTGGGTGCCAGAAGGGACATTTATGCATCTCTTGGAAGGCATCTGCAGCTAAGGGAACAGATTCCAAACTTCTAGGCAAAGGATCCCAAAAAAACCCTCTGCAAAGCACATCCCAGACACTCACTTCCTTTCATCAGCTGCAGCCTTTGAGGGTGATGGGGGTGCTGCTCATGCCATGCTCCTGGCTTTTGTTGCTATGGTAATCCAGAAGTTTTTTTCAGGACAGAACTTTGCAAGTTCATTGTTTACATTGCATTGCTGTCTTTGTTTCCTTCTGCTCATCTTTTTTATTTCCCACTCTCTCCATTCCCATGGACTGCCTGTCCACATCATTAAATAATTAACACCCCTTTGTATTGCGCACCAGGGATAGCACTGCAAACATTGGCCATAAGATGCAATTCAAAAGTACAGAAATTCCTCTCTGATTTGAAATTAAGCAGGGGAAATGTTCAACCCTGAGATCATATTCTTCAGTGCATTTGCATTTCTATATCGCTCACAGCAAATAATTTTAAAAACTTAATTTGCATTTCAATTTTTGTCATTCCATACTTACTGCATTTCACTCCACATAAAGAATGAAAATAGACTGTGAAACTTACTGGAAGCTAAAAAATCTGGCCCTTCTTTTCTAGCAAAGTGATGCAGTGTTTGGCTTATAAACCCAGCAAGGGAATAACTCCAATTAAAATTGTTTTCATTGGAATCCTTAAATATGGAAATATTTCTATTGGTTTGAATCTTCATTTCACAGAACTTAAATTCAGTTCTAACCTGATGTGTTGGTACAATTTCTGAAAAATCCATATATTCTCTTCCTAGCCTGCAGACCCTGAAGTTGACTAACACTTAAAGAGAAGTTTTTAAGTAAAATTGCTGAAGCTTATCTGATGAGAGCAGGGCCCCATGCTATTTCTGAGCTTAGTTAAAGGCTTTAAAACTTCTATGAAGAAAAAAATTCAAGCAAGAAAAAGATCTCAAAATATATGCCCAAACAAGAATTTGGGAAATGTATTTGAAACAAACCTGAAACAAGGCAGTCCTCTTTCCTGCTAGTTATTTGGAAGTGGAATAAGAATTTTTCAGGTTTTTTATCTCCTCTGGGCTGGAATTAACCTACCTTTCAAAGTTTTTTAAATCAAAAAAAAATGTAGGACAAAATCCAAAATTAGCTTTGTGGACTGATTTCTGTGCATTAGAATTTTTTTTTTTTGCAAAACAGAAATCTCAACTTCATTATTTCCATGTCCAAAACCAACAGAGAATGCTTCCAAATGTAGACATAAGGATTTAGTGTACTTCCACTGAAAACATGTGTAAATCTCCAGTTACCTTTCTTTGCCTGGAGGAAAATTCCTTACTCTTCTTACTCCTTGAAGTCGACTGCAACAAGACAAAGGATGACTTCTGACAATTAGGAATTGCTCGTGATGGAAGATAGTAGTCAGGAGGTCGCCTTAACAGAATATCTTTAACTATGTTTGAGATGCTCTTTCAGCCCCAGAAGGACCCACACAGAAATAATGCTTCTCCCTTATGACATGCAACATATCTCTGCAACATGTTGCTTTGAATGTTTGTTTGGGTCTTTTTAAACTCTCCAAGGAGAAATTCCACTGGCAGTCTTTATGTTGAAGAAATGAGTCAAGGATAAGCACTGGATCTGTAGAATTCACTCTTGCTACTAATTAATGCATATCCTGTGAGAATTTGAAACAATAGCACCAGCCCAACCACCAGCATGAAAACAGAATGTATCTGTTATTCAGCAGAGAAGAAATCTCTTTTCCTGACTACCTGTAAGTAAGTAATCACAGGGTCCTTCAGAGGAAGAAAAGGTGGCAAATAGAACAGTTTCTTCATCAATCTGTTTTGAATGAGCAGGGAATCCTGGTTCAAGAGTTTTCTGTGTCTTCTATCACAGATCAAGCCAAAGTCTAAGAATTTAATCTCAGAAACTCTGTGCTCCATAGCAATCATTATTATACATGTGATATGGTAGGGCAGCTCATCGACTGCATCTCAGTCCAAAGAGTTCTGGAGGAATGCATAAGGGAATGGGGTCTCCCATGAGACATGACTGAGATCATTTCCATATTTCTGGGCACTTGAAGGCAAGGAGGGAAAGACTAATCCCCTGTCCCTGCTCCCAAGGCACAGGAAGAAGATGCCATGTGGCTGGGGTTGGCTGTCATCCACCACACTCCTTGGCAGTCCTCTCCATGACCCAGTGCCAGTTCAGAGCTCTGTACTGCAGCCCAGAGCAAGGCTCTGAGCCTGAGCTCTGCTGTGAAAGCACTGATTGAGAAACAGAAGCAAAAGATGAGGTCCCAGAGGGCTGGAGGGAGGTGGTTTTAAAGATGAAGAGGTCATCCAGCAGTGAGAACACTTGCTTCCAAGGGGGTAATTTGAGCTAAGCTCCTGACCTCCCACAGACTTCCAGCATGCAATCAAAGACAAATTATAGGCTCTACTCATGTTCCAGGTCCCCATGTACAGCATGGGGGCAATTGTATTTTCACTTCTTCATGGAAATGTTGGGAGGAGGAAATGGAAAGGTGTTGCCATAGTGCCTGTTGCAGCCATGAAAGCCTATAGGATCTGAATGAGACACAAATGTGGATCTTCTGTGAAACTGGAGGGAGCTAGAATGAGACAGTGGACTGCCAGACCAGGAATTACCATGGGAGAGAAACTGAGATGCAGAATAATGGCTTTTTGCATTCCCAGAGCAATTTCAGAAAATGACAATAGTATCAATAAAAAACATTCACGGCTCTGTTACACCCAAATAACCAATGCAAAGCTCAGCTAAATGTCAGATCTCCTTCACTGTCATAAAAGCGTTTGTGCAATGCTGACAGTCAGAAACAAACCATTTAGGGGAATGAAGAAGCTTGTAATGAGAAATGTCAGGGAGACAGAAATATCTGGTCCCCTCACAATTTCACCCTAAAGAAACACTTTCCTACACAATGAGACTGGCAATGAAAGGGGGCAAAGCAGGGTTATGAATTGTGCCTTAGAAAGTCCTTGTTAGAGAGAACTCTGTGTAACTATAAATCTTATAAGCAGGTTTTCTTGCTCAGCATCAGCAAAAAGAAAAAGTCACAAGGAAAGGTGTGATATCTGAGAAGAAATTCAAAATTTAATTGTTTGTTTATTTGAACCAGAATGAACAGCAGTCACATTTTCCACTGTGCTCATATTTGTATCTGAGACCTTGCTAAGTGTTAGTGTGTTTAACCTCAGAAAATCCTTTGGCAGGATAGCTACAGTGGGAGGACACAGTTTCTAGGACAGCCAACTGCCAAACACCACCAGTGAAAAGGTAACCATGGCCTGGCTGCCCTCTGTGTTTGAGCCAAGGTGCAGCACAGCCAGCCAAGGGTGGCAGAGATGGAGGGGACACATGGTGGCTGCAAGGAGCCACAGGCCATACTTTGCCCTGCTTATAACATCAGCCTGAAAGCAGAGAAGGAGGAGCAGAAGGGAGGGATGGTTCATGTTCTTCAACTATACCAGGGGGCCCCTCATCCAACCCAGTGTAGACCTTAGATGGACACACCCACCTTAAACCTGAATTTTCTCACCATCTATATCCACATTGTTCATCTTCCCCAAGGCTGCTGGGCAACCTCCACCATGGCAGCTTAGACCCCAAACCCATTAATAAAATGAGTTTGAGCAGTCACAAATGGTCAGCCTTCAGCCTTCCAGCCTCCTTAGAACCCCATTCTGTGAGTGTTTAAGGGATATTGTTAAAATCTCAGACCATAGGGGGAGGAAAGAAGCTACCACAGAGAATGTCATGTGTTATATTTGCCCTGCAGCTGCCTTTCATCAGCTGTCCTGCAGAAATGTGCACTAGCTCAAGAGGGAGCAGTCAGGGTGGTCACAGTGAGGGTGTGAAAGGACATTGTTGAAGAATGGTTGAGCAGACAGGGCCCTTGTCCTGTCCTCTCAGGGGCTTCCTGGAACCGCATCCAACACTAACGAGGGTTTTCGCCAGAGATTAGCAGCTTTCCTATTTTTAAATAATTTACACAAAAGCACCTTCCTTCCCTAAGTCTGATTATTTTTAGCCAGAGAAAAATACACACTTTTATCTTTATAAATAACCAGAACCATATGGTCTAAGCATTCTAAAGAGATCAGTTAAACCAGCTTTCCAAGGGAGGGACTTTGTGTGTGCTGTATGTGCATAGCAGAGCTGAGCTGTGTCAGGCTGGCAGCCTCAAAAACTGTGTGCAGGACTCACAGCTGGCTCTACAGCCCAAGATGTTCTTACACCACTGTTGCAAAGCTGCCTTGGGCTATATAAAGCAGGAGACAGGTCATTTTTTGCATGGTTGTGTTTTGTTCCTGACTCAACATGACCAATAAGTACCAAGATCAGACTTGGAGTTGCTAAAAAATCTGAGATAATCTCAGCATGACAAGATGGTTGGAGAATTTTACATGAATTATGATATGAAGGCTGAAGGAAATGGGTTTGTTAAGCCTTGAGAAGAGGAGGTTAGTGGGACTCTAATCTTCCAATATTTAGTGGCAGTTATAAAAAAGAAGGTACTTTCTTCACAGGGATGAACCATGAGAAGACAGAAGGCAATGGGCATAACTGTATTTAAGAGAAATTCCACCTGGATATAAACTATATACTTCACTGTAAAAACAATTAAACATTGGAACCAGTTGCCAAAAAAAGCAGTAGAGTCTTCCTCAATGCAAATATTCAAGTCTTGACTTGTCAAGGCCCTGATAACCTAATCTAAAGTCTGCTTTCAACAAAAGGCTGGACTAGGTCATCTCTAGAGGTCTCTTTCAGCCTAGACCTTTTTTGTCATTCTGTGATTCACAGTTCTTCATGTAATACAACCCCCCAAGAGGAATATTTTTTAAAAAATCCCCTAAGTTCATCAAATGGACTCAGATAGTAAAGTGGAGCTCATAGCCTGTGTCCTAAAGATCAAGTTCTGCAGGCACAAAGGTTTTGACTCTGAGGGACCTGAAGGTGCATGCAAAAAGGAATGAGTTTCCATATTTGAGATAGGTATGCACAAAGTAATTCAGATCAGTTTATAGTTAACCATATTTTGCAGCAGAGCTGGTGTGGAAATGCTTGGCCAATAGGGGAATCCCATTGCAGAAGGTCTTATAGTCCACAATGATGATTTCAGTATGAAATGCAAAAGGACAAGCAAGATCAGCTCCCATGTTTCTATGGAAGTCAGTGTTCCTTTTGCTGCAAACACCCAGGAACTATAATTCATCTGTTGGTTTCCACTCCCATCCTGCCACTTGGCAGGTCTGTGCAGAGCTCTGGAATATAAATCTCCAAACAGCCAGCAGGAATCATGCTGCAACCTGCACATGGGGGTTGAGGAGACAAACATATTCCCCAGGAGAGCTTGTTTATTTTTAGTTCTAGAGAACTCACAACAAATCTGTTGAAGAAAATAAAGACAGAGTCCCATGGTGTCAGCTAATGCTGTAAGTAGGAAGACAGATGCGTGTATGTGCAGAGTAGATTAGATGAGTGATCAGTGCCAAAATCAGTCGGCGTATCCTTTTCAGGTCATAAAACTGTTTTTAATAGTAGGGCAGAAACATGCTAACATTGCTTCTCTGTTTACTTGTTTGTTCTAATTTCTTATCCCGGGAAGCAATTGCTTTGAGCATTTCAAACTGTATATAAGCAGTTAGCAAGCCTAAAAATTAAGAGCCTCTGCTGGAGAGTGAATGAAGGTCTTTGTGCTGCCCAACCTCCAGCTCTCCTTGGCCAGCTGAGATTTACCCTTGTGTGGGGACTCTTTGATGGATGGTATAATGAGGCTCAGAGGGCTACTAATCCCCCAGGGTAGAGGAGGGTCGAACAGAGGGTATGAAAGGCCACGCTAAAGCAGATTTCAGCAACTCTCAGCCAACAGCCACTTTGGCACCATTCCCAGCCAGCGTAGGTTAGTGCAGTCTCTGGGGTATTTCTAGCTGCTGAGTGTAGGAGTCCAAGAGGAGAAGAGAGAGTGTGTAGGCTGCAGCATCTGTACCTCCCTCAGTAAAAAGTGCAGTGCCAAACTTTCCTTTATAGAGACATATCTACATGCACACACAATCTCATCCTTGGCCTCACATGGCCAGGAGAGAATGAAACTTGTTGGGTTTGATGAGGGGGATGGCCAGCAAACACAGACACAACAAGCTGGAAAAGCATATTCCCAAAGGCTGTTGTGTCCCCAAACTCAACAAAAATTATTGATTTGTGCTTATAGTGGGGGCCATAAAGCCAGTCAAAGTGATCAGCAGAGGTGGGATGTGCCTGCAGTAGTCTTTTTAGAGATTAGGAGAATTTCAGATACTTGATCATTGCTGCCAGCAAGGGGCAATTGTACATTTATAGACACACAAAGTTAATAGATGACAGACATAGTATTGCCACTGCAGCTGTACAGAGCAGCAAAACAGTGAAAGATGACTGTGTGGCTCATCACTATGTGTTCCCTCATCTCACAGTAAATTAGACACAGAACAATTCTCCTTTTCCCTAGCTCTTCTCTGGTCCTTTTATTTCCACCAACATGATTGCAAACTCCAGTCCTTTTGACCTGTACCGAAGGAGAGAGAAAATCAAACACACACATCCCTTGAATTCATGACTTTTAAGTTATTTACCTCTGTTATCTCTATTCAACCAGAGCACTGTAGGTGCTTTCTGTCACAGCAATATTTGTCACTGCTCTGACTTCAACCTTTCTTTTTGTTGGTACTTTAAAATGATTGGTTTTCTTTCTAAACAGGTGCTTAGTTTTAATCAGTGTTTAGCCCCATTACTCATCTAGGTATTCATTATTTCTCAGTTCACTGACGTTTAATCATCCCCATTTGATCAAACTGAGTTCTTCATCTGCTCTTCACAGCTTCCACGCTTTGACTCTGGTCCCTGGTGTACCCAGCTGCTTTTCTGCCTATAAAATTTCTCTGTAGACATTTTACTTTTTACTTCATGTGCAGTTAGGATCAGGAGATGAATCCTTCCTTTGAGTGAATGCTTTAATATTCATTCCTTTTTTTTTGCCTTTTGTGCTTTACTTTCTTTGTGTACATGTGGGATTTGTGCCAAGAGGTGCTAATTTCTTATGATGTGGGTGTTGTAAGTGACAGGTGTTAATAAGGTTTGATCTGTGACTTTTACTTTACTGAACTTTAGGATTCTTCTTCTCACTTTAGTTGTCTCTTTAACACCTTTGATAGGTCTGTGCAACTGTATATCAAGGCATATTAGAGCAGTCTCATTGATATTGATATGTTTGGGACATGCTCCTCTCACGCTCTCTTTGAACTAATCCTTTGATTGAAGAGCTTTTCATTTATGCTTATACTTTCACATTTCTGCCTTGACTTCCAAGCAAAAGGCATCCAGTCATTCCCAAGAGATCCTTGGGAGGGCAGAACAAACTAGAGCCCCAAAGAAAGCAAGGCAAAGGCAAGTCTGGCAAAGGAATACCCACAGTGACTACACATGCATTTAACCCTTACTTCCCTCACGGAAATTAGATTTCATTTTTTATGACAGGTTTTCGAGTAGTTACTAACAAGGATTTTCTTCCCAGAAATGCTTTTCTCAGGTTGAGACTTAGCCCTAGCAGCAATGACTCAACAGCTACAAATTCCTAACTGGAAACAAGCCAATAATTAACCTAGTTTGGAGTCTTTGCAGAAAATAATAGACAGAAAGCAACTCTTCACTTGACTCTGGGACCCTGACAGACTCCAGCCTTTCTTACATTTATGTATTGATCCAGACATCATTGCAGGGACCTACTGTGCAATTTCAGCTGCAAGAGGGCTGCATTTTTCTGCATCAAGTTCTTGCAGTGAAAAATTATATGGCAGCACAGTTTTGTCAAGGGGTTGGTGTTCACAGTGTTAACTTAGATCCCGTTCTGATCTCCATAAGCTGCTGCTTCAGCTGGTTCACTTGGTGCATTAAATATTGCCTCAGCTACTGTCAGGGCTTCAGTGTAGGTGTCTGCAGCTGAACTGTTTAGATTATCTCTGTAGTCAGTGGAGAGAAAAAGGAATTTCCACAGGGCAGTTAATTCCATCGGAGAATAGGTGTCAAATCTGAAAAGCAAATCTGTCAAGACACAAGGACCAACCCAGATGTTGGTCTCTCTGTGGTGTAAAGTAAGTGCTACATTTATATTCAGATAATAGGAATCCCAACCTTGCCTTCTCTTCAAGGACCTTTTGATTGCTTTTTACCTTTTCATGATGTTTCCTTGGAACAGAAGAGCCCAGGGTTCTTCTCAGACTCACAGCTCTCTGCAGACACTGCTCTAGACTCTATTGGCCCAAATTTAAACAGAGTTACAAAGTGTTGAAAAAAATCTTTTAAAGTCTCCATCCTACCAACACCCCCAAAATCTGTTGGTTTCTGTGGTAACATTCCAAAAGAGGAGCTAAGTTGTTCAGTATTCATCCTATTTGAGCAGGAAAAGCCTACAAGGCCTACAATTCTCCACAAGTGCTCAAGTTCTGCATTTCGGGATGGTCCTGAAAACTGAGAGAATGGGAAACTCACTCATCATTAAGTCCACCAGTGTGAGGACTTCTGACAAGGCCAGGTCAAGTCTCTGCAGCCTCAGAATCTGAGCTGGACCAGACAATTACTGTTTGCCAGGACCAGGATAAACCTCCTCACAGAATTCTCCTCAAAGAGCAACAGGTCATTAAGCTGATAACAGTAATTTAAAATTATAATTATCCCACCAATAGGGAAGCTGAGAAAAAAATTATGGAAGAGCCACTCATTTATCTCTTGCTCCCTGGGATGTCCTAACACTGCAGACTATGCCACCCTGAAAAGAAGGATCCAGTGAACAGGAGCTCATGTCACATCCATGGCCATAGCAGAGAAATCAATGAATTTACATTGATTCAGGGTACCAGCTGGAAATGGCAGGGTTTCTTTCCACAGCACTATATCCTGCTGTGCTGTCACTTATCTTCCATATGCTGTGGGAATAAATAAAAAATTTAGCCTCCAATAGCCTTTAAAGCCCCTAAATGTCACACAGAATCTTTTTTCTAATAACCATTTACATTTAATTTGTGTCTATTGAAATGGGAGAGAAGAGGAAGGAAATGCACCTGTATTTATTTATCTCATTATTTCCTGATGATTTTGTCAGACCTGCTGTCCATTAGTCATCAGTTTTGCTGTCAAAGAGAATGTTTTTCTCCTCGGAGTTTCGCTGACTTAAGTGTATGTTTTGATCGTCTGTCGGAAACTCCTTGCTTAAACTGTGCACTGAGAGGATAAAAAATCTACAGTCAAAGAGAACAAAACTCCTAAGGACTCAGTTCTCTGCCATCCTGTACTAAATTTGGCCATTCACAGCTGTGCTAAGCAGATGTAAAGCTCACAACAGAAGTGAGCATCTACTTTGCAGTCAAGTGAACCCACAGGGTGCCAGGCTCAAGGAGTTGAAACTTTGTAGTTGAGAATTTACCAGTTATGGAAGAAAATGGGCTTTCAGCATTTATGTATTTAAAGTAGCTCTTTGTGTATATGTTGTGCATAAACAGAGAGAAAATAAGAATTTCAGACTGGCTGTGCATCAGCCCTTCGAAGCTACACCATCTGAGTCATCAAGAAACTTGGTACAAACATCAGGACACAAAGGCTAACATGCCTCTGAAGAGATGTTGTTTTCTATTTCCAACTATTGGAAGAGGATTCATCTGTAATGGTCAGATGGGAGGTAATCAAGAGAATCAATGTTGCCTGGGGTGCATTTATCCCATCCCAAAGCAGACATCTCAGGTAGGTAGGATGAATCATGCCTGATCATTAGTTATGTAAAGACATTAGATGCATAAAATTAGGGTTAATTTTACCATTGAGGTTTCAATCTGAGTAAGAAAGCTTCATAATCTCTGAAGAAAAGAAAATTTCCTTAGGGATTTACTATTTTTGTCCTACCAAAAGCGAACATTATTTGGTTTAGCTCTTACACATAAATTAGAGCAGAGAATAACTTTAGGGACCAGAACTCCTGAAGTCAGTTAAAGTGATTTCTGTGAGCGTTGGTAAGTTTTGAATCAAGCCTGAAAGAATCAGATCTTTACACCAAATACCTGCTTGAGATAGAAGCAATGTCACGCTTTTTATCTTTGGTCATCTGTCCCTCAGTCTGGCTGTTTGCCACCAGCAACAAGACCCCCACAATGCTTTGCCCCTTTGCCCACCTGCGTTTGATCTGGAGCTGTTGCTGGACTTTCTTATCTTTGAAGCTATGGTGGGTGGTGGATCAAGACCACTTTCACAGAAACACATTGGATTGTTTTTCTAAAACCAGTTTAAGTTCCCTAAACATGTTGGGAATGTGGGAGGGAGAGCAGAAAGGGACAGATACACCTCAGGGAGGCATCATTGCCAGTGCTTCATCTTGGGAAAAGCATGAGGATTTTGATCCTGCACAGGAGTCTCACATATTCAATGGCCTGATCACCCCTGAGCTCCCACCCTGCCCCAAGTCCTTTTTGGCACAGTAAAAGAGAGCCTTTGTTCCAAGAATCATATAATGAAAAAATCTTTGATATTCCATGGAAATGTGAATCACTTGATCCAATATTTAGCAACTTAAACAGGTGCCAAGCAGTGGAATTATTTGGGCACTTTCCAGAAACATAGTTTATCATTGGGAAATACCACTTTGTTAAAATGGAGATTTCTCTTGGGAACATGCCAGTTTTGATGAAATTTTCTTAAGAAATGTTTCCGTGGTAGGATAGGATTTCTGGTCAAAATGCCAAAGACAGAGAGAGAGATGTTTCTGCTCCTCTAGGAAAGCCAATGGGTTATTGTTAGGGTATCTGGTGAGGTGAGGACATCCAGACCCAAATCCACACCCAGAGCACATCTTTGGACTGCCCAGTTATCTGGTTGGGTACCTGAGCAGTCCACTTGCTGTTCTCAGCTTACTTCAGCATCCTCTCTAAGAGCTACTCTGCATTCCCCAAATAACTGTTGGTGTAGGAATATGAACCCTAGTCCAAACAAGGCTTGAGACTCAGCCAAGCTCCTTCTCCTTTCCTGGCCAAATATTATTTATTCATTAGGAATGTAGTCATTGGAAGGAGTAACTATTCCTCACTTAGCTTTGGTGTGTGCACCCAAGTCTCAACAGCTGTGGCTATGCAACACCAAAACTTGTACATGTGTCCATGTTTACAGCCATGTCTAGTCTGCCTTCCCCCCACACAGCAGCCTGGTGGAGACCCTGCAGCTTGCATGTTGATTAAAAAGTGCTGAGCAGCAACAGAGGAGCCAAAAAGTTTCCACATGTTCTGGAGGGCACATCCCAGATCCACCTAAATCCAGTAGAGGACCCTGGTGAAGGTCCAGTGGTGGGTCTGGTCTGAGATGCAGGCTGAGGGCCATCTCAGAAAAGACAGCAAATGCAGACCCTGACCTAAACAGGAGTTAAAGACATGGATCACAGTGGATCACAGCTGCTAGGGTTGTGTGGATCCACTTACTTAAATGAATTATTTGAAATTAGGAATAGTCTTATTTCTTTAAATTCAGTGAGGGGTGCTAGATATCAGCTTTTGAGTTTGGCATGTCTCTGATATCTCCAGCTGAGTGAACTTCTGACTTTTTTGCTGGTAAATTTCCATAGTTTTACATTCTTAATGTCATCTGAGCAGACAAAGACCACAGATTTTTTTTTTTAACCACGAACCATTTCGTTATACCCAAAGCTCCTGAATGAACCACATTGTGGGCAATAATCTGTGAGAATTTTTTAAAGTTTTCTCCATGGAGTAAACATTATTTGCAAGTACATCATCCATCAGGGTTCTCTGAGGTATCGTAGTAATCAGCAGCATAAACAGAATGCTTTTTATCGTGATCCCAGCAGGCTATTTTCTTATCTACAGACCCAGTGCTTTGGATTATGTAGGAAAGGGTACATAGGAAGCTTACAGCATCTGAAACTTTTTAATTTTATTTCTCACTGCTTCATGTGTTGAACCAAGGCAGAAAAAAGTACATTTATATACTCAGTTATGAGGATGGTTCTGACTGTTGCTGAGTCAGAACAAGGAGGTTTAGCAGGCCAGGAAGGGGAAGTGCAAAGACTGGATCAGTTGTTTTGCCAGTCTGATTTCCAGTTACACCCCTTGACATGCCCCCAGTCATGAGATGACAGAGTGAGACAGAAGCTGAACAGTGGCTGCCTCTGCCCCACTGCAACCTTGGGTTTGCTTGGACAGAGCAGATGTTGTGTGAACAAAGGGTACTGATAAAAGTGGAGTGAGGGATAGGAAACATCCAAAGGGAAAGCCTTTGCCTGACAGAGATTCCCACCATGGCCCTGTAGGTAAAGAAAAACCCAGTGGTTATTGCCACTGTCATCTCTCTTTCACAGTGCCACTGGTATTTTGGTCTTTCCTTAAAGGGTGAATTCGAGGTTCCACACATGACACAAGCTGCAGTCAAAACTTGGCAGTTTTGAAATCTCAAATTCACATCCCCCTCACCCCTTACATAGCCAGGCAAACATGCTTTTTCTTCTAATGCAACATCAGGGTCTTCAGGAGAGTAATAGTTTATTGATTTTTTCCCCCATTGGTAAATGTAGTAGAGGGCAGACAGATGGAGCATTGAAGTAACATTGTCAAAACAAACAAATGATAAAGATTTATCCAGCAAACAGCTCACTTTAAGGCATTAGTTTGGGGCAATCTATGGAGTGTAAGGTGAACACGTATCCTCAATCTGCCATCAGTTTCTAGTCAGCCAGTACTGAAATAAAATTTGACTGTAATTCCATCACCATGAGGATTGTCATCTAGAGCATGAGCATCGTAAATATTTATATTTGATCATTATTTTACAGTCCCATGCTTTAATACATTTACATAGACTTGCAAATATTTAATAAAATACACACATAAAGTTTAAAAGAATGATTTTTAAAATCCCATTTCTAAAGAAGTCTGGACATTTATTGCTTCCTTTAGTCATTTGGAAGGGAATATGACGAGTTTCAAAGGACCAGATCTCTATTGCATAGCTTACAGACAATGTCTTAACAACCATCAAAAGTTCTAAGACACTAGCTTAGCAAAATGTGTGATGAAATCCAATCCTGTTTAACAGAACACCTAAGGACAAGCCTAAGTTTCATTTTTAACAGCAAAAAGTTAAGTTTGTACTCAAGTCCCTCACTGCCCCGGCAGCTGAGCCAGGTTAAGGGACTGCAAGGCATCATTACCTTACACATCACACTTGACCCATGTCCTTCTGCCATCTGGCTTGGTCTCAAAAAGCATTTTCATCTCTCCCCAGCAGGCTGCAGCCACACCTGGAGTCCCAGGATCCCACCTGGGAATATGACAGCTCAGTGAAAGGGCAGCAGCCCAGATTGTTGTCACAAGGAAGTACCAAACATCCATACACTGCTTGTCTTCAGAAAACTGAGTCTTTCTCCTTCTCTTTTTCTGAGAAGCAGAACAAAAAAAAGGAAAAAGTGTTTGTTTAGATGAGTTTGTTGATACGTAGCTAAGTGTTTGGAATTAAGGCAATACAGAATTTAAATTGTGGTTATTCACTTTGCACATTGGAGTAGAACTCAAGGTTGATTGCAGATATTTCAGATATGTTTAAAACACACATTCTAACTTCGGTCTAAATCAACTGCTTACTTCAAAGCATAAAAAGGTCTGAAATATGTATATATAGAGGCCAGCGGTAAAAAATAAATATTTTTTTTATTTATTCACGAGTCTCTGTCTCTACTAATGGCTGCGCTTGCAAGTATAACAAAAATGAAACATGGTCCTTTTTCCTACTTGATTATAGCAAGATCCAATGACATAATTAATTGTTGCAAAGATTGTACAACTAAATGCCTGGCTATTATTTCACAGGTATGAAAATAAATCAGGATTAATTCCATTGGTTTAAAACATGGCTATAAAATTTACATGGGTGTCATCAGCACCAGACTTTATATACAGAACATTCAATCTCTATGTAAGTTTAAGCTTTGAGGAACTTTGATCTTCAGAGCAGCTTATCTGCCTGAGCATAAAAATTCCTCCAGAGATCCCAGCAACAATTACAAACTCCAAAATGAACTGAGCTATGAAAAATTTGGAAATACCACTAAGTTTTTAAGAAGTTCTCAGAGGTTCAAGTATTTGGTGGAGATCGCATCAAAACGAATCAATCAGCCTTCTGGGTAAATAGGCAAAGTTTTCAGCAGGGACAAAGTAAATATTATATATATCCCTGTATATATATATATGTGTGTGTGTGTATGCATATATGCGTATATATGTGTATGTATATATATAAATATATATAATATTTTTTGCTAGTTTGTGCTAGTCCTGAGGTCTAGATATTTTTTTCTCTCCTGCCACCAAAATCAAAAAGACAATTAAACTCTCTAATTTTCTAGTCCTGACTCAAAAATGCTTACTCTGATTTAGCTAAAACTTCTTAAAATTTTAGAGAGGGAAAACATGCTTTTCCCAGGAGTCCATGCACCAGAGAGCAGAGCAGGAATGGAGGAGTTCAAGGAAACAGTTCTAAGTCAAGCTTGCAGTGCACAGTGAACTTTAGCCAGAAGTGATGAGGAGTTCTGTTGCTTTTTTGTTTTTTCATTGTTGAAAAAAAAATTGTCCTTTCATCAAAATGTAAACTTAGCAAGGAAGCCTGCTGATTTTTTTCTGGACAGACTTTGGAACATTTATGTGGGCAAAAGTGGAACGAAAGCAGTTACTGTCTTTCTCTGAAGCTTTATATCTGGGGTAATGGTTTGGAATAAGTATGGTAACCAGTAGGTTCTGTCCTTCTTAACTTATGGGATAAAACCAAACCTTGTTTCCCCAGCATTTTCCTGCCTTATTTATTTCATTATTGAACTTTATAAAACAAAAACCTTGTCTATCCTTGCATATTGGGCAAAATAGGAGCCAGGTTTGAATGGGGGCTTCTGACCTGAGTTATTTTATAAACAATCACCTCTGTTTATTTCTGGCTGTCCATCTCTCTGGACACTTTGTGCATGAGTTCAATGCAGAGACTGAGTGATTCTGTTGTTGTGGGAGTCACACTGGCCACTGATGGAGCAGAGACTGGAAACATCCCCCAAGCAGAGAAAGCTGCAGGTGCCATTGCATCACAAGGACTCACTGCAAGAAAAGACTAAGGATGTGACTTCTCTCTTTCAAGGACAGACATGAAGACTGGAGTTGACCCTGAGGAATTTTCTCTTCTTAAAACACTCTGAGCCTATAATATTAAGATGGGTGTTGGCTATGCTAGAATTACCATGGTAGTCTCTAGGTATTTAAATGCCTAAGCCCCAGCCTGTTCCTGATTTTCTCTGTCTAGACATGGACTCTAGGATCTTTTATTAGAGAAAAATCTTATGCAGTGTTTTTTATCGACCTCCAAGCAGTCCATGCCAGGCTGAAAATCTTTCATTGAGAATACTTTGGCAGATAAGTGACTTTGGCCTTGCATGCAGCCGGGCAAGCATTGGAGGAGGGGATCTGGGGACAGGTGCTGTTATTCTTGGATTCACAGCTCACATCTGCTGCAGTTTTACATCTTGCCTTGCTTCCACTCCCCAGCCTTCAGATACTTTAGTGACTTCAGCTCCCAGCTCCAAATTTAATGAGTTTCTATAATCTGTCTACAGCAAACCTGGGGGTTTTAACCCAACACAAACTTGCAGAATGTGACACAGACAGCTAAACCCAGTCAAGGAGGATTTGGGTTTGTTTTCTCTCCTAAAAAGAAGCTGTAATCCATCCAAAGTATTACCAAGGTATTTTGGAATCAAGCTAACTCATTTCTGAAGTTCACACTGAGGTAATGTGTTATTAACCTCAATTGTTCTGTTTTAATCTTCTCTGTCCATGGGAACAAAGATGAGTTTTGGCTTTGGCTTAAAAAATAATCATCTACCATCCTGACAAAACTCAGAAGTGAATGGAGCTCTGCAAGGGAGAGGACGACAAAGGACATAGGGTGCTATATTCTGCTGAGGCAAAAAACAGAATGATGAACATTATTTCCCAGACCATTTAATGCCACAGGCTCATATGTCTTGGTTTCATTTGAGTGAGTGGAGGTTACACCCCTTACCAAGAGTGTCTGATCACTTCTACCCTTGGTGCTGAGTGGTTAACCTGCCCTGGGATGCTTCCAGTTTGGAAAGCAGAGGCAGTCCAGTGGGAGAGGAGGCTGCTCAGCTCCACACTCTTTCAGGGATTAACATAACTGGGTGCCTCCAGCTCTTCACAAATGCCATCCTCTAATCCTCTGCTTTATTCAAAGGACCAGGGACCATGACAAACTGATAGTGACTGTGGCTAAAGAAGTTCTCCAGAAGCCACCAGCTGGCACTTTTCAGAAGTAGCTATAATCCAGGTTTACTGGCCAATTCCTTCTGAGCTGATTTTTCATGATGTAAAATGATTCTGCCTGCTCTGCTGCACTGATAGGGAGAAGCAAACGGGAGACAGAAAACAAGCAGGAAATGCCAGTTGGCACTGAGAGAAGTGATGTGCTTAGTGTGGAAATGCTGGTGTTTCATGCTATTTAGCAGGCCCCAGGTGAGGCTAGAGGATCTTAAAGACCTTCCCATCTAGGAAAAACAGATTACTATTTTGCAATTTCCTAACAAACAAACAACAACAACAAAAAATAGTTTACTTGTGCAAAAAATATCAGAGCAATTGTCACAATCTGAAAATACTTTCACCAGTTCACCATCACTCCCTGCAGCAGGAAGGAAAGGGTGGGCAGGGCAGATGTCAACAGGAAAACATCTGTCTCAACACCTGGCAGAGCTACAAGGTAAGGATGTGGGTGGCAGCATCTTCCTGAAGGGAGCCTCAGGTCTCAAAAGCCTGGAAAACAATTCTTATGACTATGAAATAATTTGGAAATAACAATGCAGTATATTCTGTGTAGAGTCTCCATATAATTGCTTGTATCTCTTCTCTCCGTCCTCTTGGCAAGGAGATCCAGATGCTGATTTTGCTGAAGTCTGCAGATTTCACAGTCATTTTTCTGTTTCCTGTGAAGTGGTTTCTGCCTTTGTCTTTCTCTCTCCTTAATTAATTCTGCATCATCCAACTGCCCCTTTTGGCATTCCTGATTTTTAATGGTCTTAGCTTTATATGGTTTTCAACGATTATGCTAAAAACCAAAGTCTATAACTATCTATTTAATCCAGTTTTCTGCCTTCCTTCCTTTTCATCTGTGCAATATGATTCTCTCCCATCTTTTTTTCTGCAGGCTGCCAATGCCAAAACAAAGCTAGTCCTATTATTCTGGTCATACATTTTTAATGAATTTTTGTTTCATGCTCACGATTCCATTCTTTTTAATAGATTTCTATCTTTCTTTCATGTATCATTTTTTATAGAGCTTTCTCACAGGTCTCCCTGCTGAGACTCTTTAACAGTAAGTCTCAGAGAAATAGAAAGACTCACATCAGCCAGCCAGAGACAAGCTGGATCCAGTGCACAACTCAGCTGGTTCCACTGGGGTTTTTGGGAGCCCAAGTGCCCAGTGCTGCATCTTCACCCAGATCCAGCACAGCATGAAACAGAGATCCACAGCTTCTTGCTGCAGGAAGCTCAGCTGCAGCTGGCTCAGAAGAGTCAGAATGAGCTTTTCTGTGCCATCACACACTACACCCCATGGCATTCCTCCCCACGACAGCTGCCTCTAGGGAATGGCTGTCCAGCCACTTCCTGCAGGATTTTTCCAAGCAGCACTGCACAGTTTATAACCTTGTCCACCTTTCTGCCTCTGTCAGGTGTGGATAGAAGAACATGCTGTGCATGCTGACCTTATACCTTCCATTCAGGCCTAGTTTGTGTTCATTTAGTATTTTGTATTTGAACATCTGTCTCCTTGGTTTATCCTCTCCCAAGAAGCCTACAAGATCATTTATTTTCAAAGTCCTTGGGAGGAGTCATTTCTCCACTATGATTCTGTGACATCTCAATTCCCTACTTGACTGCAATCAAGAAGGTGCAAAGTTTTTGGATTCTGGATATTTCAACATTTCTGACAAAATAAATATCAGTCTTTTTGGCTTAAAGGAAGACTTCACTTTTCTCTGCCAGAGAAGAACCTCATAAAAAAGCCTTTTCTTTTTCTTCTTGCCTTTCCACTTTTGAACTGAAATATTCCATTGCACAGAGCTGAAATAAATTGATCAGAAAACTTCAAATGTATCACCTTCATCAGGACCTTTTTTAGCAGCTAAGCCCAAAACCACTGCTATGTCATTCAATTTATTACTCCAGCACAGTACTATCAAATCTAATTTTGGAGGCCCTTCATGGACCATGGTTAGCTTATATTACATATCACATCCCTGTCTCCAAAGCCATTTTGTCTTTAGAGCCTATTCAGATAGAAGGACTTCTCCAAGATTCCATATTGAATGGGCTGGGATACTAATCCATGGCTTCGTGTTTCATTTCTCTTGGATGTGGCGTTCAAAATGTTATCATAGTGAGTAACTGCTCTGCCTCTGAAGACATTTGAAATGACTGGGTGCTATCTAACAAGAAAAAAGAAAAGAAAAGAGAAAAGGTCTAGGGATGTTTTGCAATGAAATGCAATTTCTCTGCAAAAAAAGCAAGACTCTTCCAATACATAAATATGGATTTTTTAATGTACATTATTTCGCACAAGTATTTAACTTACAATTTCTTAATTTCAAGTTTAAGTTACCAAGTCGGTCTTCTTGAAGTACAATTGTACAAAATCAAATGTCAGTAAATACATTTTATGTCCACAACCTGTTTCCTGGAATTTAGGCAAAAATATTAGAAGAAAAGAACATCCTCACAGCAGTTTTAATTTTTTACATAAAGAAAACTAAACCTGATGGAAAATTCTGAAAGTATATTGTAAATCTGGCTGTTGGCTTCCTCTTACAAATTCCAGAGAGATGGAGAGGACTTTGTACACAATAGCAGCTGATATTTGAATAGCTTGCATGAGGTTTTGCTGTTAGCATCTCAGCCTCAAACACCTGGCAGTATTTCCATTTCCCCCAAAAAAAAAAGTTTAGAAGGAAAATAATTCAAAATTGAGTTGTCTGGAATTATTTTTGGCCTGAACTTGAATCACCTTTGGCATTAAACACGCCTTTTATTTTGGCGCTTGAACTTTGCTCAAGGAGATGGGGAAGAGCACAGGCACAGTGCCATGTTTCAGAACAAAATACCCATTTTACATTACATTCCCACTGCCTGTATCTAATTGCATGTGAATATCTGACAGGAAATGGAACAGGATACTCAGCATTCAATGCTTTTAGGAAACAGATAATCGGTAAATTGGGCTTTGTTATAGTTAAAGGAACAATTGTTTTACTGGACTGACCAAAACCAAATTACACCAGGGATGCCAAAGAATACTGACAATCTGTGCTCTACTGGGTGAAAATGGGATTACTTTTTTCTCATTTTTTTCCTTTTTGGTTTTTGCCCCATTTCTTTCCCTACTCTAATGCTCTCTCCTTGTAGGTGCGTGACTGGTAAGAAAAAAATATTTAACTTCAAATGCTGTTAAGGTAATTAGCTGTCACATGCAGGTTTTACTTATTCCCCAGCCAGGATAATGTCATTTTTAACAAATTTTCATGGCTGGCCCTACATTACAGAAATGAGCTGTGTTCCTAACGATCATCCGGCCTTTGAGACAGAAAATGGCTTTGCACTTTTTGAGTATTTTGAGGCAGTGATCTATTTAAACACCAGTAATCAAGCAGTTCAAAGACATGGGAAAACTTTTTCTTTTTCTTTTTTTTTTTTTCCCATGTTTCCCTGATAAAGATATGAGGGGACAGAATGCTTTTCAAAAAGAAGTGTCTAAGCAGACACTCATAGCCTCCACCTAATGGTAACAGTAAATGATTTTCCTATGAAACTCTCCCTTAAGCAACTTTCTTCTAGATCATTCCAGGGTGGTTGGTGACTCCACATTTGAGAAAAATGGTTCTTTTCCTGTGGGCACTTCTAATCATTGCTCAGCTTGATGGAACCTAAAAAGTTGTGGTTTGTGGTTGGGTCCTCTAAGGTCTCTGACTGACCTACTGATCTTTCCTTTCTCCTTTTTCCTAGAAATTATATCCCCACCTGGTTCAACTAATTGCATAAATTACTGAAGCACTTTTGGGGGATTTTTTTTCCTTGTCTTTGCAGGGAGATCAGGAAAAAGAAACACATCAGCTGGGTGATAACAGTTCTTACCTTCAATACCCAACATGATCTGCAAGTGGTGCAGATACCTTTGGAGTGGATATGGTTTATGGACCCACCATGGACCCAGCCTAGGAAATGTAGGGCTGTTTTCTCAGAGAGTCATCATAACTTGCCAACTTGCCCTGTGTGGTTTTGTTAGTGTTCATGACATTAAAATATAAAACACCTATTAAGGAGCAAAGCTAACTGAATGATACAACTCAGTAGGTAAAATGGGGTGAGCCCAGGGGACAATTTAAGTAGCTTCTGCAGTTCTAAATCATCTCCCTTAAAACAAGAAAAGGAAACAGTGAGGAAAAGAGTACAAACATCTAACAAATATATATGACTTTAAATAAGGCTTGTGGGCAGCAAGATTATATTTTACTTTGTACAGTCCTGCCTGAAAGAAATAAAATATTTATATTAGAAAGTAGAGGTGTAATTTAGATTAAACCACTTGAAGACTGATATGCCAGATGACACTGAATTTAATAACACTTTATAGTTTTCAGCATCTGTAACAGTAGGAAAGTGAAGGACTTCATTAAAATTTATAATGCCCCTGCCAGATATTGCTATTAGAGACCACTAAAAGGAAGGTGACTTGCCCAAGGTAGTACTACATTGAATTCATAACTCATAAAGCTCCTAATTCTGAGTTTCATTCTCTGGTCTAACTATAAACCCTGAACTATGTCAGTCTGGTCCCCCACCCATGGGTCTGGCAGTGCTGGCAGGGTCACACATCCTGGTGTCTATGAGGATAATCACATCTTTTTGCTGTTTCTGTCTTCAGACAATTTGGTGTGTCTCTTTGCTTCTTAAACACCATCTCAGCTGGAAATGAGCTATTTTTTGTAGATTTTGCATGGACAACATCAAGTTCAACAGTCCCTGCCTGATAGATGACTCTGTGGCAGCTAAGAGACAGTGCTGCTTCACAGGGTGAGAACATTGCCTTTTTCTAGTAGGAGCAGCAACCACGAGCAGCTCTGAAAAATGACACAGATGTCCATTTGTTTTTTAAAGATACATTAATCTTTCAGCAAAGTGTTTCTGAAGTTGTATTTGGACTTGGCTTTCGTTAATGTCCCACATTGCTAATTGATTTTTCTGACCTTCCCAGCCCATATGAAAACAGGGTGGCTGGGGCTGCTGAGGGGAAGCTCTGTTTGCTACCACAAGAGCCACATGGCCGGCAGCCAGCAGCACAATTACACCACGTGCTTGGAATGATAATTGAGCTATTGCTCCCCTCTTCACTTTTAACCTTGTTATTACCATTGGTGCAGCCTCAGCATGATGGATTGACAGACAAGACAGGCCACAAAGACTTACTATGATGACACTGCTTAGAAGGTCCTCTGAAGGCACCACAGGGAGAGTTCACTTGGGTGCACCCGAGGAGGAAATAAGACAAATTGTTATTATTAATAATTGTTATTGTTGTTACTACTGCTGTTACTGCAGCTACTACTGTTACTGTTATTACTTGCTGCATTCAAGAAGGATCTCGAAGTGCTAGAGATGATAGTTTCTACTAAGCAGAGAGCAGGATGGACAAAAACATCATGTCCCAGGAGGAAGATCTACCATTTTTCATTCCTTCCATCCCCTTTGTACAGCTTTTACAGCCTCTCTCATGGCTCCGTTCCAGTTTTTTGCCTTCTCTCAACCCCATTTTTCTGTAGCCTGACCTCTACTCATCATCACAGGGGAGCCTGAGGACAGTTTCAAAAGTTGGATGTGCAACAAGGAATGAAGTTCTAAGCTGAAAAATTTAATCAACAGTGGGCCACAAGTAAAGAATTTGGCAGCAACTTTCCCTCAGAATTAGGCCTTTTGGAGATCTATGGTGTTCAAGTCTGTATAGCACATAATGAGAGACAGTCCCTTTCCTCAAAAAAAAAAAAAATTACAGGCAAAGTTCCAGAGAGGAGACCAAAGAATAGGAGGTACATGCTGGGAAATAATAAAGAAGGACACAAAATGAGTTTCTTTGATGGAGGGAAAACTTTGCTTTAAGATTAGAAATGAGGCAGAGAGGGTAAACAGTGGTAAGAGAGCAAAACATTTAATATAGATGTAGACTGATTTAGGACTTCAAATTTTAGTATTCCTAATTTTCAGAGCACATTTTTTCTTGAGGTTTTTTGGGTTTATTTTTGTTTGTTGCTTTGGTTTTGAGGCTTTTTTGGGGGTGCTTTTTGTTGGGGTGGGCTTTTTTGATTTTGTGTATGTGTTCTTTGGAGTTTGGGTTTGTTCACTTTTTTGTATAGAAGCTGCAGACCTGTTCCTTTTTATATTTTACTTCTCCTTAGGCAGGAGGTTTGCCTTTTAGGTAATGAGATTTTTTTCCAGTAAATTATCAAGATTCTCTCTATCTCTAGGCTTAACAGGTGTAAAACTACTTCTACATTACTTTAACTTTTCTATTGTCATTGCTGGATCCTTTTATCAATATTTTTCATGTTTAACACACATTTATAGTTACCAGGATGGTAATTTTTAGGTCCAAATTTAACATAAGAATTCAGTTCAAATTTAATAATAAAATAACTTAATAACAATATACAAAGCACCAGTTGAAAACAAAACCTCTGAGGCAATATGAGTCATAACAATATAACGATCCATTACTTGCTGTCTTTTGCCTTTTTCCTTTTCTGCCTTCCACAATTAAACACTAATGGTCATGAAGAGATTCTCTGGGGCTTTTTCACAAGGTAATTTTTCTCAAAAGCATCTACAGTTGCTCGTGCACTATTGTTCAAAACATACAAATAAGCTGCACCATCAAACCTTTCAAAAGTAGAGTTTTACTGCCAGTTAGAACATGTTTAAAGTGCTCTTTATCAATTACAGCTTGAGAGAAGCCAGGGAAGAGATGTTTATAGATATGCTCTGCACTGTAGGAGTAGATTCAGACACAAACTTCATGAGGGCTGTGCAGCATCACTGCCTCTCCTGTCTGACTGAACACTGCACTTATCACTGCTGATGGGACGATTAAATCCCATTAAACTGCCACATTTTCTTCTTATTATTCCCCCCTTAGCAGGAATTTATCCAGCAGCAGGCTTGGACCAAAACATGACAGAGGGTTCACATGTGGGGCAGCTCTGGTTTTGTGCTGAGACTCAGAGCACTTCTTACAAGGATGTGATCTCCCAGGGACATCCTGACTCCTTCTCTTTCTCTCAGCTCTGCTCAGCTTCAGAAGGTGTAAACTTCCACCACAAGTGAGACAGGAGCTGGGTAAGGGTAACTGATTTGGCCACTCCTATTGGAAAAAAAGAAAGAGGAAAACAATATTGAAACCACATACAATAAATAAAATGCCAGTGACAATCAATAAGGGAGAATGAATAGTTTTCAGTTGTCCACATAGGGCAGTACTGGTTTAGTGACAATTTTTTCTTCTCTAAATAATCAAAATTAGTGTTGATATTTCTGGATGGGATGTGAAGGAAAATTCATGGGTTTAAATTCAGAGAAAAAGAGGAAATTCAACATTCTTATGGACCCAGTCTGGCATGACATAGCTTAGTATAAGCACAAGAGTTCAAGTTCAGACCAACACTGTGCTTCACTCATCATTGCTGCTCTCTCAGAGCCACAACCTGACATCTCTCCTCTGCCAACCTCAGTTTTATTACATCTCACATTATTTCATTTTTTCCTTAAAGACCATGCTCCTGAAAACATGCATTACACAAGAATGTCAGCTTTCTCTTGAAGAAAATGAAGTTTCCAGACTGCACTGCTGCAGGACAAGGCTTGGAAAACATGAATCTTAAGTCAAACATAAAAGCCTCAGAAACCAGATGGAAACTCAGAAGCATACAACCATCTCTCTGTCTATTTTTCTTTCTTTTCTTAAAAATTTTTAACACCCCCGTGCCTTTAAAGCTGTCACAATTTTTCTGATACCTGACTCATGGTTTCTGAGTGCCCAAGGTTGGCAGCCCAGCTTCCCAAGATAGGAGGGTTTGCCAGTGAGAAGCCCAACAGCTCTGAGCAAGAGGCAAAATGAATAAAGCATCACCCCTGAGCTGTGCAGAACATCAGTCCACAGGCATGACTCCCTCTAGGCTTTGGAACCAATTGTCAGGCTGTGTCTGCTCATGGCTCCAGGCTGCCTGCCCCTTAATTGTCCAATTGCATGAGCTGGTCAGGAAGACTGTAAATATTTAACAAATGTGGAGCTAAGTCAGAAGATACACAACCATTAAAGTCAAGGCAGAGCTTTCTTCAGGATGTAAATCCAAGGACTGTCTGGAGATATTTCCATTGTCTGCAGAGGAAACCTTCTCATGACCATGACCCTAATCTAGACATACTAATTAAGAGCCTAAACTCAAGTTGGATGAAACCAGGGTGAATCCTCCTGTCTTCAACAGTTTCCTCTTCCAAGAGAGATTTTTACTGCAATTGTGAAGTGATTCTGCAACTAAGAGAAAGCTCTAAATGGCCACCTGAGCCAACTCACAGGAGAGTGTGAGAGATAATCCACTACCACTCATACATATCTCATTTTTCAAAGTATGTCATATGGATTAAAATTCATGTCTTGCACCTGCAGGACATTTTGGTGTTATAAAAAAAAAAAGTCAATAGATTTCTCCAGGTGTGCATTAACAAATGCACAGGGAAATTTATATAAAGGGATTACAGAAGTGCCTTTAAAACACAGTTCCTTTATTTGGGTACTTCACAAGCTGTGGTGGTGGTTTGAGGAGTATGAAGCACCCCTCACAGAGAGAAGCAGGTTCTTTGACTCAGAGTACACTAAGATAGCAGGGATATTCTTTCTGCTGCTCTCCATGAAAATCCCTGAGATATCTCCTTTTGCACACACTCCTCTCAGAGCTGCTGAGTCAGCTGGGTTTAGCAGTGGGTCCTTCCACAGAGGAGATACAGCAGATGCAGGGGTTGATCAAACCATAATCTCCAGTTTCACCCCAGATATTTATGGTTCCAAAGAATGGAAACAAGAACCACACATCTCTCCATGCCCAAGTGTCAGGTAGGAGAAGGTGTGGGAGTTGAGAGGAAAAGAGGTTTTTGAAGCCATGGGGATAATTAGGAAGAGGAGGGTGGTGTGATCACAGGCAGAGGGAAATACATAGAAGTAAACAAACACAACCCAAGATACTGAACAGAAGCAAAAGGCTTCCCAAAGCCTGAAGTTTGGAAATACCAGAGCTAAAGTTGCTAAGGCAACCATAATTGGCCCCACTGTGTATAAGCTTTAATTAGATAACCACAAACTATTTTTTCCACAGGACCTAAGGATCATTTCCAGTGCTGGGACTGGGTGTGGTGTTGGGCACAAAGGCTGATGCCCCAGCAGTCCCACCCATAGTCAGGGGAAAGCTGCAGGGACAACAGAACCGAGCTGGGCAAGCAGCAACAAAGGTGCTTCCACAGTAGTAGAAAGCACAGCCACAGATCCAGCAAAGCAGGGCTGGTCCCTTGCTGTCTGACATCATGTAGGAAATCACTGATTCCTGTATTTTCACAGCCAGTCATTATTTGGGGATTTCTTTGGATATGTGGCTTAATGAAATTGTTCAAGGCTAGGCTGGTTGGGGCCCTGAGCAGCCTGATCTACTGGGTGGCATACCTGACCATGGCAGGAGGGTTTGAAGGATGATCTTTAAGGTTTCTTTGAAACCAAAGCATTCTATGATCCCATGACAACACTCACAGCTCTAGAGAGGAACACTCACACTTGAAGCCAGAGGGTGCTTCACCATGGAGCAGCACATGAGGCTGGTCCTCCTCAAGCACCCTCCTCTGTGTCACTGCAGGCCTTGGACACTTATGTCCTTCTATTAAACTCTCATAGAAGCACCAGAGGAAAGCAGTATCTTGAAGTGACATGAAAACTGGACGTGCATGTTTAGTACTGAGGTCACAAACTGCTCAGAACAGACATAAAGGCTGCTGGGGCTCAGCACAGAATCAGCACACAGAGGTGTTTGAGAAGAGGCTGCACTTCTGCTTTCAACATCAACATCCCTTTTCCTTGTGTGAGCACCCCAGCCATGGCCACATTCCTGTAATAGTCATGAATATAACAGTAGCACCAAATACACAGCTAATTACACAGGCTAATTACACTGCTCCCCATGCTGCTGCTGCTGCTGCTGCTGCTGCTGCTGCACCTAAAGAGCCAAGAGCCACTGGGTGACCTTACAGAGGTCATTATCCTGAGCCCCTGCACCTCCTCTCTTCATATTTTGTGTCTCTTTTTTTTTATACTGGTGGCTTTAAATTCAGAACTCATCCTCACTGCCCTTTCACACTATGAAACATGATTTTAGTCTCATTTTTCAACCACTTTTCATTTCTCTCTCATAATCTAAAGAAAACCATCTAAAGTACTCCCGGGTCTTTACTGTGTCACTGCTGTTACAACGGTATCAGTACCATCATTTCAATATTTCTGCTCAGCTCCAGCACTAAAGGAAAATTTTGGATGCACACACAAGTATTTGTGAAGCTGTTTTTGCTGACCCAGAGAGGAGCATGTTATTTTGGACCTCCCTTTTGAACATTAACACAAACTAAAATGAAGGAGAAGCAGAAAGGAAGTAAGTGGCTCACACAGTAAAATTGCTTTTGAGAAGAAATGACTCAGCCATTTTCTGCTTAAATGCAAACACACACACAAAAATATCCCTGCCACATTATGCAGAAATCACCCTTGTTTCAGCTGGAAAAATAAAGAGCCACTGAAGCATGAGGAAAGCAGCCGGAGCCAGCCAGCTCCTGTGCCGAGTGCCCCACGCCGCCCTCCCCTCCGCTCTGCTCCTCTGCCCCTCAAACCTGACCAAAAGAAAAGGGTTCTGAAAACCAGAAGGGGAGGGGGATCATTCCTGGCCTGAAATCAGACTTTTGCTGCCAAGTTTCAGCCCAGAAGCAATTTCTTACAGCTGAGTTATAAAACTCTGGGCAGAAAAAGGCTGGGAAATGGAGAAGGGAGGAAGACAGAGGGAATTTTGATGGAAAGGCAGGCATGAAATTCACTTCAGCAATGCAAGTGGGTGATGTTGGAGTCTTCCAGGGGCAGAGAGGTCTTGTTTTAAGGCAAAAAGATTAAACACTATCAGAAAAAATGAGATATTTTTCTTTCTTCCTCCCTTTTATTATTATTTATTTCATTTTCAGGCCATTCTTGCTCATTTATCTGAGTTGCTTTAAAGTACCTGTCTGTTGAACCACTGAGTCATATAATCAGATATTGTCATTTTAATGGTGACAATGTTTCCTGAGCTATGTTTTTTGTGTTTTACCTTTGGCAGTTATTGAAGACACTCCCAGAAGTTCAACAAGCCCAAGGCCTGTAGACATCAATTGTAGCTCATCTGCATAAAATCTGCTTAAAAATAATTTTCTGTGTTTGCAAATGTTCTCTATAAAATGCTAAAATCTGGACCTGTCTGACTTTAGACCAGTGGGTCAAATACCAGGAATTAATCATTTTGTGACTATTTAAACACGAGACTGTACTTTTAATTCATTCATTCTGATGCAAGTATATGTACAAACAGTGAAGAAGAAAAATGACCATGGATACAAGGGAGTTGCAAAGTGACTTGCCAAGTATCACACGTAGGATTTTGGCAAATGGAGGAGGACCTCTGTCTCATAACAGAATAAAGAGCTGTGCACTTTTTATCACTTCTCTGAACTCAGAAGAGTGTTTCCCACCCTTGTTAATTAATGGGTGTATTGTTCATTTCGAAACAAAATGAAAAGCATACAAAGAAAAATATTCACAGAAAGTTTGTTGCAGTGTTGTCACAATATTTTTTTATTTCCAAAAGAAAAAAAATAGATTAAATGTTAAGCATTCATTTGTTACTTTTATTTTGCTCTTGTTTTGCTTGCTTGCATTTTGAGGTCTTCTGTGTAGGAGTATTTTGATGGGTGGGAACAGGGTTTTCAACATTTTGTGGAAACGCCTCCAGATACTCTGCACCAGTCAACCTTGTAAATGGGTTTTGCTCCAGCATAAACTGCCTCTTAGTGAGCTTGAGGTTGATCCACGGTGTCCATGTTGATATGCCCTCAACCTAACCTTCAGAAAACACCACAGTACCGGAAAATTGGAATTCTGTCTTTAAGCCATTTACATCTTTGGTCTTGTGGCTTACACCACTGAGCATAAGTGCATCTGTGGTTTAGAGAGAGGTTTACCAGAGATCAGCCACCAGAAGTCAGTGGGCAGTCAATGATGATATCAGCTGTGAGGCAGATGTGATTCAGTTGAGAATGGAGATTTGAGTTAGCAATGACCTTGAAATGTTGATAAGTTGCATTGTGTGAGCACAGGACAGGGCCTTCCTTGTACCTTGCATCTTACACACAGCTGCACAGGGGGTCAAAGCACCAAGAGCACCAATAGCAAAGATAAACAGTGTATTGGAGGTTGAACAGTTAATTTCTCTTGTGTTTTGACAATATTGTGAAGGGCTTTTAGTGTCCTTGGATTAGTTTGGGGAACTACTTGCAGAAGGGAATTACTCATTCTTGGACTTTGAGGAAGCAGTGACTACACCACAGCCTACATAAAAATCAGTTCAGCTGATGCTTAGGAATCATCCTGCTCATCTGCTGACAGTTGCTCATGTCCACAGTCATGTGAGAGCCACTGACTGAGGGCCTGAGTAAGAAATGTAAAGGAAATGCTCACCTTGCAGTAACTAGGATTATAGTCATGAAAATATGCCTCTCTCATGCAGACCTGACATATTTTTGTAAGAGACCCTCCAGTACACTCTGCTGCACAGCAGACACTGGTGTAGATGATTTCTTTTATACTCTCTAAAAATAGTTCACAGATTTGTATTTTCTGGTCTGTGTCAGAATTAGGAATAAGGCCAAACCATATCCAATTACCAAGTTACCACTGATGCTGGAAAATATGAAAAAAATAAAATCCAAATTTATCCTTGGATTTCATTTTATTACACAGTTTTGCCAAACCACATTTACATAGTTCACAATTTGAAAAAGAAATAGCTCTAAAAAATTTGAAGAATTTTCAGAACTGAAGTCCCATTTTTGTACACCACTTCAGCCAGATCTTCAAATGCAGGGAAGTATGCAACTCCCACTGAAGTCATTTGAAGGCAGTTGGGTTCTGAATGTCTTAGCTATTTAAAAACTCTGAACTTCAAAGATACTAGATCTTACATCTTATGCAAATTCAAAAATTGGGCTTGTATGTGACTTGTCCTGGCTGAAACCATTTACCTGGCATCATCCTGCTGTGAACAAGACTGGATATTTGATATAAAATTATGTGTTTCATATTTTTTTCCATTGGAAAACTGAAAATAAAGCCCCTTTGACTGTTTTATTTATAGTGAAGATGCTTAGACTACCTTCTCTGCAGTTTCATTTTCATATCACAGCTGGTGTAAGCTGCTCTCAGTCCTGGACAGAGGTTCCGGACTGGACACCTCAGTGAATTCTAGAGACTTGTATTGTCACTGCTTGCAACTCAGATTCTCCATGTTGGCTTTCTTTTTTTGAGGTTTGGTGATAGTTTCACATGCAAAATATCCAATCCAGGGTGCTGGTTTGCCTTTGCAGCTCTGTCAGTTCTGTAGAAAGTCAGCAGTTGCATCCTAAACCAAACCCAAAATGTAGTTAAAAGTGAAATGCTGTGCAGAAGGCTAAAGGAAATGCTTCTGTCTGCTCCTAGATTATTCAGTCAAAAATCATTTTTAGGTTATCTGGCCACTTCCCAGCCTTTCCTAAATGGAAAACTCAGTCAGCCCTAACTCCACTCCTTTTAGATTTTTGTCGCCGAGTTGAAATCGACTGGAAAGATGCAGGACCAGGGACTGTCTGCCAGGAGGCAGGGTTTGTATCCCACTCCTACGCATGAAGCCATAAATCATATTCTGCCATCAGATCATTATTTTTCTTCTGTTTCTTATAAACACAGCAGCAGCATCAAATGAAATATGAGCCTTCCAAGGCTGTTGGATTTCCTTGTATGTACTGTAGAAGGCAACATTTGCAGACATATGGCATGCAGGCTACTCTTAGAGAAGCATTTTGAAAACTGAACTTGTACATTTTTGAGTCCAATAATTGTAGGTGGTCTGAGTTACTCACCCTAAATCACTTCAGTGGTAACTATTTCTCCTAGTCCTACACATCAGTCTGCATGACATTGTTTGACAAGATTTTATTAAATAGATATCTCAAATATAATCTCCTGGAATGAACTATAAAATATTATCTTCTGAATGCATGGGTTTGCTTTTTATTTTTAATCAGAATTGCTTATTTGGTTAAAACACCCAGGAATATGTTGGTCAAGCACGCACCACTCGCAGTGTTCTGATGAACAATCTGGATCTACTCTCATTCCTTCACCAATTTTTATTTCTTCCTGATTTTTCCCTCTTCCTTTGCCACAGAAGTATTGTTAGGATAATAACAAAAAATTTCTCAGGACTTCAGTTGTTATGAGAGAGGAAGACCATAGAAGTATCTCAAATATTTTGTTCGTTCTGCTCTTTTGACTTACATTTATCCCCCTATCTACAGGGAGAGAGAGAGAGAGAGAGAGAGAAAGTGGAGGTCCATACAGATATATTCATATCCATAGATAAATACACATACCATATATTTCATAATTAATTATTTTTATGTGATTGACTATTGAGTTACCCTTTTCTGTGTAGGAACTGTGCTGTACAGGCCTTTTCGGAAGCTGCGTATTTAAGGCATGGCCATGGAAAAGAACAAAGGAAGAACAGCTTTAGTTTTCCTTGGCAAACAGATCTGTACGGGTACAAGCCCAGAGACTCCAAAGAGTGATGAGGATTGTTGTGGCAGGCAAGTGAGTGTGAAAAGCTTTGTGAAAAGACAAAGACGCAGGATCTGGCCATGTGGGACCTTGTGTGCAAGGGTGGCAACATCGTCCTGACAGCAAGCACATCCAAAAATCCTCCTATGAACTCTCAAAAGCTTTGCTGCTCACATGCTCTGCTCCTGGATGCTCCAAGGCTGCTGTGACCATGGAAGGGATCCAAGCCTGGAGGTCCCCACTTACAGCTTTGGAAGCAGGGCACCCTAAACCACCCCTGGAAATGCACATCACATGCACTCAGAGTAATTTCTTAGCTCTTGGAGAACAACCTGGGTCTGCTCTGCAAAGCAGGGAAGCCACATTCAAATCACCTGTGAGGAGGGACCCTTGTCCCCTGCTCTTCCCCAGATCATGCCCAGGGGAGGTTTAAGCGACAGACCATTAGAGCCAAGCCATAACAGTGACTGGGTCTGGCATTTTCACAGCACAAATGATCAGGTTCCAGTTCCTAGAACTGTTTCCTGATGCCATTTAAACAGCTGGTATGAATGCAGCCCTTCACCTTGCCCCAGCCACAGCGAGGCACCTGGTCAGGAGCAGCTCACCCCAGCCAGAATCCCTCCCTGTGTTTCCCTGCCACAGCATGTGGCAGCTGTGACCCATCCACAGTGACACTGGTCCGAGGACAGCCTTTGTGCTGAGCATGCAGCAGGTTTAATCACACTGTGCAACCTTTACCATGATTGCGTTCATATTTATTGCTGCACTGACACAGACAGTTCAGCTACTCTGCTGATGGATACCCTCATACATTAGCTCAGTTAGAAACCTGATTTCCTGCCTCTAAGTGAACTGAGAGATGCTCTAGATGCTGATACAAATGTCTCATAATCCAGCTACAGCATACCATTAGGATAATTGTCTTGAGACCAGGTAGTGCCAGATTGATAGTCCCTGTTCCATTTGCAGCAGCGCAGGTGCAGATGCTATTAACAAATGCATCCACGCCTTTTTGAAACACTGATGAGCACTTTGCTCCAAGGCTAACCTTCAGCAAGGAGTTCCTTGAGTTAATTATTCACTGTGTCAGTACAGATAAAATGCCCAAATTAGAATTAATAAAATGCTGGAAAGTTAACCCTGAAGGGAATATCTCAGAGAAGGATGCTACACTGACAAGGAGATTGAGTAGATGACCTAATAAGAAAAATTTAGTCCCTTTTCTAATTTCTGGTTTAAGACTTGACCAGATGTGCTCAAATCCCAAGCACATTGCATGCTTTGAAGTACTCCTCCAGCCCTAGGTGCCTCTCAAACTAATTTTTTCTCTCGGTATAGTATTCCTCACTGTTGTCTCTTTGGCCTTGTTGCTGCTGACAAGACTGATACGTGCATTCACACCCAATTCCACTCAATTAACACTCACTGTTTGTGCTTGAGTGTTCATAGTGAAACAGCTTCAAGGAACACTTTGGATAAAGCATGAAATCTTATTAGTTGTTTGCATTTCTTTGTTCTCAGCCCACCTCTGCTTTTAGTTGTGTCTGCAGAATTATAAGCACTTAAAACTAATGAAGTAAAGAGCATAAACAGAAGTGAATGATTGAATAGGCCTTCTTCACACTGAACTCTGAGATTTCAAGTGGTGTTTAAAATTCAGTCAGAGCTGCAACTGCATTATCTTCTGCTCACTCAGTCCTTGATCGCGAATTGGAAGCATTCATTATTTATCCACATCTGTCATTCATAAACCTGTTTATTATGAAAGGGATTGAACATTTCCCCCATACAAATCCCATTATTCCATTGGATTTGTAGTCATACCATCCTTCTCCTTTGAAAATGCTGCTCTCTGTTTCTTTAGTAACATTGAAGAGTTGCTGCCATTTAGATAGGCACAGGATAAATTCCACATTTCAATGGCCCTTCACAAAGTAGCTGCACTCAGTCACGCTGTCGTTCATCTCACCATCCACTTGCACCAGGTAAAGCAGTGGTAAAACCATACAGAGTGCATGAAACACCTGAGGGTCCTTCCTTCCTCCCCAATGTGTGGTGGGGGAAATCAGACTCTCAGACCAGGAGCATGGAGTTGTCCTGGACAACAGATACACCACAGCTGGTGTCCTCTGACACACACTGGGGGCAAGACATGGTCCACGGACTGCAGGGAAATTAAATATTGGTAGGACAGTGATGTTTGTAGCAAGAGTGAGCAGAGGACAAAGAAACAGCACTGCTCATCAAAACCATGGAAGTCTTGGGAGTTGTTCTTAGAAAATGAGCTAACAGACAGTTCTTTCAGGCAGAAAAACAGGCCAACAAACTATGCCAGGTTTTTTCATCTGGTGGGAGTTTTATGGTATGAATCTTTCCAAAGGCAGATATTTGGAAGGTAAGTATTAGAGCAAGTATCCATTTGAAATGCAAATTTTCTGTGCAAATGTTCCCAGGGAGAGCATAGATCTGAGGTACTATTTGTTATTGTTATTATTTATTATTTTTGTTGATACTCATATTGTTATTGTTGTTGCCATGTTACTCCTGGACTGAATGGGATGGCAACACATTGAGTAACAGGGAATGATCTCTTAGCAGAAGTGCAAGGAAATATGGCCATTCTGGCAACAGTCTTGTTTTCCTTTATTCCACTGCCCCAGGATACTGCAGAAAACTACTACTATATAGCCTGGGTTCAACTGCTTCTACACACCACTGCAGGCACTCCAAAGCAGACCTGTTGATGCTACTCACTGCATTTCCTTCTGGCTACAGGTCTGAGCTGGGCTCTGCTGCTCTGATCAGCCAGCTCTGTGCAGTCACCACAGCTTTCCCCAGCAAGGCAGCAGATGTCTCCTGGGACCAGAGCCATCTCTGCCATAAGTCATTTGGTTTCACTGATGTAGGACTGCAGCTATGCTCCTCCCAGAGGTCTGGACCTTGACTGCTCCTCTGCATTGCCATATGCTCCACTATAATTGTAAGCTGCAAAGTAAAAAACAAATATGCAGCTTAAACAAGCCTGCTCTGTGTGGTGTTATTTCACTTAAGGATTAGGTGAATCAGCTTCACTGAAGAAGGCAATCTCTCACCATATGCCCATCCAGACCCCAGAGGGGCTGCTGCAGGGCAGGAGGGAGGTGTGTGATGTAAGACAGCTCCGTGTGTCCCTGTTGTTAATGCCTGGCTGTAACAAATGGTACTTAGAGAAAAAGATCTATATTTAAACAAGGCCTCCTTGGGTAAATACCTGAAACCCAGCAAGGACTATCCTGAACTCTCAGAGAAAGAGTCTTGAACACCCATGTCAAAATTCCCGCTGTCATCAGTGAGCCCAGAGCTTCATCTTCAGACTCCTCTATTTCACTGCACAAATTCAGAGCAATGAAATCTTAAAAATCAAATTACCTCAGCTCTTGATGTTTGCATCTCTCAGGCAGCACTTATTTACCTAAAGCTCACCTTTCAGTCAGAGGAGGAGCAATTAGCACATGGAGTATCACCCACAGAATCAGGGATATATATATGTATATATATATATCTCTGAGCATCAAGCTGTGACAACTTCAGTACTGGGGTACCAGAAGACAAACAGGCAAACATTGCATTTGCTTTTGAGACAGGAACATAGCAAAAAACTTCAACCAGCCTCCAACTAAAAAACCCCAAATCTAGCAATCAATAAGGAACAGCAGAAAATACCAAGAAAAAATTATCAATATGTCAGATGGTAAAATTGTAATACCTTGTGCAGAATAAAAGGTTAATCTGTGTGTATCTACCATAAAGACAAGTGATACTGAGAGTTTCATAGGAAGAAACTATATTCTTTATGAAACCAATCAGAATACTGGGTGAAGAGGAGGCAGACAGACAGATGGACACACTGCCTTCTTTCAGTGAACTTCTGCAGTTGTTTTCATGGGTACTACACCTCAGCCTTTCAGATGTGTGCCAGCTCTTACTCATCTCCCTTCAAGCTGACAGAGGGCATGGTCTGCCTTGGAGCTGTGCAAAGCTTCAAAGTTTTATCTGAGATATAATTGTGATTCCATCTCTTTTTTAGCTATACAGAGTGAAATCTTGGTGACAAAGTAGTCAGATATTCTCTCCATGAGGCAAAAGAAAGGGCAGAATCTTGATTCTCTCTCCCTAAAGTACTGTTCTGCATAGTTAGCAGAAAAAATACTATTTATGTCACTAGCAATGGCATATTTTATTCTGAATTCTTGAAGGAAACAGACCTCTAGAGTAATGAAGGGAAAATAAAAATAATTTCTTTGGAGGAGAGAGATGCTTCATAATTTTCAAAAAATACTGGACATGTTGGTCTCATAGGAACCATTTATCTTGCATCTGCACCCTTAGCTTTCTCTCAAGCTCCAATTATGTGTGAACACAGCTGTGTACATGAAGGGTAAATATCCACAGGAGTCCAATAGTCCAAGAGTCATGTTTTACTTCTCTTTAATTTCATTTTTCATTTCTTCATGCAGTTCTACTTACCTTATGGGCCTGACTTCAAAATCTCAGCTGGTGAAGGGACAGAAGGTCTTTCTGCAACTACCACAATAATTCTCATTGTCTCAGAATATATCCCAAACATATCCAAAAGCTTTCAGACATAGAAGAGTGGTCTTATTAAAGGAATTTGGTTCATTACAGCTAGAAAAGTTTATTTTTTCCATCAGATTCTTCTTAGTTGGCTATAAGATACTCATTGAATTATTTCACATAACAGTATCACAAAAACAGTAGGTATGAAAACAGTATGAAAACAAATGACACTGATTTTTTTCTCATTTACTTGAGTTTCAAACCACTTTGGTCTCACTTTACTGGTTTTTTATCTCATATAAATCAGTAGGTTCCTACCACAGCCAATATCTCCAGAGTGATTCCATCAATTGAGGTTTAGCTCTATTGGGTTCAGTGAAACTACTGCTATTTGTGCCATAGTAAATAGGTAAACAATCAGGCTCCATATTTCATATTTTATTCTATTTCTCTTTATGAAAAAATATTACTAAGTATATATGAAAAATGTTTTAGAGAAGTAGGAATGGACAAATGCGGAACATTCAAGGATTTCCTAAGCAGGAAGATAAATATATTGTATTATGTATAAAAATGAGAACTAAAAACATTCTGAGCACTTCCAGGGTACTGCTCACACAGCAGTTGGGCAACAGCTATTTTTTGTGGTTCTTTTTTCCAGTGCCCCAGACAGTTTGGGTCATATTTTGTTGCATAAAGATGAAAAAATTAATTTAGATTAAATGTGTCAACAGAGGGTAGTTCCATCAGTGAAGTGCAGTTGTCTCATCTGAGCCTCTACAAGATTTCCAGCAGAGAAATGCCCATTTGCTCACTTCCCTACTCCACTCTTTGGAGCTCTGTAGGGTAGAGATAATTTTCTCGTGCCTCGGTATTGCTTTGATTCTGAAAGGCACAGGCATGGATTAAGGAAATGCCCCAGCTGAGCAGCTGTTATTTGTGAATCTATCCTCAGGCTAATCATATAGCTAAAGCTCTAATAAAGCAGTGAAACTGGAGCCTCAGTGCTGGCAGGGCATTTTTTGGCATGAGCTGCAGCTTGTCTTAACCAGAAAGGTGAAATGGTAAAAAAACTGAGAGGGTATTTATTTTAAAGCTGTAAGACATTGTTCTTAACAAACCAGATTATGAACCTCTTACTCACACTTTGATCAAAAAAATAAAGGCAGAACAACTCCCAAGAGGCTGAAATTTCAGGTAGTTTTTTGAGCATCCAGGAGAGATATTTTTCTGTTAATGTTTGAAGTAAATCCAGCAAGTCATTTTTGAAACAGCAGCAATAGTCTGAAAAGCATGTGTTCAGAAATAGCCTTTATTTTAAAGGTCTGCTCCCCATGTTCATGGACCAAACAACTTTCATGTGGAATTTCTGTACCTAACAGTTAGAGGGAAATAATCCAAAAAAACCTCCAAAGAAACAACCCCTATTAATTTGTAAAGTGACTACATATGATCTTAAATGATTGGGAGTTCAAAATTGCCAACATCACCTTTACAAACAATGATTTTTGATGTTCGCAATAAAAAGCTTAAAATTTATCTTGCCTTCCCCCAATACCTTTCTACCAACTATAACTCAGGAAGCAGTAAAAAATATTTGAATTTGTGGACAAAACTTGACAAGCCCAATGAGCTTTCATGAAGCATTTACAGCTTTTCATGATAAAAAGAAAATAACAAAGCCATTGATTTTTACTTTGGCCTCTTTCCTAGGTGAAGAAAAAAAAAGAAAAAAGAATGGAAACTATATGAACTATATGTTTTATAAATTCCCTAAATAGGTATTACCACCTGTTTATTCAGGTATTGCAGAGTTCTGACAGGAGGTAGAAGTATGGGGTTCAGTTCCCCCTTCCCTCCCAGAGATGAGAAGCTAAAGGAGTTTACTCTATTGCACAGGGGAATAGTCTGCTGAGAAATACTTTGTGTCTTGCTTTTTTTTTTTTTTTTTTTTTTTTTTTTTTTCCTCCCTGTAGATCTTGTTCTACTCCATATAGAATATTGAAATATTCATTAGGCCAGAGAGAACAACTCTATATCATGGTGTTTAGGCCCTGAAGTGGAGAGACAGGACATCACTCTCATGAATATTTCAATATTATAAACAAAGTGGAACATACTCTATCAGAGGTATTGAAAAAACATTTGCTCTGTCTCCATCCTGCACTGGGGAATATCAATCTGCTACTTGGGGGCTGTTCCTGGAACATTAAGGTGGGCTCAGATCTCATCTGGCAGGTGAGGAAACTAAAGCCTTCTTCTTTGCATTTTGAATGAGTTCCTGCCAGATGAACTATTGAAAGACAGGAGCCAGGTGGCTTTTTAATCAACTAATCTATCTTTATGTATCTCTTTCTTTTCTGCCTCTCACCTTCATGAATGACAAGCTCATCCTGGCTTTTGGAGCAGTTCTAAGCCCACTGAAATGCCACTTTTGTGCAAAACACTTAACAAACAAAGCTTACTCAAATGTGAGCATATTTGATGATATTTATGTGTTTCACAGCTTTAGGTTCATCTGTAGGATTATACAAACCATGTCTAGGCTTCTTTCTACATCTCATCATGCTTGGATAATTCTGATTTGTCTCTGATTTGGTGGAAAAGTAGATGGATAAGTTGGAGGGAAGAAAAAGGGGGCATAGGAATCATAATACATCTCATTGTAATTAAAAAAGATCAATTAAAATTGACACTTGTGAAAAATATTGATCTGACTTCAATGTTACAGATTTACAGCTGAAAATTGAAAGTTTCTAGAAGCTGGGCTAGACTGGAATTTATTCATGATTATTAAAGTCATAGGTAGCTGAAGTTAAATTCAGGTGAAGGGCATAAAAAAGTCCTAACCACTACTACATTTCTGTCTAAGAAAAAAAAAAAAAGGCAACAAAAACCAAAACACAGAAAAAAATCAGCATTCTCTGTTGAGCAAATCTTCCTGATTTATGTGAGTCCACTCTGGAGGCACAGTGTGGTATTTCTTCCCCTGCTATATGGAATGCAGTCTTCCTTTCCTACCTGAAAGCTGGGCTGAGGGAGAAGAATTTAGGCCAACCATTTAATTTTATTGTGAATTTTGCTCTTATGACTATACATTATAACATGGGGGCATGGATAAAGTCAGGGAAGAACTGGAACAGATGAGCCTTTGGATGTTCAGAGCTTTAATTTCCCAGGCTCTGAATGATAGGCACGCTTGGATCAGAATAAAATTTCTTTTGTCATCTCCAGAGCCTAGAATATCCCTTTAGCTGGCTGAGAAAAGTAATGTTTGGAAAATCTCTGTGTGATATTATATTGCTTATATTATTTATTTTGCCTGAATTTGTTCTGTAGCAAGCATTCTGGAAGCAATGCAAGTAAAATAACTCAGCAAGGAATGACATAAATGCAGTGAACTGTCATTGCATATAGCTTCAAGAAACACTTTGCACATACATCCACCTAGTTTTCTTCAGTGCAGTTGTCACAGGAGAGTTTGCTAAGGATCCTACATGATGGAAATTTCAAACACATCTTCCTACTGCAGTTTATTCACCAAAGAAGAATCCCTAGGCTCCTGAATACCCAGGGAATCACTGATGTTCTGGCAGACAGGCTGTCACACAGAGGCAATGAGCTTGTGTGTGTGTTTTTGCTCCCCACAGACACACACACACTGATCCAGGCTACATCTGCATGCACAAGTGATGTGGTGCAACAGGAGCACCAGATTATCCTGTTGCAAATTGCAACCATCACAAAGCCATTTGTGCTAAGGACAGCAGCTATACCATGTGACTCGTGGGGTTTTACTTCAGGACAGCTCTAATCTTGTCCTCAGGACAGAACTCCTCCCAGCTGCTGGAGCACGTTGGTGCTTGGTAGCCTGCAGCACAACATTTGGCTGGATCTGACTCATGCACTCAGACAAACAGGGCAAACCAAAACTGGAGAGTGGGGACAATCAGGAGAGTAAAAAGCACAAAGCTTGAAGCTAAAATCAAGCCTATTCCTTACTTCAAAGCCATCATTTCTACACTGCTGTCTCAGAAAACCACATGCTCCATAGAAACCTTCAAGCTTCTTTCTCACAGTGGTGGATAAAAGCAGAGACTTTTCCAAGCCACCAAAGCCAGACCACAAAGGGCACTGCAGCCTGGGTGCAGCTCCCATGGCAGCTGTGAGCCACCCTGGGTGCCTCTGTGATGGCAGTGGCACAGGCTCTGCCAAAATAGCTCCCACTCTGCAGTCACTTCAGCACTTTGAAGAAGCAATTTAGATAATCTTTAGGACTACACAGGTACATGGAGCTGAGGGTTCAACCATTCCAACTGGTCAGAGACGTCAGGATAAACCTCAAATCAACCTGTGTGTATTGAAAGAGAAGATACTAAAATTTAAGCATATTATAATGACCTGAGAGATGTCCAATGGCAGACAGGCAGTGACAGTAGATGTAAATCTGTGATCTTTACTTATTTGGTGGTTGTGCTGAAGGCCCCAGTTCATACACTGGCAAATATCTCACTCTGCAATGCCTAAATTGAGGGACATGGGACAGCCATAGGGTTAGGACAATACCCAGAAAAGCTCATTTTATATGGCTAGCAAATCCTTAGGAAAATTCAGATGGCTTTGGTAAACCAAAACATCTCACCAGCTTCACTGGAGATTTTAACACATCTGTTTTTATACCCATACACAAATATAAAACTCCACAATGCTCAAATTTTCCATGTCAAGACAAAAAAACATCCACTTTTCCCTAAGCAGCTGTACCTCAGCCATAGGAAATTCACTCTTCCACTACTCAGGTATTATCAGAACCAGATCCCATAATTGTTTGACTCAACATTTAAGCTCAGCTTTTAATAGTTTGTCAAAAAGCTACAAAGGAAGAACTTTACTTGAAACTCTCAGTTATAAAAGCAAATTGTCCTAAAAATGCACCTAAGCCTTTTGGAGATGGGGCCTACGTCTTGGCAGCCTCCACAGGATTGCAGCACATTACAATAGTTCCTCAACATAAATAAAAATAATCTAGATAATTTTTTGGTGTCTGCACATCTCACACAGCAGGGCTCAGACCCAACTGACCTCCTAAAGACAGTGTCATATAAATATTAAATATTAATAGCACTGTTACTGTTAATTTGGCAAAATGTGATACTGTGTAAAGCAAACTTTGTCTCTTTTGGCTGTGGTGCAACAAGGAAAACACATGTTCTCAACGTTTCTAGCTGAACAGCTTTCTTTTACAAATGTTTGCTTTTCTTAAATTAACATACATGAGTGGGTTGGGGAAGGGGGGATGGTAGGGGGATTGCTTTTACCTGAAGTCTTTCAACCCCCTTTTTTGTGAGTCACATTTACACCTACTGGAAACCTGGGCTTAGGTGACACTTGTCTCTAATTCAGAAACAGTCTCTTATTCATCAGATAAAAACCAGGAAAAGCTGTCTAAAACCATTCCTGTCTTTGACTTTAGTAGGTTTTTGTGCAGTTCCTGTCATAAATGTAGGTCAGAGTCTGAAGATAGTGGCTGGAGCAATTAAGTGCTCTATTTGACACAGTTGCAGATCAAATAAAATACTTGAGAGTTTAACCATTATATACATACATTTATTCTTACGCTTTCTATATGCTGTAAATAGGAAATATTTACTTTAATGCAATCTGGGGGCACACTATCAACAATCAGAAATAATCCTCATGAATATGGCTATCAGGATATTTGCCAGCATCCTCTCTTCTTTAGCATTAAAAAAATGTTTCTACCTTACTCCTTCATCAATGTACTTGAATCTTGAAAGGTGAAGAAAATATTGGAAGGAGTCTGAAGGGGGTATCCCTGACACTCTCTAAGGACATGTGGTACAGTATGAATTGCACTCTTAGATAGTTCTGCTACTATGAGCTTGCAAACAGCTCTTAGTAGTAGAGCTATGGAAGCCTTTAGGCTGTGTTATTAGTTCAACACAGCACAACAAGATGAGGGTTTTTTTTGCCATTTCAAGTGGGGAGAAAAGGAGAAATAAACTGGAAAATACAGGGAGAACTGAGACCTCTAGAGAGAAAATATGATGGCATTATGAGGAAGCACAAGCATGAAGAGAACAAAAGCTGGTGATGACTCTGTTCAGAGCTGGCTGTTGAGTACCAGCAAGAAGATTGTGGAAAACTGCTCCACTGTCTCACTAGGGAAAAGGGAAGAAAAAACAGTGTTTGTGGAGATAAGTGGAGGATTAATCAGCTGAGACAATGCTCTGGCACTTTGAGACATGGTGAGACAGATGCAACTGCCCAAACTGGATACCCCATGAGACACCCAGGAACAGCAACTGGAGAGCAAGGAGCCATCCAAGGGAATCTCAAGTAGCCCCAGACACTTTCCTGACAGTGGGATAGGCAGTCTTATGTGCCTGCCTGCGAGGTAGATGGATAAAGAGGTACTTGGATAAAGAGGTAGATGGTTGTGGAGGCTGATGTGTTCAGTGTTATTTTAGGTTCTGTGAAGTATCTGCCTTTTAGTACCTTAGAGGTTTTTCCAACCTAAATTGTTATGATTTTATAACTTTCTGGTCTCTGTTTGATGGTCTCTGTGATATTGTGATGTGATAGGGTTTAGTGGGCATGGTGGTACTCAGTCAAAGGTTGGAGTTGATGATCTTGGAGGTCTTTTCCAGCCTTAGTGGCTCTACAATTCCATACTGGCCAATCCACTACAGATGTGCCAGGTATCATAAGGGGTCTCAAACAGCACTGAACTGGTTTAAACAGCAGTGTTCCCCTCCTTTGACAGTACAGGCAATCTGAATTGCAAAGGGAGCTTCTCAGCCATTCTGTGTCAAAGTGGGCACTGAAAATTGGCCAGTTTAGTTTCTTCTGTCAGGTCTCTGGACTGCACTTTCATTGACTATGTTACTTTAGACAGCTCATGCATGTGCAGACTCCTCCAGGTAATGTACCCTTTGGGTCTTTAACTCTGGAGATGAAGTCATCCTAAGGAAAGAGAAGTTTGGAGAAATTACTCTAAATCTGAGGCAGTTCTTGGAATATTTGAGTGCTGCTACTCTGCTGAAGGGAGAGGGCCAGACAGCAGAAGTCAGCAATGATAGGTTACAGTTAAAGCTGTTTGAGAAACACAATTGAATTGCCTGATGCAGGCTCACGCTCCCTGGAGAAGCTGCCAGCCATGCTCCCAGCCCGCCCACCACGGGCTGCAGGATCAACAACTGATTCATTTCCATGCAAACAGCACAGTCAGCTGCAGAGCTCACCCCAGCAACAATAAACATCAGCACAGGGCTGTGAAAATGGAGCTATGTGTCTTTGAGATGCAAAAAGCCATGCAACTGTGCTAAAACCATCAGATGAATACAAACCCTCGGTGAGAAACTCTTACAAAAAAACATTGCCAGGGTTTCTAGGACCCAGCAGGAGGCAGGACAATGCAGACCCTGATCTGGTAAAGCAGAGACAGTGAATGTCCTCAGGGTGAGACAGCAGCCACGGCAGGTCAGCTCTCTAATGGACAGGGGCACAAGACAAGGAACTGAGGCTATAAATAAGCTTCCCTTCAGCCAATGAGCCCTGAGAAATGCACCGTGTAGTCGCTGAGGAAGGAAGTTACAAGGCTGCAAAGAAAATGGATTGTTACATCTCTGGAAACGAGCACGGGCTGCCTCTCGCAGCAGTGAAAGCCTGGCAGACACTTGGGTATTTGCACTGACCCAAAACCACAGAACAGAATCACAAAAAAAAAAAAAAAAAAAAAAAAAAAAAAAAAAAAAAAACACCCGCTTTTTCCCAAAAAGAGAAACAAAGCTGATTACCAGAGAGTGAAGCCAGAGCACTTGGGCTGTTCAAGGCAAAACTGTCTGCTGATGATTGCACCAAGACGAGCCTTAGGGGAAGTGCTGTGGGTAATGAATTTCTCTGGGCTTGTGTTTTAGTCTCAGCGAGGCACAGGAAAGGTCTGGTGAATGTCGAATCACTAATGGAAACCACACCAGCAGCATTTGCACGTTTCTCAGAGTGCAGTCAGGAGTTTGCTGGATTAGAGGACAGTCTCTGAGCATGCTTTAACACAGCTATAATGTGATGGGACAAATATACAAGCAGTTGGCATTTGGGAATTACATGGCTGGCCAAATCACAGGGAGTAAATCCTCCTGAACGCCCAGCAATACATAGGAAGAGTGAAGCATGCAAAGAAAGTATCCCATCTATCAGATTCCAGCCAGGTTCTTGGAAAAGATAAAAACAAATTTATGAGAGGAATTGCATCATGAGAGAGAACTTTCCCAGCTTCTAGTAGGTGGATGATTTGGAAGGCATTCAGGCAAAACTCCAGTGGGGAAACAGAAAACACATTTTGCAAGATATGACATAACCAGGTCCCGCACTCAGACAATCAAGCACATGACACAGTAGCAGAGTTTAAGTGACTCAGCACTCCAGGAGAATTTTAATACAAAACCTCTTCCCCTGGGTACACACAAAGCAATAGAAAAAACAGATCAGCACTAAATAGCCTGAGCTAAACGTTCATCTGGACAAAAGAACAATCATGCAGGCAAATCTGGCAGGCTTATATGAAACAGCAACAGGCTTGGGACAGCAGATGAAATGAAACCAGTAGCAACAGAAGAGTAATGGCAGGGAGCTGGAGCCCTTGTAGAACCAAGGCTCTACAAGGCCAGGAAAGCACTGCAAGGCACCCAGCAATCAGCTGAGTCAGAGGAGATGGGAGGTACTAGAGGAGAGGGCCTGAAGAAGGGATGTATTGAGCTGCCTGCTACAGCAGAGACTCAGATCCTGCACTGGCAGGAGGCACATGCTGCTAGTGGCAGCCTTCTTCTTCAGAGACCTGTACATGAGAAGGGCTACATGACTTAGGAGGTCACTGCAGATTCACTGCAAAAGGAATAACTGTATATCTCAAAGTTGAAGTTTGTTTCTGGCTCAAAGTTAGAAAATGCTTTAAAAATTAAAGAAAAAATAAAATTTAAAATGGAGTAGGTAGAGCAATATCTGTCATAAAGCCAAAAGGAGAAGCACAGGTTGCAAGAGCATGTGTTTTGCAAGAGTCACTAGAGGAGGCAGGCTGGGTGCACATGACTGGGGACAGGAAGACAAAACCCTTTTGGGACAACTGAGAAGGTCAAACAGAAACATAAACCTGAAACTCAGATCCCTTTTTCTTTTTCTCCTTCCCATATTCCCTCCTAGGTCTTGTATATTGTGCTGCCCCTCTGAGAGCACCCACAAACTCTGTGGGTCAGGACACCAAGGAGACATCACATATTGTGCTGGGAGTGCCGCAGTCTCTCTTCTGCTACTAAAAGCCTCAGTAATACATTCCTTTTTGCATTTCTTCTGCTTCACACTGTGCAGGGACACATCAGCACAGTTCCTCTTAATCCCCTTTTGCTCATACATCCCCCCTTGCTCAGCCACATTTAGCTGCTTATTAGGCCACCGCTACCTTAAGGTCAATCATGATTATGTCGTTCAAAATTTCCGAGTGTTTCTTTCCTATTGACTAACCCCATCATACAACAGACTAATTAACCCACCAGGTTCTCATTAAGTGGTATTCCTTTACTCTCCTCCAGGACCACCAGCTGTGCTGCAGATTTCCTCTGAGTTTTGGAAAATAACAAGATTCATTATTAGAAATGGATTTTTTTTTCCCTTCAGCGTGTCACAGGCCCACGGTCAGGTTTAAAATAGCAGCACCCACATTTCGGGGTTTGAGTCAGGATTTAGGTAGACTCCTGCAGGGGATGGGGTTGATGTTTCAGCAATTCGTTGGGGAGTGAAGGAAAGATCCCATCATGAGGAGACCTGGATTTCTACCCATATGCCCAGTCTGGAGAAAAAAAGCATGTTTTATTCTTTCACAGAACATGATACATTAAATACTGCTGCTTAAGGTCACAGCAGGTCTGCAGCTGATGTGCTCTCCAGCGCTTGGGCAACTCTTCTGCCATTTCAGAGCTCACGTTCACCAAGTCACTTGTTTTCCAGAGGAAAAAGTAGGATACTGACACCAAAACAGAGAAGGATGCCGAGCCCAAAATAGCTTCAATTTACCCATCCTTTAGGTGGTTAACAGCCTCAGCCACTACCCAGGATGCAGCAATTCCTACATCTGGTTTGGGCACCCATTCCTCACACAGCAGCTGCCTGGTGTTCCTGCCCGGTGAAGGAGCATCTCTCACCTCTGTGAGAATCCTGCCCAGCCTGTGAATCACACCCAAACTTCAGGCCTGGCAGCACAAAACACCAGGACACCAAAGTGCTCTGTTCTGGCAGGCCAAAATGCTTGATCCTCATGCTTATGTTGGTAGTGAACAAATTAGACACCAGTGTGTGGGCAGGTGCCTCAGCTCTGAACAGTCTTAAAAAAATGAAAAAAAAAAAAAAAACAACAAAACAAACAAACAAAAAAAAACCTTAAAATAGCTTATTCAAAGAGTAATGGCCCATTTTATTGTCTCTCAATAACTTCCAAGTCAGTGTGGACAGTGTCTCAATATTGCTTGCAACCAGCTGAAGAGAGAAGGTTTCCTAATTTCTCCATCAATTTGAAGGATGTTAAGACTGTAAAGGAATGCTTATTCACCATTTTAAATACTGCTGATGGGCATGTGTAATGAAAATTTATGTTCATTTGTATTATGTGTAATAAAATGTCTATAATTAATAAAGATTTCTATTGGCCTGTTGTAAGTAAAAGAAAGATTTTTTTAAAACTAAATTGGGAGTAGAAATAGATATCTCATTTCATGAGACTCCCAGCAAGTTCTTGTTTGGAAATAAAAGAAAAAAACAAGACTTCAAAAACTTTCATTAAAACACAGGTAAAAATTATTTGTTTTGATGTGTTTCCTAATCCCAGCCACTTTGAAGTATTTATTTAAAATTTAATAATACTCAGCTGTTTATGAAAATATATTACTTTAAAAATAAGTTGTTTTGACTAAAATAATTCTCAGCATGTTTTCATTCAGGCTTTATTTTGTCTGATTTTTTTTTTTAATGTTACATGTGTAAATTAACTATTACTTTTTTTTATTAGCAGAGGAGGGTGGTTTTTTGTTGTTTTTTTTTGCCATAAAAAATATTTGGGCCATAGAAAATAAAGACATATTGGAAGACTCCAAGGCCACTTTTATCTCAAATAAAATGTTTTCATTCTATAGCAAATTTTACTTTTTAAAGTTTCTAATTTCTTAATTAAACTATGCAAAAGTGAAATACAAGGGATAAAATATTCATAAGGAAGAAAATCAATATATAGCTAAAAGGCTGTATATTACATGAAGTACATTAGAGTACATCGATTTTATGAAGTTGTCTTTCAACTGCTAATTACACATTCATTACAGGATTACAAATCTTAATAAAGTGATTGAGTCAATGCACTAGAAGGAAGAAGCCTTTTCAAGTCCATGATTTGCATGACCAGACTGTGGTTTCCAGCCTCACATCTGGACAGGTCTGCTGTGAGAACAGGACTCCAGGCCGTGGAAGATCTTTGTGTGAGGTCAGGAGCAGCCTGGTGGGGCTGGTCCCTGCCTGCTCTCATGAGGGGATTTTCCCCCTCGAGCTGCAGAGCTGGAGCTGGGGCTGTTTGGAGAAGAGCCAAGATGCAGAGGGACACAGCTCGACAGGACCTGATGTAATATGTGCAAGAGGAAGCAGTTTCCTGAACACTCAACCTATGACTAAAAAAGCATTTTTAGCAGACACTTCAGGTTGCTTGGGAATATTTCCTGTTGTTCCAAAATCCCTTGACAATCAGAACTCAGTTGTCTGCAAACCATTTTGTGCAATGCAAACTGTCAATTTTGAGAGAGCCAGATGCACAAATCCTAAGTGTGCATCCATAGTCAAATTCTGGTTTTAATCTGGCCTTCCCAAAAATCACAGCATCATGCCCTATTTGGTGCTGAAAGATCAAAATGGCAACATTTGATCCTGCAAAAAATACCACTGTGAGCCATGGAAGTGTGGAGCACAATGGGCAAGATGGACAGGTTCAAGAAGTTTCAGGCGAGAATCTTCTTGCTCAGATGTCTCTGACCTGTGCACAGGTAACAGGATCCTGTGCACACATAATGCAAGAACTTGTGGATTACATAAAAATAGAGTAAAAATGTAAGGCCTGCTTAAGGGAAGTACAAGCTATTCCACTTAGATGCCAGAGCAGTCATCCAGGGAAAACCTAAAGCAGTTGTTTTCTTATGTGTAAATTACAGTGGCTCACTTGTGCACCCTAAAAGCCACATTTAACCCAACTGGTGAACCCTGCCCAGCTCTGATTTACAGCATGTTCTGTTTCACAAAACCTACTTAGTCAACATATGGGAACAAGGATGGGGGAGGAGACGTGAACATCTGCTTTCCTTGTCCTGGGCTTGCACTATTGCTGTGTACAGCTTTTCACTCTGGAAGACTTTCAAGTCTGAAAGAGTCACCAACCACTTGGATGCAACAGTGTGCTGTGATGTTGCTGCTGTCTGTCTTCCTGCTGTGTCTAACTCAGGATTTTTCTGGTTTTGGCAGAGTGCTGACGTGCCTGGCAGTTTGCTTGCAGACTTTGCTGGCAGGGCCAGGGGCCAAGGTCTCCACACCCCACACCAGGCACCTCGTGCTCATGGTCGTCGATGTTACCAGTGAAACAGCTGCTTCTTATTAAAGATTTCCAATAGGGGCACTCGATAAATGACTCCATTTGTCTCAATCTATACCACTGCTGTCACTTTCTTTGTGCATTCCGGGGATGAGAGCATTATTTTTAAGACCAGCATTTCCATTTCGGAGGCGGCAGAGAGGGAGAGGAGACAGCCAGATGTGGCATTTGGCTGTGGAATGCACCAGGGCTGGGGTCCAGCAGACAGAGCAGAGGTATGGCTCTGGTATGATTGTGCTGTGCAGACTGGCTGGCTTCTGACAAAAATAAGATGTCTCCTCAAGAAATTGGCACAACTCTTATGAAATACAGTCCCTCAAGCCTCCACTGCTCTGGGATAAAAGGGCTTGAAATCCTCTTTCTAGTCCTCATGGTTACTTCTATGAGCTCCCCTCCTCATAACTTGTTTGAAATGTGGCAGGAACTTGACCCTTCCCTTGACAAAAATCTCGCCCCAGCACACGCGAGTGGAGAAATTTCTGCTTGTCTGAAACACCTGGCTGCTCCTGGTCAGAATAATGTGTGATCAGCAAGTGCACAGAAGCAATCCCTGTACCTGTATTTCAGGCAGAGAGCTTTCCTCAGCCTCTCTGCACACATCACACCTTTCCCACAAATTTTCTTGCTCCCTTCTGAACCCCCAGCAGCACATAAAGCCTTGGAGTGGGGACTGATGGGGCTGTTCTGTTTTGCTTTATTACCACAATGATCAGTTATGAAACCAGTGTTTCCCAAGGCAGAAGGGTAAGCACTCTGTGTAAAATCACCATAAAGATGGCCATGAGAGTTGGGTTTGAAGATGCCAGGAACATGGTTGACTTGAGGGAAAGAAAATGGAGCAAATTCTATTGTTCCCACAGGGCCAGACCCTGCCACTCACACATCTGGTCCTTTGAAATCACTGCAGCATTAAAGATTCAGTGGCTGATCTAGCTGGCTGGTAGATGGTGAAGCAAGTTGGGGCCCAGAAGTAACCTTGAGCAGGGGAGGAAATGCAGCCCAGGGCCAGAGGATCTCTTAGGATCCATTTTCAGGCTGCACAATGAGGATGCTCTAAGAGACACCCAGCAAGAAGCAGCAGCCTGTGAACTGGAACAGATTAGTCAGATGCCACTTGTCCCATGCAAACAAATCCCTTTCTAGTTCCATGTCCTTCAGACAGCAGAGCTGCTCCCAGAGCAGTGACCTGGACCTCTGAGCACCACGGGAAAACAGGAGAACCATGAACTGGAAAATGGGTCTGAGAGCAGCTGCATGTACCTCCCAAAGCAGCCTCTGCTACCACTCCAGTAAGCACAGGCCTGTCTGCAGTTCAAAACTCTCAAAAGTCACCACTAATGAGCCTCTCCAAAACCAGTGCTATTTTTTGTCTCCATTACATTTCTCCCTCTCTTTATTTTCAGATTTTCTGGGTCACACAATGATAAAGGATGTCATTTTGGTTGTCATGCATACTTTCTCTTAGTACCATAGCTGAAAAGTTGTCCCAGACACTGCCTTGTCCACAGCTTTGTCATTTTTCTGGTAAGTTATTTCCCCCATTGTAAGGTGCATTCCTTTACTGAGCCCAAGGAGCACTTGGTCACTACTTTTTTAGTAAGTAGCAACTATCATTCCAGCTGTAGAGAAATTAATATCTCCCAGCCTTCTCTATCCCCCTCTCCATTCCAAAAGGAAATGTTTTTCAAAGTGCAAAGTACAGATCAGGACACCTCCCCTGGTGGTGCCCTTTTTGTGACGTTCCCGCGAGCCCTGGCCAGGTCTCACAGCTTTGTCCTCCTGCCTTCCTGCATTAAACTCTGCTCTCCCTCCAGGTGCATGGTCCTTTTCTCTGTCCAGTGTGAGCTCATACCCTTCTTTCATATTATTTATATGCCACCACTTTCTCATGCCCTGGTTTGTTGTCTTTTGGGGCCCAATGGACCTCAAGGAGAGAGCAAGATGTGTCATGGAGATGGTGACAGTCCAAGATCTCAGCTCCCCTCCTCAACCTGCCCTTCCCTGCTCTGCCCCTACATTTCCACTCTCTCCATCCATACATTCAGTCTGGTTTTATCCATTAGTTTCCCCATTAATAACCAATATTTGGTTGCATTTTCCTGAGCAAACTGACAGAGCTAGTGGGCTTTGGCACTGCTGGTGCCAACCAGTTCTGCTTAACAACTACCACTGGATTTTCAGAAGACGCAGCTTTGCTTGGACTCACTCTCTGCTTGTGCCTCTGTGTGCATCCTCTGAGCCTGCAGGCCACTCTCAACCAAGCCTGGGAGATGACAGGACATCCCAAAGTAACTGCATCATTAGCCATGTCAGACAGGAGAGGCTCAGCTGAGGAGAAGGCTGCAAAGCAAGCTCAGACCTTCTTGGACACAGAAGAGATTCGTTAACACTCGAACCAGCATCAAGAAATAAATATCAATAAGCCTTAAGGCAGGAGAGGGAGTCAGGTGCATCATTTCTGATCATGAAGTAATTACTTGCATTCAAAATGTCATTTAAAGTCAGAGTCACCAGAGCTCAGCCATTAAGAACTGCACCTGTGATTGCAAGACCCAGCTTGTTTTTCCCCTGCCCAGTCCGGCACTGCTCCCTCGCATGCCCTCTCATGAGCTCTTTAGGACTGGGGTCTGTCCCACAGGGCTCAACCTTGCAGCCACTTCACAGCCTGTAGTTCTCAGTGATCCCCACCTGCACTGAAGGACAAGGGTGATCTTCATCTCTGAAGCTATCCAGGCTTATCTGAAAGAGTGGTTTGTCCAGTGGGATGACATTTGGTTTTCCTGTCTTCTGTCAGCAGAGGAAATCTGCTCTTCAAAAACATTTCTAGGGAGGGTGACAAAGAGATATCTCTGTTCTGTTGGCATTTTGAGTTTATTCTCATTTAATGTTGCTGAGGGTCCCAGAGCCATAGCAGATGACAGGTCCCTAAGTCTCATAACTTTTCTTTACCATTTGCACCATGTTTTCTGGAGTCACTGGGACAAGTGGAAGGAAGTGGGGAGAAGGGTTACAGATGGTCACTCCAGAGACCAGCACTTCCTGTTCTCTCACCTCCAGTGACCTCAGCACCCCAGGCCTGGCCCTCTCTTTAAGACAGTGTTGCATAGTTTTACTTGGGCATTGCTAAAGTGGTAAAAGAGAGGATCTGGATCTGAACATCCAAATTGCACACACAAAAAATTATTGCAGACTGGTTTTGACAAGTCACTTACTATCCAGGCTGCTTGCCTTCACACCCTGGATGCTAAGTCTGAACAGCACTATGAACATTAGCCCTTCTCAAAATATTCTCAAATAATTGGTGAAAGTGTATAAAAAAAAAAAAGAAAAAAAGGCAAGAAGGCAAGGAAAGCACTGATCCAATCTGCTCTGACCTGTGTGGGTGACAGAGAAAACTTGGTATCCTCAGGGATTTGCCAAATACAGGACAAAACATGAAGATGTGTCCTGAGGAACATCTGCTAGTCTAGAAAATGTATGCATGTCTCATCAGGGTGGTTTTCTCTCACCTGCTGACACTCTCAATAAGATCTCATGTTTCCATGGATACCTCTACTTTGGTTTTCTGTGATATCCTTCCTTCTGTGCTTCTTGTCTGCACAGCTGGTAAGGAGACATCACAGTAGCCTTCTGGAGGTAGAGTGTGGATCTGCAAGGTGGCTCACACACCACCTAGGGGAACACAATTTTCTGAACCATTATCTGTATATTTACACCAGTGGGGTTCTACCACAAGCCTTCGTAACTCAATGGCCACCCCTTGTGATGCTCTTTGGAAACAAAGATCCCCTAAGACTGATCCAGACTGAGAATTATATGGTCTCTCTCAGCCTGCGTAGGTCCCAGCATCATCCTTGATGTTACCATGGCATCATCTGCTGAAATACCACAGTATTTCAGCCTCTTCAGTGGGTTTGTATTCCCCTTTTCCTAGAGAGTTTTCTTGTGAAACTTGAAAGGAAAAGATTCTTTGAATAAGAAAGGATTAAAAAAACCTAAAAAATCCCATCACTGCATATTCTTGAAGGACGAATGAGCTGGAGTTTTTGCAACAGCACTACTCAAAGGACAGCCCATAGAAAGGCAGAAACCCACGCAACCAAGAGGGATGTGGAATGAAATCAAACAAGAGGAAAAGGCAAAATGTTGTGATAAATGCACCAACTGTAATTCAGAAAAATTAGAGGCAATATTTTGCTTGTCTTTTTAAGTGACTTAATGACAGAAATATAGCAGAGGCAGACTTGCAATTGAAACCTTTCACCTTGCCATAGAAATTATTATCACAGGCTTAGATCCTCCTAAAACAGCTTCTACCAGACATAATCCTGAACTAGTCAGTTTGAAAATTCATCTTCCAAGTCAGGTAGAGACTCCATGGTAAAAGCTACCAAGCAGAAAGTGATTGTCTTTTACTTGGGCCACAGATTTGATTCAGCTTTCCGAGAAAACCAAAATCTTTGTGAATTACAAGGAGACACTACCAGTGACACTGAAATCACTGAAATAAATCCAGCTTTAGGACACCTGTTGTCAAATAAAGACCATTGCAACTTCACAATATAAAACACTTATGTGATAAAAACTCGATCTACCATCTCAATTTTTTTCAAAACCTGTGGGCAAGTTGTCTTCATCCTGGCAGGCTTCAGACTGGAAAAAATTATCACTAGCTTCTATTGTTTAACTTGATGACAGACTTCTGTCATTCCAAAGTCAAGCTGAACCCCAGCATAAAAACACACAGCCAGCCTAAACTTCATGGTAAGCACTCAGCTAATTCCTTGGGAAAATGGTTCTCAGTCTTGTTTTCCTACCCTTGGGCTCAGTGCAAAGTGGGCCCTGCTGGGTGATGGGTGAATGCACAGTGCCTGCAGTGGGACTACAGTCTCTGTGCTCTCCTGCCTCTCTCTGTGGTTTAAAGAAGGTGAAATTGTTTTTTAACTCAGTGAATGCTTCAGAAAGATAAAATGAACCAATGCCAAAATAACAGGAAATAGTTGTTACCACAACATTAGCTCACTTTGCCTGGGGTCTGTCTTGCAGCAGCGTGCCAGGTTGCTACAGTCCCTCAGCCACTTGGATTTCCCACCTTGAAAATTCAAGTATGAAACCCAGGGTGGTATCAGCTGGCAATGTGCCACCTCCCTGCTACTGCACGGAGTGAATTCCCCTTCCTGGCATCCAACTCACTGTGCCCCAGCAGTGGGTGATGGGAGCAGAGCAGCCAGCAGATCTCTCTGCCCAAACAAGACTTTTAACTGGTTTTGTCTGCAATTTTCCTCCTTCTTGTTTCCCTGTGGTAACATAGCCTATTTTGTGAAACAAGATAATCTGAGACTCCATTGGCAATTACCCACCTCTCTGCTGAAGCCCATTGCTCTACTTTCGACCAATTTCTCTGCCCACAGCATCCAGCAAAATCCACACCAATGGGTGAGGAAACAGGAGTCCCTCACTGCCTCTAATAATATTTTTCTGTTCCAGCCCTCTATATTCAGGGTCCTAATGTTGGAACTGCTTGATTTTTGTCTTGTTTTGTTTTTTGGGAAGCAGGACTATTTCTGAGATAAAGCAAATGTCCGTGTGTGGATTGCATTTCAGCCCCACCCACAAACAGCATTTCACAGGTGAATAAAGAGAGTCATCCATTTAAAAATCACAATGAGTATTTAGCAGATTTAGGAACTGTCCTTGAAGGTCTCCCCAATACCCAAAAAGGCCATCCTAGGGAGATGCACACACATGCATTTTTGTTAGCATATGACACTGAAATGAGCTATTGAGCTCAGTGAGTTTTTCACATGATTTAACAGGCGTGAAAAATGCCTGTGCGTGCACAGCCTCTGTGTATCCACACACAAATAAAGAAACCAGCTCCCTTCCACATTTCCCTTGGCTATTCCTTTTTGCCCATCCTACAGCATTTTATTTTCTTTATTCTTTAGTCATTGCTGGTAGGAAAAGTACTTTTCTGTTCTTAGGTTGAGCTCTGTGTGTGCTGGCAAATCACATAATATTTGACAATGGGAAAAGGCTGTGGTTATCTCAATGTTGCCAATGAAGAAACTACTATAGAAGGAGGATTTTGGAGGAATATATCTTATTTGCAGCATATACCATTGCACAGTTATCCCATTTGTAATAAAAGTTACAACTGATAAAATAAAACTTTCACTTCACTCAAATACTTTCAGGAACTCATAAAAATATACTGAAGCAAGATGAAGAATAAAAACAGGGAAAATCATTTATGGATCAAAATTCTTAAAAATATTTGGGCTTGATTGAAAACCTTACTTTTAAATATTTGGAAAATGTTCATGTAATCTTTACCTTATTTTCCCTTTTTTTTCTTTTACCTATTAGTGCTTACTCAAAAATAAACCATTAATTCATATATTTGTGTATCTATAAATTCCAACAGTAAGCATTTCAGAAGTAGCTGTTACATGTAATGTTGTTTATTTAGATGTATGATACTTATAGTAGAACCAAAAAAGCAAAAAATTAATTCAGAGATTCAGGATCAGGAAATATATTGCTGCCATCATTAGCTAAACAGTTCACCCTTTTGTGTTTCTCAACACCATGAATTTACCTCAAACAATTCAACACACCTGGACACAATTAGGAAGAAAAATACAAAACACCTCTGAAGTATTGCAATTAGGTTTGTTCTGGCAAGTCCTGCATCTGTATTCTGGTGGCAATTGGCTTCTGGTGCAAAACATTGTGCCAAAAGTAATGTTTTCTTTTGCATAAAACATATGGAGGGCTTTTGCTGAATTCCACTGTGCAGCATGCTTCTGGTAATGCTGTTGTCCAGCCTGGGAGAGGGAGAGCCCAAGTTACTGCTGGGAGCACTGAGATGTTAACAGGGCTACTGAAAGGAGATTGTGGCCTGCAAGTTGTTGTGAAGGCTTTTTCTGCAGAGGCAAACCAGCAAAAGGCTTTCAGCAGGAGAAATCTCTGACCTGCATGTGTTGGCCTTGAGCACCCTCAAACCCAGAGGGTGTAGGCAGAGAGGGGATTTATTGGAAATGTGAAACAAGGAAAATACATAATTTGCAAACTTATCCAGCCTGAGCCTGTACCAGCAAAGAGCAAACTTGTGCATCATGCTGAGTGTACCTGTATCTCTATCCACCAATTGTTGTTTGGGTGAAAAATCTTTGGCCTCAAACACAAACCAGATCCTCTATGCAGAGTGCTTACAAAGAATTTGATGATATTATTTGAAAAATATTTGCATTGTTTCATTTTCTTGTTAAACTAATACTAAAACATTTCCGAGAACGGTTTGCAGGCATCATCCATGTAGTCATATTACCAAGTTCAGCAAGATGTATTTTGTCAGTGAAACTCCTTAGAAATTGAAAATTGTAAACTGAAAGCAAAAAAGCCAACCTCAGAGCACTCTTTCTTTCATAAACTTTCCAAAAACTGAGGGTTGTAAATGGCTGTGTCACTGCACCAACTGATCCTTGCAGGGGAGGCATTGTCCAGCCCCTTTGTGTCCACTCACACATTTTCCAGCTGGTGAGGCTGGGCTCAGGCCAGAGGTGAGGCATCACATAACAGTGGAGCTAAAGATTACAAGAGAAGCTTTGTTGTCCTTTCTCCTATGCCCACAAAAGCTCTGCTTTCTGGTGAATATAAAAGAAATGCACTGTTGGGAGAGAGCTTGATGCAGATCAGCAGAGTCCTGGAGTAGCCACCTGAGAGTACTGGGATTTGCAGAGAGATTTGTGCCTTGGACCTGGATGGATCCAGGAGTGAAGCTGTACCTGCTGAGGTCTAACTGGAAATATCTGAAGCTCAGGGTGACAGAAAGCCTTGAAGAAGAAATTGGGACTCTGTGTGGAGAAGAAAATGGATAATTAAAGCTTCAGATTAAAACACCTCCTTCATGTTTCAGTTGGACCAACCATGCCTGATGACAGGTTGTGAGCCAAGGAGGGGGCTGCAAGGCAGGTTAAGGGGTTTGGGGGCCTGCAGGGAGTTTAGGGCTAACAATGGCATGGATGAGCTACATGTGGGTGTAGGAGTGTGGCAGAAGCACCAGCAGAAAGGCCCTGCCAGCTTGGCTGGAGAGTGAGACAAGTTTGGTTTTCACCAAAGCATTTCCTACTGCCCCTGAGGTGAACAGAGGCAGGGGCTGATGAAGGCTGAAGAGATGCTAAACCACAGTGTGACCTTCCTGTGTGCATGAAGGGCCCAGCAACTGGCTTAAGATAAGGAATAAACACTGTAAGAGGGACTTCATCAGTTTCTACAATTAATTTCAGTGACTCCCCTACACCCCTGTGTAGGGCTCTGTTGCTCATGGACTTTTGCAGTCTGTGCAAAGAGCATTGAGCACTGCAGAAGCAGGGAGCTGTAGTACTTCTGAGCAAACCTATTGCATTCAGACCCACAAAGCTGTGCCCTATGGGGCACATGCTTCACCAGCTTTGCGCACATGAGACAGCTGGAACAATTTCCAGGAGCAAGATACCTGTGCAAAGTGAACATGAGTCAAGCAATGTGTCCCCAGTCTCCCTCCTGGGAACAGCAGAACTACCTTAGTTAAAACTACCTTAGAAAATGTTGATGTTGAAAGACTCTCAGCAAAATATGCTGTATTTTAAAAACAGAGACATATAGTGGAAATGTTTGGTAACCTGAGCTCCAGCATGGTCAGTGGCAGCCACATTGTAAGGATGGGAGAAGGCTGCAAATCTGTTTTCATCCCTGAGTCCTGCAACTCCTGCTCACAAGCCAAGAGAGCATTCAGTATCCCCAAAGTGTTCTTGGGCAAATTTGTGTATTAAAGTGACATTTTGGTTGTCACTGAGCACAAGGACACCAGAATATCAATGAATCTGTCCTCAGAAAGAGATTGCTGAGATGTGAATGTTTGGCTTTTGGTTTTGTTTGGGGGATTTTTTTGTTTGTTTGTTTTTAATGTCCAAACTTTTCCTTTAACTCTTGGATTGGAAAAATAAGCCAGTAATGTTAACTTTAAAAAAGTTTCAAAATTTGCAGAGATAGAGAGAGCTTTAAAGTTGTACCTGGCTTCAGTTCTGTTCCAGACCCAGTAATCTTATCATTGATTGAGGCATTCTTAATGGGCCCTTTAAAAAATAAATAAGTGAGAATTGGTAGTTCAATCAATGTACTATCTTTAATTCAATATTCATCCCAATTGATTTTCATTTCCAAGTTTCATTTTAGCATGAAGTAGGGCATTGTGCTAAGGAAGTTGAGGGGAAGCTTGTAGGTTTTGGCAGCTGGAAGGAGTGGAAACTGTGGTTTTTAGATTAGAGGAAGGTGTGGGAACCAGTTCTTCAGTGAGTGTTGGAGCAGCAGGGCTTGTGCACGCTGCTTGTGTGCATGTTTGCTGTCAGCCCCCACAAGCTGCCAGGGGCAGAGGAGCAGGATGCAGAGGCACCAGTGGCTCCCACTCAAGTCCTGTGCTTGCCCTGCCACCAGCTCCCTCCACTGCAATGACTGTACTGGGCCACCCCAACATCCCTGAGCTGCTCCCCAGGAGTTCCCTGCCCCCCTAACAGAGGCACCATCAAATCCCCATGCCCACTTTAGCTGCCTGGGGGAAAGAAATTCCCTTTCCCAGCTGGGGCGTCTCCATTTACAAGGCTGCCAAGCTCCTGAGGACTGCAGCTCTCCAGCAAACATATTTCCAGATATTTTCTGTGGCTGCACTGTATATTCTGTGGTTCAGTCTCATGAGATATGCTGGGCTTGTCATGGCAACCACAGAGATAGCTTTCTTCTTAAAGAAACACTGAGTAACAGAGAACAAGAACTTTACAGGCATAGAATCAACCCAGTTAAAGACATCAAGGAAGCCCATCAGAACAAATCCTGCTCCCAGGGATGCAGCTCTGTCCCCGTGGTGAGCAGGACTGTGGAAACAGTCACAGTCCTGGATGCACTGTAGAACAAGGCAAAAAGAGCAGGAGGAGCAAAGCAAAAACCTGTCCAGTCTGTGCCTCACCTGTCTGTGCCCCTCCTTGCACCCAGCTGAGCCTGTCCCAGTTCCCTCACCAACAGTCTGGGGTCAGGTTTTCAAGTGCACTCACACCAATTTCCACAAAACCCCCCCAAAAAATAAAAACCAAAACACATACAAAAAACCAAACAAAACAACAACAACAACAAAAACCCACAAGAAAAACCTCAAGGTCATTTGCCCGTGCTTCACTGTCTGCCCAAACACACATCCACATTGGCATCTTGACCATGATCCCAGCTGGTCTCCACCTTCTTTCTCTCTCCATACTCAATAATAATTTCTCAGAATCTCCTTCAGTATCTCAGTCTTTTTATGCAGCTCTCTGACCTCCTCTCAGCTACTGAGATGTCTGGTGCATTCATAATTGTTCATGCAGCACTTTGTGCTTTACTACCCCATATTTTTTACTGGGAAATCCTTTGGGAAGGCATCTTGCCACTTCAGGACTAGTGATAAAAGGAGGAAGCAACCACTTCTGAATTATTCTGCTAGCTGGTATATTTCTGTTAGCTGGTATGTGATAAAAATCATTACAGCTGTAATAAAGAATGTTGATAAATTAGAGGTAAATTTGGAAAATAATGACAACACCAAGAGATTTAAAGGGACTAACTTAGGATCACTAGGATGTCTAAATATCCTCCCCAAGTAAGGATGTTAAAAAGGCTTCACTAATTCAACAAAGCTGTCATGGGTACATATAGAAAGAAAGTACATGTTCAGGGTGGAGCTGAATAAAACCAGATAAGCTGCAGAGGATATTAAGAATCAAAACCCAAAGAGAAACCTTACACCTTGACATGGTTCTCCATACCTGACCACATGGCACAAGAAGCTGGAGTACCCAAACCAAGTGCTGCCACAGCTGCCCTCCCTTGGCACAATCACAGTCACCCATGTCCCGTGAATTCTGAGCATGACCTAAAAGAGTCTGGATTTTACCCCTGAGAATCAAACCTCAGACTCTCATCAGGATGAGAAGCCAACATTTACATAGGGGGCCAAACAATTACCCTCCCTGAGTGTTTTCCCTTTAAAGCATGGGTATGGTCATTAGGAGAAATTTATATTGAAAGAATTAAAATCATCTTTTTGATACCATTCAGAGAATGCAGCCACTGTGACATGGTGCACCAAGTGCTAAACACAGTTTGGAAAACATGTTACATGGTTTGCTTGGAGTCACATGGAAACAGCCAGGACTGGCAGCAGAGCTCTGACATGCAAGGCTCCAAATCTGAGACGTAACCACAAAACTCTCTTTCCTTCCTCCCACGGCCATGCTTGTGCAGCTTCACTGGGGGAGGGAAAAAAGCCGTCAGTGCTCACTAACTGGAAAATTAACTCAGGAGCAAAAGAAATCCTGTTTCCAAACTTTTAAACCACTAAGACCTAAGGGAAGGAAGGGGTAAATCTATAAAACCAGGTAATCTACAGTGTTCTGTTAACTGCAATCTTTATAAGTGAGCTACTCTCCAGACAGAATATGTATTCATTGTCACAAAATCGTTGGAGTAAGAACCACAATAAATTGTTGCACCTCCTTTGAAGTCTGCCAGGCTTCTGCAAGCTGGGTAGGCTGAGGACAAACTTTGGAAAACTCTCTCTTCATTTGAATGTTAAGAAGACTAATAAAACAAGGAGGACATGGTAAGTTCTGGAGGCTTTTTTTTTTTAGTTGCCAAGGGACAATTTGGATGTCAGCATGGTTTTTAATAGCTCTCTCCACTCCAGTCCTTTAGTTGTGCTTACAGAACCAGTTGCAAAGAGCATCTCCTGCTGCTTTGTAGATTAATTACCCAATGTTTGGGTGAAGTGCTGTGTCAGTGCTAAGTGTTATTGCTCCCAGCACCACCACTCTGCAGTGAATGCAAGTGGCCACTTTAGAAGGGCCACGGTTGCTTCTGCAAGACCTCCACTTTCCTCAAAGCCATGTCCCACCCTCTGCTTCAGCAAGTGGGATTTCTCCACAGAGCTGGAGATCCTGGCCCTCTCCAGCAAGCATGAACATAAGCAACAACCACTGTGAAATGATACAGCATTTCATGCACACTGACAGACCAGATATGAGCCCTCAAAGAATTAATCCTGCCTAAATCAGTGTTAACATCCATCAAATCCTGCCTCACTACTCTTGTTACCCCGCTTAGCTGCCTACAGTCCTTTTGTTCCTCCACCTTCAATTTCCTGTGCAAATGGACCCTATATAATGATCCTCATGGAATTTATACAGCCATAGTGTCCAGAGACTGTAAAATGTTATGGTAGTGGTTGTCTTATGATTGTAGGATTGGATTCTGCCATGGTGGTGGCTCCCTGCAGAGTGCCTGGCCATGGAAAGCAGGACTTTAGGGTCAGGAGTACCTGCTTCTCACTCCACCCAGCAGTGGCTAATAAGACCCATAACACACAGCAATTGGTGTCTTTTCCCATAGTCCTTGGGACAATGTTGCCTGTCTCCAGAATTCTGCATGTGTGCTTTTACAGGGGAAAGTCATAAAAAGTCCTCTCCTTGCCTGTGTTACTCAAAAGCCAGCCACCATCACGTCCTACACTCCAAGAGAAGTGATCTGTGGTTAGCTGGCATGTTCCCCTTACTACAGCTGCCTCACTGCTTTCACAGTGATATCCTCTCAAGACCCTGGCACGCTGCAGCTCCACTCCTCCCTTGTCAGGGCATTATTTGAAAGAACAGACTTGGTAGTATTGCCTCCTATGTATGTTATGAACCAGCTCAGGCACATTGTTCACCATTTCCAGGACAAGGAGGAGGAAAGCACAGAGAAAATCAGAATCAGGCTTTGTTTTCTCATCACCTTTTTAGCAGAAGTCTGGGAGAAAAGAGGAAGCAGTTGAGAGAACTGAGGTTCCCCTTTATGTTATGTAATGAACTTCCTGTAAGATGGTGTGTGCATTTTCCAAGGAATTTAGTTATTCACTCAACACTTATGCTGAGACCATCCCACAGGGAAGAGAGATGGAAAAGGAACACTCAGAGAAAATATATCCACACGCAGGACACTTGTATTAATGCAAGGCTATAGCTCATTGCTGAAATACACATGGGAAAAAGTTCACACCACTTTTACACATCTCGCTGGATTATTATATTCCTAAAAGGAGCATTACAGACGAGATGGAGCCAGACTTCTCAGAGGTGTACTACAGAGGGATAACAGGAAGCTTGATCTAACTTTGAAGCTGACCCTGCTTTGAGAGACCTCCAGAGGTCTCTGACAACCCCAGTTACTCTGTGGTTCTGTGATTAAAAATGAAATGTATTCTATGTAGAATGTTTATTAGGAGGTAACAAGATTTTTAAAGATGCCTGATTTTTTCAGTTCTAAGCTTTTATTTGAAGTCATCAAATCTGCCTGAAATTCTCCCCAATATTGTCTCCATTTAGCTGAAAAATTCCCTGGTTTTCTGCAGAAGTCAAAATAAATAAGCCATCTCTGCATAAGAGCATAAGCTCATTAGAAATGCCCTGCTGTGTTAGATCTGTCACCCATCTATTCCACCAGTGACAGTCAGAGATGCTATTTGGAGAGAATAGACAAGCCCAGATACTATTTGTAGCTAATTTCCCACACACTCCCCCAGCACCAACACTCAGAACAGAGATGTTCAAGTTCCCTCTGGGTGCTGCTCGTGGCCTGTTTCACAGTCTCCTCTAGCAGCAGTGTCAGAAGTCTGGGACACCCCAAAAAAGCAATTCTTTCTTTTTTGTGCTTTTAAAAGATCCTCTGCTGGTTTCAGTGGGCAGCAGGCAGTTCTAGTGTTGTGGGGTCAGTAACTGCTTTGCAGCCACAACCCAGCACCTCCTCAAGGCTCCGTCCCCATCATATCCCCCCTTCAGCTTTGTCCTCAGCCAGAAGAGACTAAGCTTTTCTAGTTCCTTCTCATACAGCAGCTTCTCCAATCCCTAAGTTATGCTGGTCACTTTCCTCACCATTTCTCCTAACCCTCATGCCCTTGAGATGCAGAAACTCAGATCATGCACCAGACTCAAGGCATGAAAGAATCACAAATGTAACAGGAAAATGACTCTTTGACTGTAACATTCTTCCAGATGAGCTCCGGCATTTTATTGACATGCTTTGTTTCCACTTAACATGCTCAGTCAAGAATTTCAGAGAGCTGTCACAGCTGCAGGATCTCTTGACTAAGTTCTGACATCATCTTTTTTGACTTGTTACAAGAAGTCCATATAGATATGTGAGAGCAAGAAAGCTCTGTGAGTAGGTGGTGTAAAATCAGGAGAACTAAAAATACTTAACTCATTTATAAATGATGAGCTAGTAATCTGGATAATTAAAGATAACTACCTTAGATCTGCAATTAAAAAAAGCTTAGCTGCACATCCTTAACTCTGTCCAATGTCCATAAGAAAGATGGCCTGGTCTTTATCTATAGTACTGCACATAACCTCTCAAGAAATACATTTGTTCAAGTACTGGAGCTTGGTTTGTGTTTATTTGCAGTACTGAATTTCATTCTATATACATTTTCCTTAGAAAATTTTTCAGGTTTTGATTTCTTACACTGTTTAGAAGCAATTATGTATTTATGCACTTGCTGTAAAGGTGCCTGAAGTATCAACATTAGTGTGGCTTCTTACAGCAACATGTACATGCTTATCTGGACAAGAGAGATACTCCTGCCATACTTTTCCCCCTTGTACATTCAGCACATAAGCATGATGGATCTGTTTCTCCTACACAGTTTCCATAGATTTAGTGTTTGTCAAGAATTAAACCTGAAGAAGATATTACATACTCCTGAGATGAACAGATCCACTCCAGGGCTGAAACAAAGAAGGATGTCCTTCTGGATTCAAAATTTTACTTTCTGAAAAATTCATAGAATTCAGGCAATCATAGAACAGTTTGTGTTGGAAGGGACCTTAGAGATCACTTAGCTCCAAACCCCTGCTATAGGCAGAGACACCTCCCACTCGACCAGGCTGCTCAGAGACCTTTCCAACTTGGCCTTGAACACTTCCAGGGATGGAGCATCCACAACTTCTCTGGGCAACCTGTTCCAGTACCTCAACACCCTCATTTTAAGGAATTTCTTCCTAACATCTGATCTAAAGCTACTCTCCTTCAGTTTGAAACCATTACCAGTTGTCCTATCACTACATGCCCTTATAAACTCTTCATCTTTCCTGTAGACTGTCTTCCCTTCTATTCCCTTCCCTTGGAATGTCACAATTATGCCACTCTGAAGCCTTCTCTTTTCCTACCCAAAGAATCCAAATTCTACCAGCCTCTCCTCACAGGAGAGGTGCTCTAGCCCTCTAATCACCTTGGTGGCCTCTTCTGGGCCTTCTCCAAGAAATCAAAGTCCTTCCTGTGCTGAGAACCCCAGAACTGGATGCAGGACTTAGGTGGGGTCCTATCAGAGCAGAGGAGCTGAATCTCTTCCCTCCCCTGCTGCCCACAGGGCTTTGGATGCAGCCCAGGACATGTTTGGCTTTCTAGGCTGTGAGTGCACTTTGCCAAGTCATGTCCAGCATTTCTTCCACCAGCACACCTAAGTCCTTTTTGAGAGGGCTCCTCTAGATATGTTCATCTCCCAGACTGTGTTAATACTGTGGATACAGCACCTTGCACTTGGTCCTGTTAAATTTCCTGAGATTCCCATGGGCCCACCAGTTGATGAACAATAATCACAACTTCCAAAACCAGTATCAGAAATGTACTGTGACTTTAAGAGTAGTACATTTGTAAGGAAAATGTAGGCAAACAACCAGATGATTAACTATTATGACAATGAATATAGTGAAGGAAAAAAAAAAAACAGTAGGAACAACTTTACTGAGCAGTATCTGTAGCTAAACTAAATAGGTTTATGTCATCATTCAGATCCAGCAGCCTGCTGCTGGTTCAGGAGATGTTTATTCTTAGTGTTTGGCAGCTGCTGAGTTCTGGGCTATGGATTGTGCCTTCTGAATTTTTTTAGTGACTTTTATTTTGTCATGGCCTAAAATTATGAAACATTTGCTCTGAAGAGCTCTTAAGAGCTTTTCACACTGCTGCCTCTTTTATTGCCATAAAATGGGAACATACACAACCTAAGGCTAAATGCTGCTCTGTACTGGACAATGAATAAGTTACTACAGAGAGAGCCATGTATGCAACTCATTTCCAAATCTTCCTCCAGGCTCTGAACACAAATTAAAATCTTTTTGTACTGACTTCTCAGCTTGTAAATAAAACTGAAGGCAGGTGAAGAGAAAGGTCATCCATCCTGGAATTCCAGCATATCTCAAGGGAGTACTGGTGCAGCAAACCTGATGTTTGCCACACCATGATGAAGACACAGGAAACAGTATGAAAATAGAAAACTCCATGAACTTCAGCATCAATGGCAACAGACAGGTCTTTTATAAACCAATTTTGTTCTGCTTTTGAGCAAGTCCAGGTCACTCCTTCACTGGCAACATACTGGTGAGGCAACAACATTTCCCTGGTGGTGTTATCTCAGATAACACAGCAGCATTTAAACCCTGGGTGAAGAATCACTTGATTCTGGGAGAATCTAAACTCCCAGTCAGAGGATCCCCCTGTCCATTGCCTGAGCCAAACATCGAACAAATCCCTCCAAAATTCCATTGTTTAATGACATTCTCTTCACTAAATGAGACAGTTCTCTTTTTTCCTCCACTGAATGGCTTTGACAGACATATGCAAAATGCAAAGGGTGATCCTAGAAACAGACCTGAGGAGAAGGCATGGAGAGCCAGAGGAGTTGGGACCCTGCTGGTTGAGAGAGGCCACCTGCAAGTACTTAGCTCCTGCCTGAGCTAGGATATCCTCTCCTCTGCCTTTGAAATTGCTGTAGCCAGGCCTGCCTGTGCTGCCTTCATGGTTACTAGCTTTAAAAAAAGATTATAACCAGATTATCATATTGACATCATAAACCCATCTACATGTGAATTAAGTGCATCCATTCTCAAGCTGTGTGGTTATTTAATCAAAACCACCCAGAAGAGGAAATATTTAGGGGGTTTATGATGTCAGATCAAGACCTGAAGTGGCAGCAGTGGGTGCTGCTGCTGCCAAAGCAGTCGATGATTAAAATAAGATGATGTTTATCCACAGCCAATACTAAAATAAGTTGTTTGAAAGGGAAGTTTGTTTATAGCACAGTAGTATCTACACTTCTTCTAAACATACTCCTTCTTCCAGAAGCCATCTGTTCTGTGATGAGCAGAACTGCTTTAAAGCAGCTCAACGTGTGGGTCATAGTGCTTGGGGAGAAGGAGCAGCCTGCTTGACCCTACTGTCCTTCCTTTCCTCTTCATTTAGCAAAACCCTAACATCAAACAGGAAAGAGAACAACTGCAGCTACCTTCTCAGAGGTGATGTGCTATAAGAATTTTTTTTTACTCTCACAGTAAATTCCAGATGTCAGATGTTGCCCATGGATGGAGATGTCAAACAGGAGCAGGAACTGTCACATGGAAGGAGTTCCACATCCACCCTCACTGCTGGGAGAGAAATTACGTGTGGAGATGCAATCTGTGCTCCAGGATGACTTACAGATATCATACCCAGAGCCAAGGCAACCTTTGGAGTCTCCTACAGCTCAAGCAGAAAAGTTTTAGAAACACTGTGGTACTTAAAGATCAAGGGACAGACAGTGACACCACTGGACTATGACACTTCATGGTGGAGATGTGGTCTTGCCTCAGTGGTGTTTCCTGGCTCTTCTCTTGGTTTGAGGAAAAGCTCTGATTGCTCAGCTTCACACACTTTTCTGAGAGTCTGTGCTTCCCTTGTTTGCACTACATTCTGTACATTTCTTAGTTTGTGGTGTCCTTATCTGTGCAAGAACAAGATAGCAATTCTCTCCAGAACCACAACTGCACCTTCCACCTTCAGCTTGCCTCTATATTTCATCCCATTAGCTGTCAGATTGATATGACCACAGTCATCATAAGGGAGACAGACCATCAGTCTTGTTTGTCTTTGCTGGGAGAAACACCACTTGATCCATGGGCTGGCTACTGCTGTAGTAAACAGTATAGAAAACAGCTTGGGCTCAATTTCCTTCCAGTTCATTCTGTTCTCATGATGAAAACTCTTTGTGTCTTCTGTTTTACACCAGTTTGCGCCTTGCCATTCGTGGGCATGCAAAAACAAGTGATGGTATTGCACAAGACCATATCATATTCAGCTGTGGACACTGTTTTAGTTCATTTGGAAAAATATACACCACAATTGGCAAGACTGGTATTCCTTTGATTAAAAACAATGAGCTACATTTTGGTCTGACTCCTGTTTTGCTGAAGTTGGACAGATGTTAAATATAATGCATGTGAGTATTAAACAGTGTTTCATCTGTGTTCATGTGAGCACATGCATGTGGGGAACTGGCAAGTCTTCCTGCCTTAAAAGACAAATGGAAAGCATTTGAGCTTGGGACAACACAAGAAGGACTTGGAAAACTGGATGACTTTGTGAGTGAGAGGGAAGTTCTCTCTGATGTGCTGTGAAGTGTGGCCAGCCAGCCTTGGGGAGACTTGTCACACACACAACAAACAATCCATCACTCTTTGCCTCAGCCATAATTTTCATCTGAAAATTAACTTTCACCAAATAACTGCTGATGTTTTTCTGTATAAGCAAAGTGCAGAAAAATAGAAACGTAGAAACAGAAACCATGTCTGACATCAGGTGCTGCAGCAGATAAGCAAAATGCTGGTGGAAGATGTCCTACATCTGCCTAGAAACCTTTCAGCCCCACTGCAGTTCTTCCTGGCAGCAGTAAAGTCCAAAATAAACCATACTGAACATGAGGAAAAAATCACCAAGGTTGAGCAATACTCTGTGTTCATTGCAATCACATTCAACATCTGTCAGTGTCCTCAGCAGGCTGCTGCAGTGCATCTTGCTGTCAGAGAAGCAGGGCTTGGGTTACCTCGGCCCCAGGGCTGCTTTGCTGGTCAGGTCCTCTTAGACTGGCATCTCTGTTGGCAAAGGGAAATTACGTTGGTGTAATAAAAACACTTCCTACTTTATCCTCAAAAGACAAGATTTTTCCAGCAGGAGTGCTTATAACAGGGATCAGGAGAGCAGCATTGCTACAGCTCCCAGCCCCAGGGTGACTGGGCAGCTTTGTGGGTGTGCTTCAGCTGGGGTCAAGCCACAGAGAACTTTAGGGCTGGATCACATCACCCTCAGGCCAACACAACTGGGGATAACCATGTCAGTGCTGGGCTTTCTGAAGTCCCACTGAAATACAAGTATGAGTCCCTGTCCTCCCAGCAAGTAGAGGTGCAGGCTGCCTCTTCTGCTCCTCCCTTTGCAGGCCACTACTAAATTTCTTTGCTTGGAATAAAGTCCAGGACAATACGGGGGCAAAGTACTCTATAAAGATAGCCCTTGCTGTCTTCATTGCTCTGCACTTCCCAGGCCTGGGACATCATCAGAAAATACCAAAATGTGGAGCTGGACTTCAGTATCAAAGCATGATATTTTTAAAGAAACCTAATTCCTAAACCAAGCATTTTTAAAAAAAATATCACGTTGCTTATATGAACCTATTCCACTGGACTGTGCCCTGTCTTCAGAAAGCATATTTTCTCCTCCTCTAATCTCACTGCAATCAATCCTTAAATTATACTGGACACTTTAATCACAACATATAACATAAATATAAATTCTGTTAATTCTTTCTGCATGGTCCAACTTCACAGAAACCTCACAGCAGTTATTATTATCATATTCCACAGCATCCAATCACTTCTCATTGCATTCACACATCCAGAAACCTGTCTCCCCCAGATCTCTGCAATGTTGCCATGAGCCTGCAGTAAAAAATACTGCACCCAACAGAAGAGAAAAGCAAAATATTTAGGTCAGCTCAGAATAAATCAAATTCAAACAAGAATCTGTTTTGCAGCCACATTAAAAAAATAATAATAATTCATTGGAGGAAAAAAAAAAAACTCTTACTGTGATGTGCTGCTTAGGTAAGTTGGTAATGAAGGTGTTTTGATGGAGAAACTAGGTCAAGTTTCTCTGAGACGTGGGCAAGGCCTCAGATTTGGTTTAGCATCATAGGAGTCTGTGGTACTTCCAGGCACTCTGGTGAGGAGAGAACACTGAGGCAGAGCTGTTTTCATGTGGGTGCAATGGCAGACAGTGCTATCAGCTGGGAAAAAGGTCTACAGACCTTTAATTTGCATTTCTCCCCTCCCAGTCCCTGGGAAATCAGCTGCTGAGAACTGAGGGGAGGTTCCCTCCCAAAAGAACTAATTTGCATCTACTAAAGAGCAATAGAAAATGAAAGAGGCTTTCACTTATTCTTTGTTTGGGTTTCATGTTTCACCTGTTTAATCAGAAAAGTACATTCAGCGTGTAAAGCACCACAGGGGCCACAGTGAGATGAAACTCAGCTTCTTCAACCTGAACCCAGATATGTCCCACAGGGCACAGACCAGACAGAGCTGTTTCCCCTACCAAGGGCATCTGCCTGTCCCCTGATGAGAGACCATCATAAGACCATTTGGGAACTGGGCCCATCCTGCATGGACACAGGGCAGCACTGAGAATCCATCTCTGCCATCTTCAGCCCACCCAGAAACCAGCCCCTGTCACCTTAGAGGGGAAGCCGGGTCACGCTGAGAGCAGGAAAGGTGCCAGTGGTGTTTCCATTAGGCTGCACACCATGGCATGGCCAGAAAGAAAACAGATTGGTTTCACACAAACACCCTCTTCTGCTTTCCTCCTCTGCAGCATCCCAGCCCTGGCCCAGACCATGCACGAGCAGCATGTCTCATCATGGCACTGGTGTTAAATGGGTCCACAACACCAGTTCTTAGGAGAATGTGAGCTAGAGGACCCCAACTGCTGTACTGTGACAATTAAAAGATGGAGAAGCCAACTGGCTGCCAGTAATGCCAAAGACCCCCCAATATTTTGCCACTGCTATTACCCAGGTGGTGTGCCTTTTCCAGCCCATTTCAGGTGGGAATTGAAGGATCTGCTCTTGCTTCTGCAGCCTCACCGTTCACAACTCACTGACACAGCTCTGCTTGTGATGAAACATTTCCAGACAAAAGGTCCTTCTTGACTCAACCCTCCTGACAGGAAAACAGAAGTAAGATCCTTCCCCATGTGTGTGACACATGACTCACCTTCACAGATCTCTTTCCCAGAATAAGGAGAAAAAAAAAAAAAAAAGGAAGTACAGCCAGAAGAAAACAGCAAAAACACATCAGAAAAACAAGCAAGCACTGAAGTAATAAAAAACCTGCTACAGACAGCTTCTACGAATCTACAATATCATCACTGAGATTATCATGAAGAGGCCTTGGAAATACAGACAGCAGCATGATGTGGTGTGAGTTAGTGTTTTGCAAGAGGACAGCAAATCCAGGACAGCATCCAGGAAACTGCTATTAGTGTGGGATCTGTCAGGCCACATTAACGCTGCAAACATCTTAGTGACCTGCAAAAAGCATTTGAGAGAGAAGATAAACGAATTTCCAAGCTTTGTGTCCTTGCTGTTTATATCCTGCTAGTCACTAAGTCAAACTCAGCTGAACAGCTCTGCCAAGCCCCAGCTGCCTCCTGCAGCCCTCACAGGAGCAGCAGTCACAGGGAGCCACATCTCCCCAGTACCACTGCCAACAGTACACTGAAACTTTGCCCTTGGTTTAGCCAGACATTTTTCTGGAAAGGAAGGCTGGGAGTCATCTGAACACATGAAGGTAAATAAAATACAGAGAAGTGCATCTCAGACCATCACTGAGTCTCCTCTAGCAATGAAATGAGAGGAACCAGCACTTGGAGACAATAGTCTTCCCACCTTGGAGTAGGCACCAGATCATGGGGAACTTGGAGGGCTGATACCTCCCCAGTGGTGATGCAGGGAGGCCACCTGAAAAGCCCAGGTACAGATGTCAAAAAGAAGGGGACCATTTCCATTCCCACATGCTGGCACATGCTGCAGTATAGCTAGTCCATGAGACCACTGACATCCACATCCAGGTCTGGGGTTTCCCTGAATGAAGCTAATCACCAGATTTCCATTTAAACCAAAGACATGAAAGAATTGGGGAAATTGTAACATGCTTCCCAGCTGGTCAGATTTGGTCTGTTTTCATAATTTCCTAATTCTTCTGAATTAGCTTTTCTATTATTTAATTTTGTGAAGCAATGGGGTTTTCTCCCCTTTATGGGTGGGCCACCTGTTCAAAATCTGACATGAAAACAACCTGGATGACAGAAACAACAGTGGAAAGAAAAGACTGCTCAGAAAAAAAAAAACAGCAAAACAAAACTGCCTTGGCAGTTCCAAGCTTTCCACACTTGTATTTGCAAAGATCAAACTTCCCTGGTCAGTTCCGGAATACTCAATATGTGGAAAGGGTCCTTTGTATCCCATACCAGAATTAAGCCCAGGTAAATGCCAGCTTATGTCAGGTCCTCCCTCCTTACTCCCTGTCTTAGGAGCCCATACTGAGTGAACTTGCCCCACCTGCTCTCCCACTGTGATCCTTTAGGAACCTCAGCAAGAGGGGAGTGAGAAGACCTCTGGTAGATTTGCAAAACAGAATTTGTTGCACTTATGTCCATGAGAAGAGCTGCTCACTAGACACCAGTCCTGCTCTCTGGAAGAGGCAACAGCTTTTCTTCTAATGCCACACCCATGTGCTTTGCACTGAAATCCCAAAGCCTCCTCCTCCAGCAGCTGAGCAGACAAACCACAGCCCAGCCACTTTCTCTCTCTGTGTTTCAGTTTTCCTCTTAGCAGAAGGGATAATAAAATTACCCAGCACTCAGGAATGCTGTGGCTTTAATTCATTAATATCCATAAGTAGCTTAGAGCTCCTCAGCCGTAGGGGGCTCTGGGAATGCCAGTGGAAATGCTTTGCATCTTGTTGCTGTACTTCAACTTTCCAAATTTCCCTATTGCATCCACCGATTCCAATAATTTGAGCTCTGAATTTTCTGACTTGACAAATTCGAATCAGCTTTTCTCAATGATTCTGTGAGTAAAAATGTGCTCTTTGTCAGAGAGAGGAAACGGGGAGCAGCACTGGGCTATCTGTATGCTGTGTGAGTCAGCCACAGTTTGTGCACCTGCTGTGACTTCCAGTCTGAATGCACTGACTGCACTCCGGGATGCTGGTGTTGCAAACAGATGGATTTTGTAAATCCTGTTAATGTTCCTATGTGTAAGAGCTTCCCAGCAGAAAAGGATCATGTCCACGTGAGTATCAGATCCACTTACCCTTGTAGATTTTAGAATAGTAGATTCATTTTACTCAGGCTGGAGATATAAATAGATTTATTGTAGAATGGGCACCTGGTTGTGTTTGTGAGAATGGCGACTTTCAGGAAATTAAATTTTAAATTAGCTGCTCTAAGCTGTAAGAAGAGGAGCAATGTGTGCCTCCACACACAGTAGCTCTGGAGAGCTCAGTTCCACCATACTCCAGCAAAATACCCAAACTGGAGATAACACTGGGGCTGTGCATGCAATTGTCTTGTTCTGCTCTCTCTCAATCACAGGGTTTTATTCTAAGAAAGTTACTGGAATTTTTTGTTCTCATAAGGTTTAAGCAGCTTAGGCAGGGAAAATTGCATAACCCATTTTCTAAGTTTCAGACTTTGACATGTACTGAGCTCCTTTTGCTTCGTTCCTGTGCAGTTGCCTTTTGCATGGGATGGGACTAGAGAAGTAAATGAGGAAACTGAACTGGATAAGAAGGGAAAAAGAGTTCTGGGAGTTGCTGCTGTAAATGAAGGAGAAAGGGAAGTGGGAGGTAACAGAAGCACAGCCTGTTACACAAAATTGCCAAAATCTTTCTATTCTTCTAGGCAAGAAGACTGCAATGGGGCAGGGCACACACATGCCATACACCTGCTTGTGCATGCCATCACCTTCCAAGGGCACTGGCTGTTCTGGATTGACCAAATATAGTAAAACAATAGAGAAAAAAAAAAAAAAGTGGTGAAGGTTGGCATGCTTCAGCAACCACAGCAGAATGCTCTTTGCCACCACTGGAAGCAGCCTCTCTTGTCTGCCTCAGTGGTGGGTTTAAGCATGGCTGTGGTTTGGGAGGAGGAGGAAGAGGAGGAGGCAACTGCTAAGAAAAATTGTCATTTTGGTATGTTTGGGAAGGGACCCTAACACTAGGAGGGACTGAGGTGCTGGGGCAGGGATGTGGCAGCTACAACCCCACCACCCAAGCTCAGAGATTGGCAGAAGATGCACTTAGGAGCTGGTGTCCAAGAGGCTGAACCCAGCTCTGAGACCTGCCTGTGTTTAGGACACCATGACACTGTAGTTCCCTGCATTGCTGGCATCATCAGTAATGGAATGCTGAAAACCCACTGCAGACTGTAAAACCCTCGCTGCTGTTACCGGAATTTATTATGTGGGCAATTAACATAGGCAATCCCATTACCACTGGTGGGATTTATCTGAGTAAATCTCACATGTGTTATTCTTCTACAAAAGCAAGCGAGCAACTTTTTGGCTTGGCCTAAGTTTCCAAAGATAAATGTCTCCCCTCATTCATTACTAACTACACAGCTTGCGGCCATGTGGCGTGAGTATAAACAAGCTGAACAAATGTCTAGTATGGGAAGGAATGAAATGTTAATGCAAAAAATTGATTCAGTGATCTCTTTGCAGGCAGTGAGATGGGTATTTCATTGCTAGGTCTGACTATGTAATATAGTAACTGTGTGATTAGCACTTAATGACTGGAATTTGTTTCTTTTCCTTACCAATCATTAAAGCCATGTTGATTTGCTCAGAACATATTGATAATTTCTGAATCTATAGGCAAGCAAATCAGAAACCACAAGAGCCAGCTCAGGCAATGTTTATTTCTCTGCACTGACACACAGCAGACCTTGGCAGATAGAGAGGTCTGTACCAGGGCAGAGCAGAAGACAAAGGGGATGAGGCAGCTCCTGAGCTCTCAGTGCTCAGAAATACCAAGTCACAAGACCACATCCACCCAGAGAAAGTTGACTGGGGCTCTGCTGCTGTTAAATCTTGGGGTCAGCATCCCACACAGCTGCCGAGTACACAGACAGCCCCCCTTGCTGTGTGCAGCTCACAACCCTGAGCACAAACATTGACTTCATGAGCCTCTCACAGCAAATCCTCACCTGCTCAAGACCCAAAGCACTTCTCCTTCCATTCTTGGCCACAAAAGTCTTGGCTTCCAAGGTGGTTTCCTGCTTCCCTTCCCCATTACTTTCTGCAGCATTTCACAGATTCCAAGGCAAGGCTGCCCTTCATGCAGAGCACCCAGTGTGTCTCTGCACCACATGTCCATATTCATTTTAGCACAGCTACTGCTATTATTTTGCTTTTGATGACGTCTGTAGCATTTCCCAGTCCTGGGAGATCTGACCCTTCACTACCACTTAGGCTGCTACAAGTGGTGCTCAAAGTGGGGCTCTTGAGTACCATGGCTGGGATTTTCAAAGGTATTTAAGAGGGGTAGGTGCCTACCTCCTGAAGTTTTACAGGAAGAAAGGATGGCTAATTCTTTTAGTTATGACTACTTTTAAGAAAAGAGGCTCTCTGCCCACAGTGTGCAGCAAGGACGCTCTCATGCATGCTGTGAACTGACCTGTGTGAGCACATTTATGCTCCTGCTCCTCACTTGGCCCAGGGCAAGATGTATGTAGGCTTTGTGCCAAAATCTCTGCAGAGATTCTTGTTCGTGTTCTACGGGAGAAAAATCCCAAAATAGAACAAGCTACAGTTATGGATAAATATTCATCTGGCATTCAAGAGAAATGCAAAGATGCATCTCAAGTCAGTTTCCATCTGCTAGTGATGATCCCAAGCTCCATTACTGGAAGCAAAACCTAACCAGCTAATTCATCCCTATTGCCTGCAATGCCAGAGCAGAAAGGCTGTTTCTTACCCAGGTCTGTGTTACCAGGCAAACTGTCTGCCTGAGTGACAGACTTCATTATGAGCAGGAACTGTGCCAGGGCTTGACTCTGCAGGTAGATGATGGCCACAGATGTGGGAGGGTGGCCTGGTCGAAGGGATCAGCCCATCACTCCGGGTGTCTCCTCGCTCAGGGATACTCCTGTTAATGTGCATGGATGCACAAGGCAGACCCCACCATATCAGTTAGGAACAGTGTTGTCATGTAGCCTAGATGTAAAAAATTATTCTTGGACAAAAGGAAAAACCTAAAGGAAAACCTTGTATTGGTAAACAAAACCAGGACACTTTGCATCTTCTTAAGGGCAAACAAAGTGATACATCTCTCACCACTGAACTCTGCACCCTCAAACCAGAACAGCTTCATTTTCTCTACCTGCTGGCCCCTGATGTCCTCCCAGCTGTGTCACAGAACCTGTGGCAACAGTGGTTGGAATGGTCAAAACCTTTGAGGCATTAATAGCTATGGAGAGGGTCTCCAGCCAGTGCCCTGGCCCTGTTTATCTCAGTAGCCTATGTGTAGCCAAAGGGAGTCAAGCCCTTTAGACTAGGAAGTCCAAAGCTGGCTTTTCTCAGTGCTGTGGGTTGTGCTGAGGCTGTGAGTCTATACTGGGAATTCCCAAAGGGACTTGAATTCCCTTGTGATTAGTAAGGGAGCTGGGAGACCATGTACTGTCCCACTTCCAGCCCACTCTCACTGGACAGGCAGTGGGCCCACATAGTTTGTTTTGATATAAAACATGTTTCCCCTATTTTTGTCACTCCTTCCCTTCTACTCATGTGTTCACTTCACCCCACTGTGGCTCCTTCCTTATTGCAGCCTGGCTGTGGCTGTGACTGTTGATGACTCACAGCAGAGCTGTAAATGCAGGGCTCAATACCTGTGTGCAAGCCACACACCCCTCAGAGCAGCACCAATCAGTAACACAGAGCTGGGGACATGGCAAAGAAAAGGGATAGAAATCTCCCCAAACCCAACTTCAGAAAACTGGAAAATAACCCACTGAAATCACTTTATTTCTGGGTTTGTATTTCCGATTGATACTGCTGTAGGTGGACATGTAAAAATTTGTAGGTGTCCTGCTGAATTAAATTTTGAGGGTTCTGGTGATGTCGTGTTACATTATAAATAGTGTCTGCCTAAAGCAGTTGAATTCATTCTTGTAATGGTTTTTTTTTTTTCCCTTAAAGTCTTGGTGCCAAGTCCAATAAATTGGTAGAAGAACTCCCACTTGCTTCAGTAAATTTTGGATCAGATCCTGCAGGATTAGCCCACATGCGCTTTGCAGAGCAAGGACTTGCAGACAGCAGTGATAGATTGATGAGACCATTTCTGTGACCAAGCATTTGCTGACAGGGGTTAAGTTTCCATGGCCAAGCACTAACAGACTTATGCCATCATTTTAATGGCCTCTGCATCCATTACGTTGAAAGTGAAATGAGCACATCTGGGTGCCTGGACATAGGAATAATTAATAATGGGGGGGGGGGTAAGCAGAATACTGAGCAGGTAAAGAGAATGGGACTGTTCTTCAAAGAGCTTTGAACAAATATGAGGAGGTTGGGGATCTGATGAGTGTCATGTGATCTTGAACAAATGTCCTACACTGACAAACGTGCCCAGGGCTTGATTCCCAACTGAGGGCTGCTGTCAAAGCTGTACAGAAGTGTGGTTCTTGCTCACTTTGGTAGGAGCTCCCTGTGCACACCAGAGAGAACAGTGGGAGCAGTAGGGCCCAGGTCAAAACTCGTAACGTGAGGAAATTGGGAGTTAAGTCTAACAACTGGCTGCATGCACAGAGAGGGTTTAAATAAACATGCTCCAGTGAGGGGACAGGCAATATGTTTGGAAATCTAGACAGACTCTTTCTGCCGTCTGTGTTTTGTTTCTGAATCCAATGCTATGATAATGAATAAGCTGTTTGCTCTTTCAACTGCGTACCACATGATAGCTAGTTTCCATCCAAAAGCTTTGGCCCCTGCTTGTAAATTGATCCTGTAATGTTAACTCCTTTCTTCAGGAGGTTAAGTATGTGATGTAGCAATTTGGCTTTTTGTGGAAAAGCCCCAGAGCAGTACACTTACTGAGCCATATATGTATTGCAGAATAATTTGCAGTCAAGGTATGTGGAAGAGTAAAGATGGATCATACCAAAAAAAATGTAGGCTCCAGTTCAAGAAAGTATCAGTTCAGAACAGAAGAGAATTTAAGCATATGCATAACTCCCACTGAAATGGGGCTTCTAATCACATGTTTCAGGTCAAGAGTGGGATTAATGCTCATCCCAATAGGGAGAGATGTAGACATATGCTTAAAACCTCTGAACTGGGGCATGGGTAACAAAAAGGCCTCTGGAGTCTGGACTGACCAGAACAGGAATCAAATTTGCACCCAATCTCTACCAAACATGCCAGGGAGACCCACAAGGGGAAAAAAATGTTGGAAGAAAAGAGCAATATCATCTGGAGACACTACAGAAGGCCAGAAATACAAGCTCAGTTTGATTCCAAACACAAAATATGAAAATGACATGTCCCTGGGATGCAGCAGCACCGCCAGGAAATGAAGACACATTGGCCTTCAACACTCCTACATGGACACCTTGCTTACAGAAAAGTGGATGCTGAGGATATCAGCCCTGGACTCACAAGATCTATTTGTTCTTTTGACTCATGTTTTGGGCATGACCTTGGGCCATATCCCCCCCACAACACGGTGGCTCTTTTATCTGTCCAACCTCCCATGTGAGAGTAGAGAACCAGGAAATGCTCTCAGCCACAGGGGCCACAGAAATCCCTTTTGTAGATGGAAAAATTCTACATTCTGGTTGCTGTAACCATAAAAATATTCCAGGGAGCACAAAGGGCTTCTGTAAAAGTAGTTTTGCCACCATTGAGAATTCAGAGTGAACCCTGAGGGAAAAAGGAATCTTCCTCACAGGAAACAGGAAAATGTCTTCATATTGTCTTCTTCAGTGAAATTAACATTGCCTAGGAGGGATGACGTCTCCTCTAACATCTTAATCCCTGCCACCTACCCTGCTGGCAGTGGGATCATGTGCATCTTTGGCAACAGGCAATTGGCATTTTCAAAGCATGTTAAATTCTTCCCTTCTGCTGCAGTGCATCGGGACACGGAATGTATTGGCAGCCTTGCTCAATGTTATCATTTTGTTAGAAACTCTTGAAGGAGGATGTTTGTCTTATCCCTTCAGTTTTTTGTTATTTTTTTCTGGTAGCAAGAAAGTAAGGTACTTTCCAGAGAAAATAGTGGCACAGTCTCTGCCTTGCAGGGCCATCAATCCCTTTAAAATCCTCTGCAGTGCTGTGAAATAAGAGAATCAGAAACCCAACCCCACCATTATGACAATGTAAAGGTACTTTCAATAATTCTCTTTTCTGAGTGTCTGTGCGTGCGTGTTTAACCTTCATCTGTTTAATAAGGAGGTTAATTTTTCCATTGTAAATGGGAGGATTGGGAAAAGAAGTTCTTGATTTCCCTGCCTTAATCCAGTTCCTGCTCCAAGGTGGAGCACCACATCAGCTGTGCTGTTAAACACCAAAAGTACTTTTCCTCCTCAGGAACCATGGAATAAGCAATTCTTATAGATGCCCCAGCAAAGTCTGAAACAGCAATGGCTCAAAGTTTGTGAGGATTTCAGGACTACAGTCAGCATCTCATCTGATCTAAACTGGTAGAGCTCTGCTGTGTCCCTCAGAGCTCTGCCAGCTCATACCAGGTGGAGATCTGGCCCTCAGCCTCTGTTAATTGTCACATGCACTCAGAGATGAAAAATACGTTTATCACAAAGTAGGGAGGAACCTGCACTAGCTGCCAAAAGGAAAGGTGTTCACTCAGCTTGGCTCAGAGGGGCATTGCCTCAGTGGCACTGGGCACAGCTCTGCCAGGAGCAGGGAGGCTCTCACTGATGTTAACCAGCAGTGACAGAGAGAGACCAGACAGCACTTTGGAGTTCCTCCCTGCCCTATTTTTCTGATGTCTGTTATTTAACAAGGAATCAAGTCTTCCCTGTTGGTACAAAATACAACAGCCAAGGCCAGGCAATGTCTTGCAGGAGCAGGGACTCAAAGGGTTGTGTGGTTCAGACAGGATTTTGAGGACAAATTTTTGGCTTCTGGGGATTGGAGATATGGAGGGGGCAAACCGGGAGCTCCCAGTGGGGTAGGGCTACATGCAGTGATGGTGGTGGATGAATCCAGAGCAGCTGACTTTCCTGGGTGTTTCTCTGCCTGGTTTGGGAGGTTTCACAGGGATTAGGAAAGGATTTGTCAGGCTGTGGTGCCAAACCAGTGTTTATCCACAGAAGCCTTTTGATTTTTTAATTGTGTCAGAGATCCCTAGCTGGCATCTCTCTCTCCAAACCTGGCCAGTCAGTGGAAATGGAAGATTTATACCCAGCCTTTTTGTTAGGGCTGGAAGTAGGCAAAGGGAGGGCTGAGCTTTCTTTTGTCTGACTTTAAAAAGATACCCCCTCCTCTTCATCTGCTTCCAGCTCATCCTCCTGGCTGGCAGACATGGAAACACTCCTGCCAGAGCTATGGAGGGATGGGGGAGGTAACAATGGCCCCCTTAGTGTGAGAGTATCAATAATAACACAAGGCCCCCTCAGATGCACATGAGCCTTTCTGTTGACTGCTGTGGGAGTTGCCTGCATATTTTAGGAGACAATTAGGCTGGTGCTGTGTACACTGCCTATTCACTCTTCATCTCCAACCCTGGGGAGCAGGAGGAATGATTTATTAGGGAGACAGACTTAATGTCTTCTGTCTTTGGTCAGCTGTGATGTGAAAATAGCCTCATTGAAGGCAATTAGTATCAAACCCTAATTAAAAATATAATCTTTCATTGGTTGGCTCACGGACAGCTACTGCACTGGAGCACAGTCCCACAGGGGGAGGACAGGGAAGGTGTAAGAGGAGATGGGGAGTGGTGGGAAAAGGAAGGAGGCTCCCACTCACGAGGAAGGCAAGTGTGGGCACCACTTGGGAGCACTCAGCCCCTCATGAAGAGCTGCCTGGCCATGGGAAAATCTCCACCCTGCTCTGCTGGGGCTGTGCAGTGACCTGAAAAGCTCAAAGAGACAGTTTGTGTCGGCTGGTGCATATCCAGACAGTTCAGGAGAGACCTGCACTGCTCTCCATGACAAATCCTCAATAATCCTCCAAAAGCAGAAACAAAAACTAAACCAGTGATGCAGCCTGAGCTTGCAAACAGGCGTGGGTGGCATTGTTCGATCTTTGGTCCCTGCCCAAATGGGGATGGCTAAACCCCAGCACTCCCACGAGGTCTGTACCAGCAGAAAGCCTGGATTTTCATAGGTGCTGGGATGAGCTGCTCACCCCTTGGCTGTGGCATTGCCTGCCAGACCCCACGTCCCTGCTTCTGCCCTGAAACACAGCGTGGAGCCCCACATTAGCTCTCTCACTGAAAATATGCTTGTGCTGCCCTTGTGCCTGGTCCTCTGTCAGGTTCATTTAGTGATACTGAATGAAACCATTGCAGAGAGGGTGTTTTGTGCCTTTGCACTGGAATGGTCCCTCTTTTGTGTGTCCCACTTCAAGCCAAAGGCTGCAGAATGGGATATCATACATGGGTGATGGGGAAGCTCCTGTGAGGCTAGATTAAGTCTCCAGTCTCCATTGGCCCCTGTGGTGGGGATGCTCCTCATGCCCACCTGCAAGCAGTACCCTGCCAGGTATCCTCACTACATGTGGTGCTCCAAGGGACACAGCAGCTGCACCTCTGATAACAAATTAAATATGCCCAGGCCTCTTCACTGTCACTGAGGCCAACCAGCTTAGAATAGCCTGCAGCTGTACTTCTGAGCTTTTTTGCTCTCCAGAGCAGTGTAAGCTCTTCCAAGTTGCCTGCTGGGAGAGGTGGCTGACCCATGCTGCTTCCTGAACTGCGCTGGAGACTTTTCTAACAGTGCAGACAAGTTCCAGTGCCTTTGAAATGGAAAATCTCTTAGCAGTATTTAATTTATCAGTCAAAATTGAGATTAGATGTTTTCAGTATCTTCAGGTTAATAGAGGACTTCTGTGACTCAAAGGGCTACTCCAAAATGCCAGTGGTGTGGGAGAATTTTTAGAGCCGCTGTTCTGGGAAAAGCAATCTCTGCTTGAGCTGAAGCCATTACTAATCTGAGCATGAGTCTATTCAGCAAGTTCACATCTGCCACATCTGCTGCAGCCAGCGGCCGTGGGGCTCCCAGTGCACTCCTGCCCATCTGCTGAGCATCACCTGCACCCCCAGCACTGCTGCTCCCCCAGCTCCCTGCCCCAGCCTGGCTTCCTACAGCCAGGAAGGAGCTGCAGGTGTTTCCAGTACAGCCCCGCTGGGATGCTGGAGCAGTGCCCGGGATCCTGCAGCACTGTCAGCCAGGAGATGTGACCATGGCCCTGCTGATGGCCCTGCTGTCCCCTTCCACACCACCCACTTCTCCACTGCCTTTGTGCTCACCACACACAGGACCTGTGAACAGCCTGAACAGCAAGCCAGAGGAAAGGTGTCCCACAAACAATACACATTTCTTCTTGTACTAGACTATTCTAAACATGAAAATTTGTATCTGGAGTCTGCTCCTTGGTTTATTTGGAACTTTATTAAAATTATATATATTTCAATTAAGCATCCATGTGCCTCATCACAGTCTAGTAAATCAGATGACACATGTGGCAACATATGCAGCAATGTATATGGGGGTAAGAGAAACTTGCTGAAGACAGTACTAAAGCATGTGATCCCACTCGGTTCTGATAAGATTTCCATATAAAGAAGAGGTTTCCTGTCCTAGTTTCATCTGGGATAGAGTAATTTTCTTCTTAGTAGCTGGTGCAGTGCAGTGTGTTTCAGATTCAGTATGAGAATAACTTTGATAACAAGCTGATGTTTTGGTTGGTGCTGAGCAGTGCTTTCTCTGAGCCAAGGACTTCTCAGAGTCCTGGGCTCTGCCAGTGAGCAGGTGCACCAGGGGGAACATGGCCAGCAGAGGTGACCTGGACTGGCCAAAGGGATATTCCACACCCTGGAATGTCAGGCTCAGAGTATAAATTGGAGTGAGCTGGCTGAAAGAGGGCTGATCACTGCTCAGGGATGGGCATTGGTCAGTGGGTGGTGAGCAATTGTACCGTGCTTTGTACCTTGTCTTTCTTGGGTTTTTTTCCTCTCTCTCTTTTTGTTATCTCTCTTCTGATTACTATTTTGATTTTTTTTACTTTACTTTGATTATTAAACAGTTATTATCTCAACCCACGGGTTTTATTTTTTTCTGATTCTCCTCCCCATGCCACTAAGGGGGGGGGGAGTGAGTGAGCAGCTTAGTTGCTGTCTAGGGTTAAACCATGACACTTCCTTATCTGAGGATTCAATAAAAATTTGGTTTCTGTTCCTAAGAGGAACTGATGTATGCTATCATCTGTCCAATTTATTCTGAGACGTCCTCAGGTTCCCCTGCATTGCTATGAATCACTTCCCCAGAATTATGTGCAGATATTTAAAATGTATGCCTGGAGTATTTTAAAAACAGAGCTAATTGCCAGTTTTGAGTTCCTTTTGCACAGTCTATCAAGAAGATTTTGAAGATTAACTGTTTTATTAGACAGGCAGGATTAGATCTTCAGCTGTATAAACTAGGACAGTCTCACTTCAAATTCCCATATATGATCTTTATCTCACTTGTGCATATGTCTTCAGCCTCAGGCTACACTCACTTCTGCATCCTGTGAAAAACCCAGTGGGTGGAATAACCTGTTATGTATCCTAGTGTGGGGGAGATGCTGTTGTAGCACCTGCCCTAGAGCCCACAGAAGGCAGAAAAAAGCTGCACTTAGATTTCAGGATCAGGCCTAAGCCTGGCACAGCAAAGCACTGCATAAATGAGTAATTTATTTCCACTATGGGCCTCATTTTCAGTGTCTTCAGTGAGACTCAGAACTGAGATTTTCCAGAGACTGATTTGATGCTATGGTGAACAGCATAGCACTGTTGAATCAGAGCCTGGCTGGGGTTGTTTCATTTGCAGAAAATGGAACAGGGGCTGCACTGAGGGATGCTGCTGCAGACCTTCCAGGGCAGATGCTCTCACTGCCACTCAGTCCACCACATGCCAGATCCAAAGTTTTCAGATGCTGCAGTTAACCTGCCACATTCCCTATGGAAAAGTCCTTCACAACTTAATAGGAAATTCCATCCTTGTTAATGCCTATTTTGGGGCTTTTTAATAATTTTAATTCTAACAGGAAATTGCATATAAATGCTACAGAATAGACAGGAAATCTGCTGAATTCCAGGGGGTAGTTCTGATTTTTTCTACAGCTCTCTGTCCTTGAAGATCCTCATGATTTCACCAATGTTAAATTCTGCAGGACTTTTCCACAGAGGAAATCTGTCATTTATTTTCTTTACAGTTTCAACTGAGCAAATACAGACAAAATAAAGTTTACTGTGGCACAAGGGAAGCTTGAATCTGAAGTCGCTTTTCAACAAATACCTGGAGCTGTGAGTGATATCTCATGCCCAACAGCTGAGTATGTTATTTGAAAAATCCTGTTACATGAACAAATGAGAAGAGAAAAATATCTTGTTCAAAACTTCACTTTTCCAAAGTTTCTCTTTTTTTCATTTCTTCCTCTGATTTTAAGAGATTGACTCACAAAAAGTGTGTTTTTCCTAGTCAAGAGAGAGCTGTATCCTCAAAATTATCACTTCTAGTCCAAACTGAATCTGGATCCATGTGTTTCCACAAGCTCCAGACTGCTTGAGGCTCAGGGTTGTGATTCAGGTGCATCTTCCAAGTGAAGATTAATTACATCTGGGTTTCCTTGAAGCTTCAGAGACCCCAAAGGCTGCAGAGAGACCAGCAGAGATTTGATTTTTAAATGAATGAAGACCCACTGGTGCACATACATCTTTATATACCTGGTTTCTATATGCAAGAACAGGATGACTGAGTATTTGTATATGCCTTTGTCTAATTGGGAGACTAATTATCCAGGTACAGATTTATAAATAGAATGGAGAAAGAGGGCTGAAAAAAGGTAGAAAAGTAGATTATCAATTTCATGCTACCCAATCTATGCTCCCCCATCCCAAACACCTACAGAGCCTTCTTCCCTGGGTGGGGCTCCATCCACTCCTGCCATTCAGGCACATTGTCAGGCACACACAGCTGTTGCTTTAGAATAATGAATCATTAAGTTTGGAAAATACATTTAAGATCATCAGGTCCAACCATCTACCTAGAACCACTGACATGTTCATGATTAAACCATGTCCTTAAGTGCCATGTCCATACCTTTTGAACACTTCCAAGGATGGTGGCTTCACCACTTCCATCAGCAGTCTGTTCCAACGTTTTACAACCCTCTCTGTGAAAAGATTTTTACTAATATCCAATTAAGTCTCTCCTGGTATTACTGGAGGCCATTAGCTGTCATCCTTACAATGCTGTGTTAAACAAGGCCAAACACCTATGTGCTATCTGGATGCATCCAGTATTGAAATTTGAGCCATACTATCAAAGTTTATTGATAATGATAAATAAAATAAAAATCAAGAGATTTTATGCTTTGAGTTATCATGGCAGTGCAGGGAATTCTCCCCAAAATGCATGTTTCAATTCAGTGCCCTGGAAATCTCACATCTGCAGCTAATATTTCTTCTCTAATTATTGCAGTGATTGGATAAAATATATTTTAATATCTTTGTGCTAATAGCTCTAGCTAGAGAGAGAGAGGTATTTCCACTGCACTGCAAGACCATTACATTTATTTGTACAATTCACTTAACTCTGGTCCATGATATGGCCAGAAGCTCTTGATGGAATTATGGTTCCATAATTATAGCTTTATACATTACAGCCCTTAATAGCCTTAGGGCTGGATTCTCACTTGCAATAAATCATCAGGGCTTCATTGATTTTATTGAAGTATATGAAGGAATGTCAACTTACACCAGCTGAAACCTGAGGCGAGATCTTCACCTTTTGAAGTCATTGGGAGCTCTGCCATCAGCTTAAAGACAGCCAGAAATTAACCCTTGCTCCTCATCTTTCATAGCCACTTTGCTACCATGAATTGCATCAAGACAATAAATTGTTGATGCTAATGCTGTCACAAACCAAGATGCTGCTGCTGATTAAAATCTATCATTATCATTCATAATCTAAAAGGTTAGGCACTAACAGGTTTGATTCCCTACCACTCTGCACCTTAGATTCCCTTTGTACAGACCAAGTGCAGCAACCCTCAACTCCTGCAGTACCCTCATACATTTTTATGGAGGTTCTTATATATGCACACATAAATTTAAAGTTTCAGACTATGTCACTCTGCACTCTCAGCTAATTTACTGCTCATATATGAGCCTCAGTGAAAGGAAAAGATAAATAACAAGAAGACATCCAGCATTTAAAAAGGCCAGCAAATGGATGGATGAGTTCACTCAGGCTTCTCTGGTAACCTCCACAGCCTTCTGACGAGAAGCCAGACAGTGAAAGAGGAGGTTAAAATACTGAGTGTGGGGAAATGCATTGCACTAGGGGAAACAAATATATAATATTCATATGTAAGTAGTAAAAATCACTCACTGCTATAGGTCAGATTTGAGCTAGTATTGATCAATTGGGGTGGATGCAACTATCAGTCACTTAAGAATAAGTACAATATGCTGTCAAGTCTTTCCCATTAAAATAACATATATAGCATCAATGTATTTTAATGATAATATTTTTGTGGGCTTATATTTGGCTATTTGCATCTTCAGTTGTGGAAACAGAGCTACTGAAAGTTTCAATCTAAAAGAGACATTGGTTTTTTTGGCAACTGAAATGTGGATGTCTGGGCCTTGCCCAAAGTCAGCTTTGGCAGGCACATCAGAGATCAGCAATTCCTAAGTCTGAGCAGTGAACTTTTGATTACAGCTTATTGCCCTCCAAATCTAATTCCTTTAAAAATCAAAACAGGTCCTCCAGAGGAGGATTATTAGGAGTCTGCTAAGGATAGAGCAGTACAGGCCCAAATTTACCAACAGATGAGACGGCTGTGGCACAGGCGAAAGAAGGCATAAAATGTTTTTCCCTTTAAGCCACAGTGACTGATGTAGGGTAAGCTGGAGGGAATGCTCTCCAGAGACCTGTCCTGCACTGCACTGCTTCAGTTTTGCTTTCCTCTCTGCTTATGGTTATAACTGTCTTATTTGTCCTTCCACTAAGATAAACATAACTTTCCCCCATTTGAATTAATTATGACAAATTTATTTGGTTCACTCAGAGAAAAGCATTCTGTTGCTTCTTGATAGGTCCAGAGCAGAAAGATAAGGGTGGACTGGTGAAAACATTGAGCTTCTCATAACTAGAGAATCCATGGCCAAGGGATAGGCAGGAGACAAGGAAGCCTCTGCTCCAGTGCAGGCTGTGCTCTCCTCAGGAGCCTGTGGAAGCAAGAGCACCCTTTCAGCTCTGATGCATCAAAGGCAGTATTTGGGAAGAAAAACCATGACAAACAAAAAGCAAACACAAAAATCAGGAAAATTTTAGAAAATTTAGCCAAACCATTCCCATGGAGCAGATAACAGAAGTTAAAATCACTTGGGCAGACACTTAAAGTGGGCAATTTATCTTAGAGGATAATGCACTGATGCCACAAGCTGCCCTGAAAGGGTAGAGTGGCTTTGTCTCAATGGGCAGCTGGAATCCTTTCAGGCCCACTGCAACACGAAATGTAATGGCAGGGAGGAGCCCACTCCAGCAGGCACTCCTGAACCCACATGCTTTCATGTTAACTAAGCCCTAAAAATAACATGCTGTATCAAATGCAAATTGATAAAGTCAGTCCAGGGGGTTTTTCTCCTCTGCTGTCACTTGAAGAATGCTGTAAGCAGTTTCATCTCAGCCATTTAGTACTAACAGATGCCTTTGCTGCTTGCACTGATGGAGAAAGTGAAGTTTTCACATAGGGAACACAGTTACTCCAAACTACCTGCAAGGCAGTGATGAATACAGCCCCAGGGACCACATTTTTCTGGGTACAGCACATTAACAGAGCATTAACCAGGAGAACGTTAATTACACATTGTCGCTGCTGCTCACCCAAAAGGAATTCAGACTGGCAAAACATGATCATAAAAAAGAAGGCATTTGGAACAAATCAATGTGTGTGTGACATAAAAATGCCATTTGCATCCTGCCTAGGAAGGCTCTGCAAGCCTTGCATCTGCCTCTCAAGGTCTCCACAGCACCATCAAACACACCCTCAGATGATGGTCCAGTGACTCTGCACTCCACTTAATGAGCACTGACAGGGAGATTAGAACAAAACCCAAAATACCCTCTGGTAACATTTCCAGATATAAAACATCCCTTTCTAGGGAGTTTTGAGCTCTTTTTTTTTTTTTCCTCTTAATAATTCTGTTTTAAGACATATTTCAACATTCCAGTGTCTGAGGGCCAAGACATCTGGGTCTTTGAGGTTAGAATGTCCTGTGAGGACACAACTTCCTGATTCTCTGCCCAGCTCATCCCCAGAGTCTCCCAATCTGCTCAAAACTGCACTGTCCCCAGGGCCCATAAACCAGATGGGGACAGAGCAGCACAGCACATCCTGAGCACTCAGCTTGCACCCATCAACCCCTTGGAAGAGACCAGGGGATCCATTCTGCCGTGTCTACGTCTACTAGAGATGACACAGTGTAGAGAAGAAAGTCCTAAAGTGTCAAATCAATTCCCCTGAGCCACAGAAAATTTGCTTTCTACTCAGACCAGTTTAATGGAGTACTGATCATCCATCTTCAGGGCACTCTGAATGAAAGCATACCTGTCACCACCATCACTACCAAATCACTGCTCAGAAGAGCAAAGTGACCTGTATTTTAACATCTATACAAAAGCTACATTCAACAGATGGTTCTGTTAGTGAAACACTCTGCTGTTAATGTGTGCACACACATGGGGCACAGCCTGGTGTGAGTGTGCCACTTTGGGTTAAAGCCACCATTGCTTTATAAATCGTGCACAATCATCTGTAATCTTTGCAAAATACAAAATACAGTTTGCTCTCTGTTGCCTGTTCTGCACAGCCCTTTCATTACAGAAACATCTGTTAGAAGTGCTTTAGCTGAGAGCTCGTCAGACTTTCCATTATAAACCCCCATATTCAAGGGGTTACTGCAACTGAGCCATAAAAAGTTGCTCCAGGCTCAAACTTGGCATAAAAGGTCTCCAGTGGGAGAATTATTTTTTTTTCTAAGCCCAAAATGTTAAAATACATGCAGTTAAATAAAAGCAATTCACTTTCCCTCAGATTCTGCCTCTCCTGATTCTATGTGTTAGACTTATATGTACTAACATTGTGCATGAGCCTTTAAAAGCAAGCTATTGATTAATTAATTCATTAAGCTAATTGTTAAAATAAAGTCACCTACTTCACAGCATTACTGATTCATATAAAATATAAGTGGCCAGATGATTTCAGGTAGAAAAGCAGCTACCACATAGAAAACAAAATATTCATCCATATAAAAAAGCAATGGGTGGGGGGGAGTACTTTTAAGTCATATTTTCATCCTCAGCTTTAACTAACTTTTCTCTTGCAGAAAATGGATTTACCCCTGGGCTGACAGTAGGATACAATGACAAAAATGACCTGAGGGCAAGTAGAGAAGCTGTTTTTTTTTTCAGAGGCAGCCTGCTCTAGAAGGATGGTGGAGATTAGCAGAAAGATGTTAAGTAGGAGGAAATATGCTTGTTTAAAGAAGATAAGCGGGGGCGGGTGGGTGTGTGCTTGTGTGTGTTTCACTGTGCTGTACTGATCAAGGCAGTTAAGGTGATCCACTGATCCACAAGCAGTGGTAGAGACAAAAATCCTTCATGCAGCCTGGGGACAATGAAGAAGAGGCAGAAACCATAGGAGAGTTCAGTTTAGGAAAGACTGGTTTGCAGGTAAAGGAAGATGAAGCAAAGCTAAAACCCAGGAGACCTTTGAATTGAAGAAGGGCTCATTTTTCAAGCTTGAGGCTATGAGCAGTGCTGATGTTCAGCAAGGCAGCCCTTGGGTATAGAATGAGCAAAACTCTTGTTACACCATTAATTGTACTGTACCCAGCAGCTGCAGCAACAGACCTCACTGCTGATCCTGCAGGAATTTAAGCCCACGAGTAATCCCATTTAAATTAATGGGATTATGCCTCAGAAGTGTAGAGTTAAGCATATGTGTATTGGTTTGCTGGAGCAGGCCTGGGGCAATGAGCAGGCTCACAGAGCACCCTGCTTGCAGTGTCGATGCTCTTTGTGCTGCCATCCCACAGCTCCTGCTCTTCCACCTACCCAGCCATTGGGAAGGAAGGCTGCAGAATGAGCTATAAAGTCTCTAAGGAAAGCCCTCAAACTGGGGGAAGTCACACAGTGATTCACCATTGAATGAGTGCCACCATTGAGTGGCACCATTTCCTCTGAGTCAGTCCTGAACAAAAATCCCAGTAGAGCTTTAAGATGGGAAACTGTGGCTGTATGTGCAGCCCCATGGAGGAGATGGAAAACAAACATCCTGCTGGTCACCGCCACATAAGGTCTCAGTAGCTCATTTGGAGGGTTCATTTTTTCACCCTGGTGTTTCTGGCCAAGATCCAAGTGCTGTAATTCCAGCTTTCTGGTTCACCCTCCCAGCATGGGCTCCTGCTGTCTTGTGGCCTTGGTTGCATTTCTGAACACCACCGAGCAGCTGCTGGAGCCCTGATGGGTGAGGGACAATGTCTCTGTACACACAACAGATGACCCAGACACCCCTGGAGAAGGAGCATGATGTGAAGAAAGAGCACTACAACCTTCAGTCATGCTGAGGAGAGCTTTGGTTTGTATCAAAATCAGACACTGCTCAGCATGCTTGACTACAGCAAAGTGGCTCCCCAGCCTTCATTGACAGTGGAACAACTTGAGATTTCACTACATGCAAATGTTCCCTTTAATCCACTCCAATGCTTCAGCTCTAGCAGTGAGCTCAGGGAAAAGCTGTGAACATTGTGCAGTACCTTATGTGAGTAATGCACATATTGCATCCTGCCTATGGATGTAAGAGGAATATTTTACCACTGCAATCTTGCTACCAGCATGAGGCATGTTTGAGAGGCTCCTGATTCTTGGATGTTGGCCAATCTCCTCCAGAGCTCTGGAATTAACATTGCCATCATCTGATGCATGGTGTCACACCCTCTCTTGAGCATCAGGAGGTCCTAGAAAGGAAAAGCTCAGACAAGGAATCAGTCACTTAAGTCATAGGTTATCTGAAGTAAAGGCTACCCATGGCTTCCTTCCTTTTTCCTGTTTTCTGCAACCTTATTCTATGGCAGTTGTCACCATATTTCTTAAGTCAAGAACACTCAGATAACCCCCCCTCATATTATTAATTATTATTATGAAACTATTAAAGTCCTCTAAATCAGAAAGAGTGTACCAAATGTCAGATATTTGACTGGTTTGCACCCTAGCAATTCAGTTTTCTGGTTTTGCTTTTTGTTATATACATGTTTTGACTGGTTAAAAAAAACTTTTCTTTTAAATATAAACAAATATTAAAAATCTGAAAACAAAAGCTGACATTAAGTAGCTGGAAATCTGAGATAGGTATAAGCTAAAAGAAATTTCCTGCTGCTACTACGTGTATTTCTACCTTTAATCACTGCTGTATTATTTTCTTATCCATGGTTGTCCTCCATGGCTCATAAGCAGATATCAGACAGGTCCTAAAGAAGCCTTTTAGAACAGACCAGTAAAGACTGGTCTTTAAGATTTGCCTTTGCTGTAAGATAGGAATAATGTTCAGAAAAGTTATATACTATTCTATATATTGAAATACTTTTCTTGGGCAGTTATATGTAATGTCAACTCTACCTTTCTTACCATTTTGAAATTTCAAACATGCTCATCTCTACAAGTCCAATTTAAAAAAATCTTTTTCTTTGCACATTCTTTATGTGAAAGTGATGGAAATCGTGTGTTTAAAATGAATGGGAATGGATTGTAATCTGTTACTTTAACAAGAAACAATGTGGTATTTCCATAAGCAATTAGACTACGTTAATAGTCTCTAATCTATCATGCCAAGAAATGACAGAAGCAACTTCTCAACTATATAAGAGTCAGGGGTTTAGTGATGTTTCTTCTTTAGAGAAAAGATAACTCACATGTCCATCTGGATCTAACTCAGCTGTTGTGAAAGAGCAGCATCAGCATCCAGAACAGCAGAAACAGCAGAGTCAGAGTTCAGGTCCCAGTGCCATCCTGTTGTTTCTGCAAAAGCAAGACAAATAACCCTGGAAAAATACAGCAGAATGCATCAGGAAGAAGTGTTATCCTTGGCTGTAAAGCTCTCTCTGAAGTAATCACTGTGGGTGTTGACTTGCCTTTCTTTTATTGTGCTTTTAAATAAGATCTGTGATCCTGTTAGCATTTTGCATGTCACAGTGAAACTTCACCCTAGAAAGGGACTGGGATGGAGATTTCAGCTCAGCTGTGGTCCACAGCACAGTGGTGAGCTCACTGTGCCTGCAGTATGCTGACTTGCACCCTGGACTTCATCTGAAAGGAACAGAGCCAAGGGAAGGAGAAGAGATGAGATAAACAGCAAAAGCAGAAACCATGGTCAACTTTTACAGGAAGGTCAATACCCATATTCCTCTAAAGACCTCTTAAAAAGAGGCACGAATGCTTTTTCAGTATGGTTTTCCATGTAATGTAAATTGCCACAGGGATGTTACACAATGATTTGGATTAAGTGCCCATGAGGCAATTTCTTTATTGAAATGTGGAGGTCATCACAGAAAAGCTGGAAAACACCTGTAGGTGTGGGAATTTAGTCTTACCAAAATAATATACTCTGGCCATTGTGCTGGCTTTTCAAGATTCCATAGCATACATCTATTTCTGTCTGTCCTCTGAAGGATCCCTTCCTTTTCTTTCTCACAGATGAGAGAATTTACCTGGCATTTAGCAGAACAAAAACCATTAAACCACACATTTAAGATGGTCCATGATGATCAGAAGCCAAGAGACATTGGCAAAGGGAGGAAATGAAATGTGTGAAATGCAAGATTATGCCAATCTTGAGATGCAGTGTTAGAACTGGCTTTTGATGCACCACGTATGTTGTACTCCCTATGCATAGGTACAGCACTGGATGATTCAGAAGTCTGACCTGAAGGCCTAAAAACTGAGGGAAATTTTCCTATTGACTTCAGGGCCTTTGGATTACAAGCTTTTGCAAGAAGCACCATTGATTACTGAAATAGCCTCAGCCATGTGAAACCCCTGAGAAATTTAGTTCACTATGCTGTAGCTATTTCTGCCACTACTTCTACCTTAGTTGTCTGTCTCAGGCTGATCTATTTTAAATAATTATTTCTTTCTGGAACTTTAAAGGCTTGAGTCATCCAAGATGATGAATTTGCAGGGAAAGCTCCTTTTCCACCTCCTCCCCCCACCCCCCACATTACAGCACTGTGGAGGCCTTGTGCATGAAACTTCACTCTTCCATTAGAAGAACTTGAAACTTGACAGTGGCTTGAAATTCGACAGTTTGAATATGGCTTTTCAAACAGACACATACTTTCACATCTTTGAAATCCAATATATGCCACAGAATCACAGAAAAAACTGAGTTGGAGACCCACAAGGATCATGGAGTCCAACTCCTGGCCCTGCACAGCACCATCCCCAGGAGTCCCACATGTACCTGAGAGAATTATCTAAACACTTCTTGAATTCTGTAAGGCTTGGGACTGTGACCACTTTCCTGGGGAGCTTGTTCCAGTCCCCAACCACTCTCTGCCTCTGGCTGAAGAAACTCTTTCTAATATCTAAACTAAACCTCCCCTAAGCCTCCGCTGACACAGAGCTTCAGACCATTTCCTCAGGCCCTGTCATGGGTCACCACAGAGAAGAGATCAGTGTCTGCCCCTCTGCTTCCCCTCACTAGGAATGAGGTCTCCCCTCAGTGTCCTCTTCTCCAGGCTCAACAGACCAAGTGACCTCAGCCACGCCTCACATGGTTCCCCTCCTGGTCCTTCATCATCTTTGTTTCCCTCCTTTGGACACTTTCTAACAGTTTCACGTCTTTCTTACATTGTGTCACCCAAAGCTGCACAGGGGACTGCAGGTGAGGCCACCCCAGTGCAGAGCAGAGCAGGACAATCCCCTCCCTTGCCTGGCTGGCCATGCTGTCCCTGATGTCCCCCAGGACAGGGTTGGCCCTCCTGGCTGCCAGGACACTGCTGGCTCATGTTCAACTTTCCACAGACCAGGACCCCCAGGTCCCTTTCTGTGGTGTTGCTTTCCAGCTTCCCATTCTCCATTCTGCCCATACATTCAGGATTGCCCCATCCCAGGCGCAGAATCCAGAACTTTCCCTTGTTGAACTTCATATGGTTGGTGATTGCCCAGTCCTCTGATTTGTTGAGGTCTCTCTGCAGGGCCCCCCTGCCCTCGAGGGAGTCAGCAGCTCCTTCCAATATTGTATCATCTGCAAACTTGCTTAGTTCTTCCAGTTCTGCATCCAAGTCATTTATGATGACTTTGAAGAGCACAGGGCGTAAGAATGATCTGGGTTTCCATGACCAAAATTGCCTGAGACACCCTTGCTATATAGGATATGTCAGCCCTGAGCTGACCAGGGCTGATCTAGACTGCAACTAGGTCAGTGCACAGACATCTGAGAACTGCAAAACTCACCCCAGCTGAGAGGGAGGGTAAATCAGGGATCAATCAAGAAGTGAAAACTACATATTCACATATTCAACAGGTATGAGAAGAAACTTAAGTGACCAAAGATGGGGAAAAGGCAGCTCTGCCACAGCTCCACCCACACAGCTTTTAGTGACTGATCTACACTCTCTTACAGTATGGTTATGGTATATTTTACAGTATGCATTGAATTTTAATTTTTCTGTGCAGATTTCACAGCCTTCTTTCCTCCTGTGGCTTTTACTACCCAAGAAGGGAGAGAGGCGGAACAAAATGCTGCAAACCAAAGGGAGTGTGGGTGTGAGGGGGTTTATGTGTGCTTTGGGTTTGAAGCTTTGGCCTGAAAAAAGATATTTCTGTTAACAGACCACAAAAGATGGATGATTTGCTGTACTGAAAAAGTTAGAAACTCCTGCAACGTCAACATAGTTCATTGAAAGTTAAGAGGGGGCGTGTTATTTTTAGGTGCTAAGTAATTCACAACATTTCGTGTTTAAAATAAAATATTCATCTGTATCATTATGAGTCATCTTTGTTCAGATAGTTTACTAAAATATTCTCCTTATGTAATACTATCATCCAACATGCCTGAGATCTCTATTTTATTTTAAAGTTAGTGTACAACAGAAAGTCAACAGATACATTTGTGTTTTTAAGGTTAATGGTGAAACAATATTTCAGGTATAGTCACTATTAACAAGTTGTAAAATGTTGACTTCCGTTGCTATATTTTCAAATATTCTGTGTCCTTTCTATTATTATTTTTCTTCTGCAGTTTATGTGCTGTACTCCTGCAGCCAGGAACATGTGTTTCCAATTACTTGAGCTTTCCATACCAGCTTTGCGTTCAATAGCAACATTTTTTTTAAGGTACTACTCCTCCTCCCACAGAAGTTAATATTCCTCTCCTTTTTCATGCAGCGAACAGCAGTGGCTCTTGATTTCAGGCTTATTTTAGAAATCATTTGATTGGGATCTCCCCCAGACAAGAATATTGCTTTCTTCTAAACTTATTGTACATTTAAAGTGAGAAAACCAAGCTTACATATTGAACGTATATGAAGTCTTGAAGCAAGACAGGGAAAACTGATGTAATCCAGTCTGCCTTGCATGACATTTTCTCTAGTTTCTTATACAGCAAAGAATCCAACTTGACTACTAGAGCCACAACGGTAGAAATATGAGACAGCATCCCATCCTTAAAATTCATGCTTAGACCTTACAAATCCCATTCCTGGAGCATCTGTGCAGCCTGTGTCCGAATAATGTGTTGTACATATATTGTGATTATGACCATTTGCACATGGAGAATTGAGGCAGACAGATGTTTTTGCCTCTGTGTTGGCTTAGAAATCAAGCTCGTATTTGACTTTTCTGCACATTTCTGGGACCCACCATTGAAGAAGGATTTTTAGGTCCTTTAATGTTTCCTGAGGAGGGCAACAAAGCCAGTGAGAGGGGTAGAAGCCAAGTCCTGTGAGGAGCAGCCGTGGGCTCTGGGCTTGTTTAGTTTGGAGAAGAGGAGGCTGAGGGGTGACCTCCTGCTCCCTAACAGCTTCCTGAGGAGGGGAGTAGGAGATAGAGGTGCTGAGCTCTCCTTCCTGAGATTTATTGGTACGACATGGGAACGGTTTAAACCTGTACCAGGGGAGGTTTAGACTTGATATTAGGAAGCATTTAATGGAATCACAGAGTCATTTTTGTTGGGAAGGACTTTTAAGATCTTCAAGGCCAACCATTAACCCAACACTTCCAAGTTACCATTAAACTATGGCAAACTAGTACTAACACTAAGTGCCACATTTAAAACACATTTATGTTTTTTTGAATACCTTTAGGAACGGTGACTCCCTTGGAGTCTGTTGGACTTCTCTTGGAAACCTGTTCCAATACTTAACCACCTTTTCTGTGGCTATTTTTTTCCAGTGTCCAATCTAAACCTCAGCTGGTGCAACTTGAAGCCATTTCCCCAGGTCCTGTGACTTGTTACCTGGGAGGAGGGACTGACCCCCACCTCTCTATAGCCTCCTCTCAGTTGTAGAGAGCAATAATATCTCTCCTGAGCCTCCTTTCCTCCAGGTTAAATACTCCAGCTCCCTCAACTGCTCCTCACAGACTTGTGGTCTAGACAGGCTACTTTGCCCTTCTTTCAACATGCTTCAGAGGGTGTCAAAACAGTGGAACAATCTTCCAAGAGGGGTGGTCAGCACTCCAAGCCTGTCAGTGTTTAAGAGGTATAAGGTGACAACATGCTTGGTCAACCCTGAAATGGTGAGGCAGTTGGACTAGATGAACATTTTAGGTCCCTTCCAACTGAAATATCCTATTCTATTGATCATCTGCATCAATTAGACATTGGCTTTCACTCAGGATTCAGTCTGAGAAAGGCAAGGGGCTCACCATAAAGAGAAAATTCAGGCACAGAGCTGGAAACTGAGATGTAGACCTTACAGACAGTGCAAACATAGCCAACATAAAACACCTAACAAGAAAATGGATCGCAGCCTGAGGCACAGTTCATCAAGGTAAGAGGTGTAGCCAGAGAGGCTTTGTTTTGTCGAAGCAGAAGGTAATGGGCAATGTTTGAGTGGAGTGGAGCAGGGTTACTGCACATCCTTTCATCCTGCTTCAGGTTGGGATTAAGACAAAACACAACTAGACAGCAGCTTGGCTGTGCCCTTGTATTTGTCACTTTAAGTGAAGTTTGGATGATTTGACCAAGGCCAGCATAAGAGCTTGAACTTGGCATTATCCATTAACCTGCTTAATGAAACTTCATTAATAATTTAATCTGCCTCCTAGGACAGATATGGATCAGAAGGGGCAAGCCACTGGGGCAGAGTGTGGTCTGGGCCCCAGGCAGCAGAAAGGCTGGTCAGAAAGTGTTAAGGTGTTTGGAATAGGTTATAAACCTCTGGCCTTTAGTCACTGAATAACCAAAGATTGACTAGCAGATCTCTCATCTGACCTCCACAAGAGGAAAAGTCACAATCCCTTGTTTGCATGAGAAGAACCACATGAACACTACTTTGTGGTTGCCCTGAACATCAGGGAATATGGGTACCTCCTTCTGGAGTACAAAGCTGGTGAGGCAGTGTGTGCTGAAATTACAAGGTAGGAATGCAAGATATTTAGCCCAAGAAGAGTCATTCAGAAAGGGGATTAATTAATGCATGGTGTTGTATAATCTTCCTCCATGGACATGCTTGGTAGACCTCAAACAGATACTGTGTTTGAAACCTCCAATGATAACATGGCAGAGCATAAATGAGAGATCCTGGCTGAGCTGGGATGAGTGTTTCAACTGGTGAATACTTGCAGAGGGATTCACAGCAAGTGAGAGTGGGATGAAGGCAGCCACCACCTCCCACAAGAGATGAAGGAGCTTTTCCCAAAGAGAAACCTATAACCAGAGTGTAAGCCAGAACAGTGATGTGATGAGGAGAAATATGGAAATGAGACATCTGCAGAGCCCATTCCTTCTTTGGGGAAGCGCTGCAGCCTCTGTGACAATAGCGAGTCTCTTCTCTAATCACTTTTTCTCCCCACAAACCTCTCTGGTGCTGGTCCCAGGTGCATTGGTAGCAGAGGACAGGCACTGCAGCCCTTCTGAGCATGGGATACAGAGTTGTGTTGTGTTTTATATGCCTTTTTATAATTGTTTTGTACCTTGGTTTATCCCAGTTTTCCCCTATTTCAGTGGTTCTGCCCATGTTGCCTCCTCCCTCCTCCGTCATGTCAATCCCCTGCCTCCACCCCCTGACTCATTGATAATCGCTGAGTCATGCCCTCAGCCCCTCCCTGGTGTCCTGTCCCTCACTCAGCAGCCCATCCCTTCCCCTAGAAACTTCTGTTAAGGGCGTTGAGTGATTGGTTCAGGAACCGGGGTTCCTCCCACAGGTCATCCCCGTGGTTCTCCCCAGAAGTCCATCTTCCCAATGTCCGTATCCCCATGTTTCCCTATTGGCTCCCCATCCTTGTTCCCTCTTCCCTTTATAAGATGCTTTACAATCAGGTTCAGGGTCTTCGAGCGAGGTCACCCTGGGCTCTGGGTCACTGCCCTGAATAAACCTGGACTGATACCTCCATTTGAAGTCCACTCCTCCTTCCGCCGTCATGCCTTTGCCTCACCCGCCAAGGCGAGAGCCTGAGCCCCCTCCTGACTCCCCCGGAGATCGGGAGAGTGTCCTCCGCAGTCGCTGTGCCACAGCCAGCCGGGACGCTCCGAGGGTCACTCACAGAGGCACAACGTCAATACAGCACTTTCTGACTCACTGAGTCTAACAGAGGCCACCCCACCACTCACACTGCCCTGGTTTTCTCCTTGCAAAAGTCATCTTTCTGCAGCAATCCCTGCTGGGCCATCTCCTTCTCATCTACATACATCAGGACTATAACACAGCAGACTTCTGTCTTACCTTTTGGCTTTGTTTCTCAGGCCTGTTTCCTCATCAGCATTCTAGGGTTTGGATTTTGATGACACCCACACATGCATATGCATAAGCATAAAAATCTAAACTCTAAATCAATTACAGTCATGGGAAAAAAATTGATTTGAATTGATTTTCCTCTTTGTACGCATGTTTCCATGATGACCATCACCTATTTCCAAAAGTTGTGAATACAATTAGAAACAACAGTATTTTCCCAGTGGCCTTTAATTTTCTGGACCACTCTAAAGCTCTCCAGGCTAACTACTCATGCTCACAGCCTTTGTTGCATCCAAATATTCAGTGCTTAGAGCATGTGATGCTTGCAGCATTTATAACAGTGTTGACTCTCACATGTCTGTGACAAGTCTCATGGCACCCATCCATACTTTCAAATGTTCAGCTCCTTGTGATAGGGGATTGACAAGAAATATAGCACTAATTTTTATGTATACATTTAGTTTTCATTTGTAAAAATAGCTTAAAATAATTGCCCATATGACTTTCAAAGACCCAGATCATGAGAAGCTTATGTCTCTTTTTTTTTAAAAAATCCCCTAATTGCTAAACAAATCTGGTGATCAACTGGGGTTTGTCATACTGTTTGTTAATGTCTGGAATTCTTGACTTCTGTATGTCATTTAAGTTTTCCGTAGCAAACCAGTGACACCACATTGAGAAGGCATTTTTTTCAATCACTTTTTAAAAGGAAACCAAGGAAAACTTCAGTGACAATTGGAGAATAAGCCCAGTGTGATGCTCACATGTCCAAGGTGTCCTTCCAACCCAGCTGTTTCAGCACAACTGACATCCTGGAAACCTACAGAGAACGATGTAGGGAGAGTCAGATTTCTCCACACAACATTTTTATTGCAACTTGGGTCTATGTTGCATAATTCAACTTCTAGCTGTCTCTCAATATTGTCTGGACTGTCCAGGTATCTTTGGGAAAAGATGAAGCCAGCAGCTACTCTGGCACTATGGGGATCTCTCTACCAGACACCCGCTTTCTTTAGTACCCTTTACTGTATAAACAGCATTTTTTGAGCAGAGACGGTAAAAAAAATTGTTTGTACATGTCTTTGGTTTCCTCCCTTCACATGCCACATTGGAAAGAAAATAGTGGGGGGAAAAAGACTATGAAAATACTCCCCATTTTTGCCACTGTAACAAGGAACAATGAAGGAGAGGCAAAAAAGGAAATTACTCTGCGTTTGGGGTTTTTCTTATTTCAAAAAAGAAAACTAAAACCAGTTGAAAATGGAACATGCACAGCCTTCTATGCATTAGTGCAGCCTGTAGGTACCACTAAGGTTCAAGTGCTTCTTGTCAAGGCGGTTTCTAATGCCTGGACCTTTTCATAACGTCAAGAGGTGCTATTTGCTTAATAAATGTACAAACATGTTGTTAAACCGGTTATAACACAGCTTCTGCTGTATTTCACTGAATGAAAAGTGGGGAAAGTGGCAATGTTTCTTGTGTAATGCAAGAGCACATGGTTTTCTGGATGGAGGGGACTTGGTGCTTTTCCTAGTGCAACATTGCCAGCAGGGATGCTGATCTCCAAAGTAAACCTCCTCGGCTGCTCATTGAGGAAGGAGCAGGACTAGTAATAAAAGTGGCAGGGATCTCCAAGGAAATGTTAAATTTGAAAGCCAGTGCACAAAGAGATATGTTTTGTAGTGCAGCAAGAGGTCTCTAAATAAGTTAATTACTGAAGTTTTCAAGAAAAATTGTGTTTGTAGATTATGGTAAGTTGTGTCAGTGTTTATTAAATCCTTTTGGATAGTGTTTTCTACTAATTTTCTCTAGTGTTTGCAAAGTTTTAGTATAAGCTGTAGTAATTCCAGATAGAGTCACAGTATGATTAGGGAACATGGTTTAGTGTGTCACAGTATTTCTCTGGCATCCAGTTTCTGGTAGCTAGAGAGAGAGAGGTCTGGGATGGCTGAGATACAGGGCTGGCCATGCTCTAAAGGGAAAGTACATTAGTTTCATGTCAATATATTAAGTAATTTTTTTCAAGGATGTAAAGTCTCCAGGTGACTGAAGGGTGGAGAATGACAAAACTGGGACCTGCAATTTCTTTCTCCAAATGTTTTATTTATTCTATTGAAATCTTCTCCAAATCCAATAAGTAGGGCAGTAAAAAACTGATCTTTCTTTCAAATCTAGACTGAAAAAAAAATTCCTAACTATTATAATGATAGGGCTTGTAATTGAAACATGAAAAGTAACAGAGCTTGGGGCCTCATAGGTTGATTATAATTTTCTTGAGCATTTTGTTCATGATCTCAATAATTATTTCATGTGCTTTATCTTTCACATGCATATCTAAACCCTTTCAATCTTTAAGGAACTGACTTGTCTTAATTCAGTAGCCCTAGAGTTCTTTGTGGAAGAAGTGACAATTTTGTTATCAGCTCCAGGAATACACAAATCTACATCCTGGGGATATAGAGCAAGAGAGCAGAAAGCTCAGCTGCTGCAGGTACATCAAGGGTGGATGTGGTTGAGGGTTTTTCCCAATTTAAAAGGAAGCATCTTCACATCTGTACTGAGTAAGGCCACTGGTCTTTTTTTTCCTAAGGTGATGGGGGATTTTTTGCAGCTGCTGTGCCCTTCCAGGAATCTTTATCCACTCTTCAGCTTTGATAACTCTGCTTGCCTGAGTTTGAAAATTTCTTTCTACCCTATTTCTGCTGGAATGTTTCTGTAAAGTGTATTGTTGTCAGCTTCATTATTTTGCCTACCATGCTGTCCCTGTTCTCCCTTTTTCCCAAGATGGACAATAACATCTTTTTGTAGAGTTTTTCAACACAAATGTCTCATAAAATTAAGCTTTTCACAATAGGCACAACCTTTTCTTCTACTTATTTTTTAACTGAAAAAACAGGAAAGTATAATTTTTTTGGTGATTCTTTTTGGAAATTATTGGAGATGTGTTATAAACTGATAGTTTTCCATTGAATAGAAATTTTTCTCCCCCACATTCTTTGAAATTTCTCTAGACAGAACCCCAGTTTTGCAGAAAGCACTTGTTCTTCTGCTTACAGCCTATCGAAGGTAGCTGGAGGACACTAGTCTTTTTAATTATTGCTTTATCCCCTCTCACCTTGACCTAACTCTGCCCTGGTAGGGAATGTTTGCCTACACCTAACTGATTTACAGCAGATGTTAGTGGTAATAAATTATATCCCACTTCCCCCAGCTCCTTTTTTTTTTTTCTTGAGCTGCTTGAACATTTTCAAATGAAAAGTCTCTCAGTGTTAAAAGGCTTTTTTTTTTGTCAAAATGCATATTTTGAAGTTTGATGCCTTTATTCTCTCTTTTCTTAAAATTTCTGTCCAGTTATACTGAAAAGGCTGCACTTTATACCTTTTCTCTGTTTTTGCTTTTCTTTTTCTACTGGAAAGAGTGGCGCTGAGAGGAAAATGCAAGAAAAGAGAAGGTGAAAAATACTATGACAACAGAAGAACTTCTATGGAAAAAAAAGTGAATAACTGAAATAGCTCACTGGCAAAGCACATGGAACAAGAAAAAAAAAAGAAAAAAAAAGTTCAACCCCAACATGTTTTAATTTTTCCCTGTTTTTCCACCAGTTCCCTCCTGACATCATCAAGCAACCATTTGGTCCTTGTTTCATGCAGCACGTGCTAAGCAAGGCAGATGGCTTCATGCCTCTAAAGTCAAGTATTTGTTCTACCACCTCTTTGCACAGATGCAGCCACCACTGCTCCAACCATGCTCACAGGGACTGACCCCCATCAACAGCCTCATGCTTTCCAAAAAGCAGTCGGAGAATGACTCGGAACATGAGGACCCAACTTGAAAGATATTTTTTGAGTCAGAATTAGGCTGGAGACAAGATGAGAGTTCCTGACGAAGGGATGTCCTCAAAGCTCCGTTTTCCACCCCAGTTCTGCTGCCAGGCTCCCTGCAGCCAACACAACCTAACTCCATAGTCCAGGCATGATGTCCAAGCTTGGCCACTTCCAGGGAATGCTGTAACCAATGCTGGTTTGCCAGGACTTCTGTCTTTGAAATAATAAACAGAAACACACTGCAAGTAGTAGAAGGTTCTGAAGGAAGACTTTTCCTATGGTGCTTCTGTTTTGTCCCTAGCAGGAAACTTAATATAATGATACAGGTTAATATTGCATGTGGGACTCACCTTAGGGCCATTTCAGATGAGATAATTGCCAATGCCTTAAGCGAGGGCACCAGTCAGTGGATATTATCTCTGTGCCTAATTACTTCCACCAGCAAGTGAAATTCAAGGTAATATTTTTTATCCTTTTTTTTTTATTTCTATGAAGTCTTAGGAGAATCAGAAAATCTAAGGGCATGATGCTTTCTTTCTAACATGCTTTTAGGCAGGACTGTCCCAAAAAGTCAATTTTCAGAGAGAGGAGGCATTTTTGGAAGTGGGCCCTTGCCTTAGGAGTCCATATCCTCTAGAAAACAGAGAAGTCTACAATTGTCCTCCTCCAGAAAACACTGTAGTCCTCATTATGCAAACATGCAGAGTCTTAGTTGTGTGTGTGTGTGTGTTGTGTGTGTGTGTGCTTGTAATACTATGAATTTAAATTTGGCAACTCTTATGTAAACTTCACTTTATTAATTACATCTAATTAATTAGAGGGCAACGGGTCAGCTCTATGCAATGTTATTGCTTCTCCTTGCCTTTGTAACTAGCTAAGAGCTTTACATCAATAGTGTAACCAAGGTAGATCATATAAAAGAAATAAATTAAGAAGTTTAAAAGTGATATTTTTACGATGATGACCAAACCACAAGACACAAAGAGCAAAGTGTATATTCTGAAAATAACCAACCAAACAGCCTTCATCTTAATTTTTCTAGGGACTGCAGAGTTTGTTCCTCAATTCCCATAGAATCATAGGATAGTTTGGGTTGGAAGGGTCTTTAGAGGTTATCTAGTTCCAGTTCCTCTGCCATGGAGCTAGATTCCTTGACAAAAGGGCATAAAGGGAGTCTCCAAACTCCCCTATTGCTTTAAATAGCCTGTCCCTACAATTTCTATGGGAGGAAGCAGGGGGTCCCCACTGTACCAGCCTGAAGTAAACCATCAAATATCCCACAATATATGGGAAATATCCCACAGACAGCCATACAAGTCTTGTGTTACAGCAAAAGAGAAGTGGAAAAAGAACCAGGTAAAACTCCCTCAGGACTGTGGATACCAGGTATCCACAGTCAGTGGCTCATAGGAGTTCGGGCAGGCTGCTGCAGGGCTCAGGGTGCATCTCCTTCTCAGAGGAGGAAAATTATGCAGCACTAAGGCAGCACTATGTAGAAATCAATGGAGTTAAAAAAGGCGAGGGCAGGGCTGAATGCAGGGCTGCTGCTCAGACGTCGGAGCGCTCAGGCTGTGGAGCCCCGCGGGCAGCTCGCGTTTCCAGGCGCCTCATATCGCAGATCTGATTTCAGGCTCAGCCACGGGCAGGCAATGGGTTAACAGGGACGCTGCATGTTAACTGTATCTGTGGAGATTATGGCATGTTTATCCAGTGTTCAGATTTCCTGTCTGAGTGTTTGGATTTCCTGAAATCCCTGCTATCAGCCCAAGTGCTGTCCACTGAGCAGACCTTTTTCTCTCTCCTCTTCCCCCCACCCCACCCCCCTTTTTTTTTAACTTTGCTCACATGGTAGGTTTTCCTTCCTGCTCTCTTTCCAGTTGCAGTGCCTGTGTCTCCTCACCGGTCAGGACATTTATGGATGCTGATCAACACTCTAAGACTCCAGAACTCTGAGGATTGCCGTACATTGGATTTCCTTTTTTTTATTATTATTATTATTTTATTTCACTTTATTCTATCATTTTGTGGCAAGAAAACCTGAAGAAACATGCTCTTTTTCAGCTGCCCATGGGAGAATATGTTTTAGTCTGAGATGGAATAATGGCCTTAGGCTTGAGGAGCAAATCTGGAATGGGAATTCAGACTGCACCCGTCCTGGTGAGTTACAGCGCGTGGGGGCCGAGCGTGGCTGGTGAGGAGCAGCTCAGGGACAGGGACAAAGGCTGAGCCCGTCCATTCAATGTGGCTGCGGAGCAAACTGCGAAAAGCAGATGCGTGAAGCTGAAGTCAGAACTTTTTCCAAAAATAACAACTCAAGTCCATTTTTCGATCCTGAAAATCCACACACTGCTCCACAGCCCAGATAATGTTTAGGTAAACTTTGCAGCAAAATGTGTAAGGCCAGATTCTGTAAGTCCTTTCTCATGTAAGAAACTTTTACTCACGTAACAACCTCAGTGACTTTAAAAAGAGCTCATGTAAGAAAAGACTTGCAGAATGGGGCCCACATTGTAAATTGTAATGTCTCACTCCCAGCAAAAATTAATTAAAAAAAAAAAACTGTAGCATTTTCTGATTATCTTTGTGTGTTTCCTTGGCCTTTTACATTTTATTGTGGATCTAGATTTGAGTTTTAAGAAGAATCCGTGTGCCAACTATTTGCCCTATTGTCTCTTAAATAAGTTTGCAGTAGACAGTGTATTCCATGCAGCAGTTCCGGGAGGCCAGAAAGGGGCTTTCTGTTCTTGGAGGGAAAATGCTGAGTGCTATGCTGCTCTGAATGAACTGGAAAGCTGCATTCAGACATGGGGCTTAGCTAAGGTTTTAGCTTCGTTTTTGGATGTGAGAGTTCATGATGACATTATCAGCCTTAGATGGTTTTAGCTAAACCACAGTCACAAATGCAATGAGTTGACCAGTCTCAAAATCAGTGACTCAGAATCTGAAAAGAAAACATCTTCCTTTCAGGCCTCAGAAACAGATTTCATTATTGGCATCCATGGAAGTGTTGCTGGAGTAAGTTGTGGAAGATAAAGCATCATCACTGTTGCAACTTTTGTTCTGTCCCATGGCTGGAGGCTGTGGTTGTGCTGAACATTCCTAAGCTGCTCATTGGAGCCAGTCCAGGGATTTGATTCTCTAATTGTAGGGGAAAAACTTGTTTCAGGACTTGCCTAGATGTAGGGAAACATCTATAGGAAAACTAGCTTTTTATAGTAATTGTACCTTTTTATAGCAATTTTACTGTTTTTCTTAGACTATTGAACAAGTCCTGAATTCTAGTCTAGAGTACTGCATTTCAAGAGTCAATATTTAAATTTTGGGGGGATTAGTAGGACATAATACTTTCCTTCTCATACCAATAAAGGAAAAGAGCCATTTTCCCAATTCTTTGCAAAGCTTTCAGATTTGAGGTTTTAAACTAGCTGCCTGGTGTGCCAGCTATCTGTACAACCCTTTGAACATGATCCCGCTGCTCATCTTCAAGGTTTTCTTTGCTAAAAGTGGAACATTTTCTGGAGGAGCCAGACCAAACTAATCTCCTGTGTGCCTGGGAACCTCCAGGAATTCAGTTTTAATTATTGACAGGGGGTAACACTGAAACTAGTGGCATTTTATGCATTGAAAGGTCAGTTCTTGCTGTGTATGCAGGATGTACTCTCATTCTAGTGGGTTGACTGTCAAAAAATGAAAGGGGGGGCCAAGGAACCTCTCACCTGAGTTAGACTGGACCATGGTGCCCTGCCCTGCAGTTACCATGCAATTTGATGGTCTGTGGTCATGGATGTGCTCATACTGACTGTAGAAGAAATGTGCTCCTCTCAAAGCTGGCAGAAGATCAAATGTCATCAGTGATCTGTGAACTGCAGAAAATACAGATGAGGAGTCAGGGGAAATATAAAGACTCGTCTGCCCAAATCTCCTTGATCTGGAAATTTTGTTGGCCTTCTTATGAGCAAGATCCTTGAAACTGGGTCAGCTCTGGGATTTTTGCCCCCTTTTTGCAGGGCTGTCAGAACTTCTCTGGTTTCAGCCAGGTTGGGAATGCTGTGGGAATAGTTCTTCTGGTGGTATTTTGGTATTTCCTCTTCTGCTCACACCCAGAGCAGGAAGTGCAGAAGCACAACCTTTAGCTCATTGTGTACGGGTTTCTTTTTATAAACCTGAATTCTCTGCCCGCCCCCCTCTCTTTTTTTTTTTTTTTATAGTCCTCACATAGGATTAAGGCTCTGTTGGATTTAGACTGAGAATTTTTTATATATTTTCATATAACAATACTAAGCACTCAGTAGTTCCTTGATAATTCCTTAATAAGTGATTATCACATTAATTTTCAGTTGTCTAAGTGCAATATTCCAAATCCTACGGCCAATAATGTCAGTGTGCCAATGTCCCCCAGCAGCTGCTTCTGCTGGCATTTACTCCTGAACCTTCAGCATCATGAGGATTAACTGGCCACCAGGATGTACCTACTCAGTTGCCCATGAAGAAATTCTGCAAATTCTTCTTTTTTTTTTTGTTACAAACTGCACCATTAAACTCTCTAACATTAGACATTTCATGCTTTAATGTTCTTTCCCTCACTCATTTTCTTTTTCTGCATCAGTGAGGAGGTTCAACTCATGCGCCCTCACCCCATGTGTCCAACTCACTCACCATCACGACTGCCAGTCCTCCTGCCTTTCTTGCTGTTGTTGGCAAGAATGAATAAACAATTTTGACAGGTACAGAGTCCTGCAGAGCTAACTTCATAAGCAGAGTGATGTTTCACTGTTCAGATGATAAATGGACCAGAGGAACTAAACCACTTCCACCGAAAAGGCCCCCCACATAAAAAAAAAAATTAACCCTTCCTTTTCACGCAGTTTTCCTCAAAAAGCAAATAATTCAATTTTGTTTCACACTTGAGAAAGCAGATCATGTTTGGATTGCATCTTCCCCCTCAAGGCTACCTTAGCTATGCTGTAAGCCCTTAATCTGCAATTTTAGAAATGAAAATAAAGTTAAGATGGATCTTAAAGTTGGTCCATGGCAAAATAATTATCTCTATCTCCACTTGGGTCTACTTTTAGGAACACTACATGAACAGCTATGCCAGTCATGACTGGAAACTCTCTCCATGAGTTTCTAAGACAATTTGCTCCTCAACAGTTTCATAGTCTTCAAAAATACAAGGAAACACAAGCAAAGGGAAGTTAATTTACTTCACTAAAATCCTCCGTAACTTAAGAGGATTTAAGCAGATGCAATGCAATTACTAAGGGGATTTGAGTCCTGTGTGTCTTTTGGGGTGTTTCTTTTCTATTGCTGTTGGCTCCGATTCTCTTTCTTAGGCTTTGGGGTGCTGCAGAGCTCCAGAGAGGGCACAAGGATGGGGATGGAATGACAGCCTGGGTCATTATTTCAGACACTGATTAGCAGCAGGCTCAGCCTAAACCACACATCGCTCCTCCCATGTGGCACCCAGGAGCCAAGCTCTGTCCATGCTGAATAGGCTGAGATGTGAAGTTCCTTGCTCAGTGCCCCCCTGAACCCCAAAGCTGGTTTCAGCCCCGCCAAGTGATGTTTTTAGTGCATCTTCCTCAATCTCAACTGGAGTTAACAAAATCCATCTGTCTCTGTGAGTCAGCAGAAAAGTATTTTCTTTTTATTCTCTTCTTATTTTATAAGAGTTTCCCCAGAAAGGATAGGGCAATGTCAAAGCACAGAAATCTTCCCCCAGCTTGGCACTTGAACATCACACAGGGAGAGGGGGTTGCATTTTCAGTTCCTATTCACCAGAGGAGCTGATTTACACCAGTGGAGGATGTGGCCCGTGGTGTGCGTGGCCATGGCTGCTGAACAAGGCTCCTTTCATCAGCCAACAAATGTGCAAACGGCATCGCCCAGCACGCACTGTGACACGGCGGCTGCTGGCACTTTAGGAAAGTCAGAAGATAACTCTATTTTCTTCTCATCAAAAGCAAAATGAGGAAGTCTCCCCTCTCCTCTTCTGCCCCCACTGCTACCACCCTGGCTTGAGCAAGTTGATCCTTAGGTATTTGTGTGGGGGTTTGTTCTCAGTGGTTAACCACATAACAATTTGAAGCATGTGGCTCAGTCAAAAGAAACTGCCTTTAAACATTTGCAGACTGTAATTGTGTTGGAGAGAGCGAAGTCCCGGCTGGGGGCTGCTGGCCACCCCGGGGGCTGTGGCAGGAAGCCCTAAACATCCTGCAGCAAGGTCCCATGAAGAGGAGGGGGAAAAGCTGATTTTATATCCAGGAACTTCTCTTCCTGACAATGCTCTACAGCCAGGACCAGATGTTCCCACCTCAAGTTTTTTGTCTTGGTGTATCAGAGCAAAACACCCGACAGGAAACAAAACAGAGAGAAAAGGGGTGGCAATGAGGGGAATAGTGTTTTGGCACACCACTTTCATAAATAAAGACAGAGAAAAAATAAAAAAGAAATTGGAGAAGCTTTGCTGTGAAGCTGAAAGTGCCTGAGACTGCTGCATGATCCCTGGGGGAAGGGGTGAGGCAGGTAGTGTGGGACTGGAGAGCCAGGCTCTGCAGGGCATGGCAAGGAACAACCCTGTTTGGGGTGGAAAAGTGCCTCATTAGAGTTCTTCCATCCCTCAAATCTGAATTTGTTGGACAGAGAGGAAAGACTGGAGAAAGCAGGTGTGCAAACAAGATGAGCAGTTGTGCTTGCAAGGGTAAAGACCCAAACACCTGCATGGTGTCTCAGTGTTTGCTATCCCAGAGCTAAGGGGCTATGCTAACATCCAGTTTTAAAGAGTCTGGGGCTTAAAGAAGCCAATAAAACTGAAGAGTGCAACATTTCCCCATGGGAGAAGATGTCTGAAACATTCTGCAAGTAGTTTGTGACACCCTAAGGCCATGGGCTTTTAACTGCCATCTGATCCAAGGCATCCTCAATCCATTGTTAGGAGAGCCTCTCCTTGGCTACACATATACATGCTCATAAGTGTTCACTGTGAAAAATAACAAGTGCAACTAATTTTCTTCACCCAACTACAAGCCTCACTTCTAATTCAGCAGGTAAGAATACTGTATCTGTACAATTGCCAGAATGGCACCTGATCTAGGAAAGCAAATGGCTTTTGGAGTGTGGCCTTAAAGGTTGAAAAGTATAACTCATTTGGAGAAATAAGGCCTTGCCAAGTCTTCTCTCATGGCTACAGTGGCAGAAGCTGTAGCCTGGTGGCACAGGGATGGGATTGGATTCCAATTAGGAATTGAGCTATGCCCCCAGGTCCTAGGAGAACCTGCAACCCCACACACTCCTTCCATATCTGTTTTCCAGTCTGGGGAGAAAATAAATTGGCTCCTATTGGCTGGACAACACCCCTGGGATTGCCACCTTCTGTCTCTGAATGAGGATGGGCAAGTCACTGCATGGCACTACCCAGACCAGCAGCAGGAGCAGCATGGCTGGCTCCCATTTTCCTTTTGTTCATCTCTGCAGCAGCCAGAAGGGAGCACAAACGTGGGAAATGCAGAGCACGTGGCTGATGTGCTCCTCAGAACTACTGGGGCAAGGAGAGGGAGATGTCTCCTGCCAAGCTTGGCACAGCATCATGTCCTTTTCATAGCAGCTGGCCAAGAGCACAGAGAGCAATTTTGTCCCAGCCAGACCTGCCAGCCAGAGCGGCATCAGGACATTTCAGGCACTAGGACAAGCCTTATAGTATCTGGATTCAGCCTAACACCGAGCCTATGGCTCTACACAGGAACATAAAACCATCCGAGCCAACACTCCAGGATCTTGTCTTCAGCAGTGGCTCACACATGAAAGATGCAAGAGTTGAACAGGGAGAACATGGAGTGGTATTTCCACTGATAATGTTCCCAGTGTTCCAGGATCTCATCCAGAGGATTTTCTGAGTTTTCCGAGCTCAGGCTTAGGATGTACTCGTCCTGCAGATATTTGCAACATGTTTTGTAGGCTTTTTACTACTTAAACTAATACACATTTTAGGCATCCATTAAAAAAAAGGCTCTTATAGGTACTAGAGATTGTTAGACAAAAATGAGTAGGCAAAGTCATGGAAGAAATTTTGTCCTGAATTTACAGTTATTAAATCATTACTAACAACAGTGAGGGTACAATCATAGTTTACTATATGATTTATAGTAGTGCTACAAACTGAATTTTGTGGAAATATTCCAGATTTATTTATGACTAAATAAGATCTATGCCAGCACCATGTAACTCCAGTGCTTTATTTATCTAATTTAGCATGGAACTATATTGCTACTTTCCTTCAGCATTAAAATTCAAGCAGTTCAGTATTCACACAAATTAATGTGCCTATTGATGTAATTATTTACATAACAGCATATTTGTCATAAAATGTGTAAGACTGCATTCTCTGCTGATGTAGGATACTGGCTCCATCCGTCTGATAAGATGCAGGTTGTAGTCACACATCCTTTAATAATTATTTCAGCAGGTGTCCTTTTATTCCTGTTCATAATTAGTAGCTGAGTACTTAGCAAAGCTTGTCAGGATCAGAAATTCCTACAATTCAGTAGTTATCTATATTCATGAGCAGAGAGGATCTCTACCTTGGTAGAATAATTTCTGAAGATATTTTAAAATAATTAAGGCATTTAAAACTAACGGGTACCGTAATTCTACATTAAGTATAGAGCTTTTGAATTATTATCAACCAGCAGGGTATAATTCTGATGTTACATGTGTCCTAAATGAATCTAAATCCAGATTTAATCAATATTAAGATAGATCTTAGCCAGAGTCCCCGATCTCACAGGTCATTTAAACTTTGTCACTTTTATTTTCTGTGGTTTTGAAGCTGTGGTAGAGAAGGATCTGTCATATTTCTGTATTGACCAGGATGGGGTTAAAAATCTAGTTTCCAAGATGATCTACAGCTGGTATTTATTCTCACTACCTAGACAAATGGGATTTGGCTCAGTGGAAACAAATTTTCTTACTATTGAGAATATTAGACTTAAAGGGCGTCAGTAGCAGAGGAACAAGGATAAAAAGGTGATTGTAAGTCATGTTGTGCTGGAGCCATACAACAACCTACCTGACACCTGGTCTGAATTACAGAAGTCTCTTGATGGTTGAGATTTATGCTTTTCTTCTCAGAGTTCCTTGGAAGCTCAGAGCAGTAATTAGGCTGTTTCCCCTGTAGGGTGGTACATACATGTCTGCACAGGGTATCTCATAAACTCCTACGCTTTGCTCCCTCCATTGCCTTTGAGCACAGAGGACAGCCTGGCTGCATGGTTCCTCTTCAGTGAGAAACATCCTTCCCTCAAGGATCATTTCTAACTCTACTTCTGCCCATCTTAAGACACTTTGGTTTCCCAAAGAGCCACAAGTGGCTGACATATGTATCTACTTCTCAAGTGTGGGATCTGCAATAGGCCTCTGTCCTGTGAGTCACATCAGCAGTGTCCTAAACAAAGCCCTCCAATAGCTACAGCTTGAGCAAGAGGGTTAGACTTACAAGTAAACTCCTACCATAGATTTACACTATTAGACAGATGAGGAACAAGAAGGAACATGACTCCAATCAGTAAGACCAGGTTTAGCCTGACCCTAAGGAAAACAAGGAATCTTAGACAACACTTTTCCATGATGCTGGTGCTGAAAGACACCTTACCATTTAAGGGAACCTTATCCATGTGGTGATGATTTACATTCTGGAGGAAAAAAAATTAACTTATATCATAGGAATTAATATTATTTAAATAGGGTTTAAATAATGTGTCACTGAGAACTCAGCAGTATCTATAGCCTGTCTACAAGTGAGACTGAGGCAATTGCATTGTGTGTGTGTGTATGTCTCCCCAAGACTTTGATCCCCCCTCAGCCAAGAGAGAAGGAGGAACAGAGATCTCAAGAGCTCCTACACATTTTGTAAAAATAGGCAGATTGCTAGAAGAAAAAAAAATACTGTTTGAAACCCCTAACTATCTCCTCCCAAAGGGAAAAGCCACAGCTACAGTGAGGTTAGAAGAGAATTTCCACAGGACTGTAATGATAGGCTCACTGCAACCCGGGAGAAAAGCTTACACAGCATTTTCCCCTCCAGGCTACCCATAAGGGATTTCAGAGTTCCTAAATCCACTTGGTGTTCATGCAAACCTGTGTGTGCTAATGTGGCTTTAGGAGCAATAACAGTTCAGTGAAAGACACCTGTTGTTATTTGTCCCAGGAGCTAGATTTTCTCTCCTTGCAATATCACAAGCCATTAAACCACCATGCTAATGCAAGAAGTGTTTCCTGGAGATAATAATGTGCTGGCATCAGTATTGCTTCCATACTAGTGCTGGCTGCTAGTACAGTGGCAACGTTTTGAGTGGACCCTGTTTGCTAAAGCTGGACATTGAAGGTAAAATCTTAATTAGTAATTTTCAAAAGATGGTTGCCTAGAATTCAGAAGTTTAGCTCATAACAAATTAGATAGATTGGATTAGATTATTTCAATGCCCTTTTGAAAGTGAGGTTGATTATTTTAGTCTAGTAAGGGTTTTGCTGGACAAGAGTTCAGTGCTCCCTCTCAAGTGTCCCAGGGCAGGACAATGTAACACTGCTCTGAGCTGCAGAACATTTGCTTTTACAATTCAAGGCCTGTTCTAAATAGAAATCATCAGGTGAGCCAGGCTGTTGAAGACAAGTCAATTTGAGTCTTGTGGAAAGACACTAGGCTCCCTTCAGAATGGGAACTTAGATGGGAGAGAAACAGGGATGCCCAGAAAGGACAGGTTTTTGCTTTTGCTCCTTAGCACCTCCAGCCATCTGCCACGTACATGAGTTTAGCAGGTTTAGCAGGAGACGAGGGGTGGTCATGAACAGAACTGAGCAGTACCAGCCAGCTCCCACTCCAGAAGCAAACTGCAGCAGGCTTTGCACTGGTTCCCACAGATGGAATGCAAGGGAGGAGGAACACCACAGTGACCAGGCAGCATCTGTGTGAACACTGACAACACCCTCTGGTTTCGACAGTAGTTATCACAAGAAAATATGTTTCTGCTTTGTCATTTCTTGTGCATGACAGAAACAAACAAGATTTTTTTTTTTCCCCAGAAAGGAAGCTGGTTCGTTCTGGAACGCGCTGGGCAGATCAGGTTCTTCTAAGTATTGAAGGATATATATGTGGGATTTCACCATTTTTAAGCCCTCCCAGGATGTTTTTGCAATATTAATTGTGTCAGTTAAAGCACTGTTTTTGCAGCAAGCAGTAGACCCAGTGTAAGGAAAGCTGGCCTCATTTGTGCTGTTAAGTCCTTAGAAGCAGAAACTATTTGCAAGATCATAACTCCCCTAACAGACACTATGTTTAATTGGGGAAGAGTTCTCTTAAAGGAGTGGTTATTCTTACTTCTGTTCACATCTGCACAGTATTTTCCTGATCAGGAGATCAAGAGAAAGAGAATCTGAATGACTGCTTCTCTAAGTAATAATGAACAGAGAGCTGTGCAGTAAATCATGATGTTCAATAAAATGAAAAACAAAATTTGGCTGGAGATTAATGGCTGGAAGGGGACTTACTGAATTAAATTGGATCAGATGTTCCCTGGAAAAAAATCTGAGATATATTCACAGGGCTCTGTGGTGTTGTTGTTGTTTTTTTTTTCTTTTCTTTTCTTTTCACAAAGGAAGATTTAGCTTGATTGTTTTGCAACTATTAACAATTTCTAGGCCTTGCAGAGTGATCTTAGGGGCTTGTGGAAGAGGACAGGCACTGGCTGGAAATTCTGGTCCCATTCAGGCAGGGGAGGGGAATGAATACTGAACCTTCCTGCTACACAATGCCACAAACTTCTCAAGTGTTGCAGGGGCATTGCATTTTAACAAGATAAGGAGGGCTGACTTCAGTTCCCACATTCAGGGGGAGATTAATGATTACAGGCCTGCCGCAAAGACTGATATCCTTGAGTTCCCTAAGGCTGTGCTCAAAGCCCAGCTGCGCCTCTCATGTTCTCTCCTAGGTGGTTTAGGTGCCTCATTCTTACTGTGTCTTCTCCTATAATCCCAATTTTAAGTGTCCAGCCCTTCAGATGTTGGCTGAAGACACATATGGGCTCTGACTCAGGCTTCTGAATTTCCCCAGGGACTAAGGCCCTCTAAATCTACCCTCGACTTGGTATTTCACTGCCAGATTTGCTTGTGACTCCAACCACAAGCAGCAAAACATTTACACTTCAAGAACTGCTCACCAAAAAAACTGACTTAAAACTGTAAACCAGTGATGGGGACCAACATTTCCCGCTGGTGCTGGTGGTTTTTCTAATCACAGATGTTGCTTGTTTTGTCAAGACACAGACTTGGTTCATTAATATATCAGATGAAGGAAACCAAAGCTGCATAAATTGTCACCGATTGTGCTAGAGATACTGAAAACTCTTTCCCCTTCAATTAATTTGCTGAACTCAAAGTGAAACAGACCCATAGCAGGACAGATCAAAGGCCGTCCTCGGCAGGCGCGATGTCGAAGGTAACGCACATTCCTCCCTTCTCGCCTGCTCCCTGCAGCCCAGCAGATCTGCAGGGCTGTGGTTAGAGACTTGGCCTTATTAACTCCTGCTTCTTAGGCTTTTGTGAGAAATGGACTTAACAACAGTTGCCTAGAGCCAGAAGAAGAGGAGAAAGGCTATGTTATTAAAACCTAGAATGTAACACCATTTTAAAATTCATCAAAGAGCTCAGAGCAAATTCTCCAGAGATTGGGGACTTAGTCATCCCAGGTTTCTCCAGCTCATTTAGATAATTGCCCTTGAAATAGCTGTCTTCTCT
>WBNO01001374.1:222568-240231 GCA_013400575.1 Peucedramus taeniatus
CTCTTTCAGTAAGTAAGTAAGTAAATATTCACAGAACAGGCAGATCAGCTCCACAGCTGCAGAAGGGCAGAAAAAACCTCCAGATACCCACCATGCACATCTGTGCTTTCTATAGTATGAGCCAACCCCATCTGAGTGCATTCAAAATACTCATCTCACTGTCACTTGCAGAGGTATTAAGAACTCATTAGCCAGTTTAACTAATTAATGCACTGGTAATATTAATTTTTTATTAAGCAATTTATTAAATAACAGGAGCTGTTTAGAAAATGTAATGTGTTATTTATTTCACATTTTTTACTACCCTCAAGGCCTGGAGGCACTCAGTCTTAATGCTTTCTCACCTTCTTGAAAACTGTATGATTTGCTTACTTCTGTCTCTATATAAATTCAGGCTGTTACCAAGACAGGCAGCCCAAGGAGTGTTACATAGGGTTGAACAGGAAACTGATACAAATTAAACAGAAAAAATAGGTTCTTTTCCAGATTTTGGTAAAAATATAAAACTTACATTACAACACATAATTTTATTGTGGGTTTTTGTGTAACTTCTATCAAAAAAATGCTGAAAAATCAGTACAACTTCTCATTAGATTGCCACTGGAAAATACGTCAGCATCCATCGCATTGCACCAACTTTTTTTGTGTTGCTTTCCATTGAAAGGTTGGGGGTTTTTAAATTTGTTTTCTTCTTCCTAATGTCTCTTCCTGACTGCAGAATTAGAGGTACAGTCTTATACCTGCCCATGGTATGGTTCAGGCAGAAATAAGAAGGCCCTGCTGCAGTGCCCTTTGGCACGCAGCACCTTTGGGGTAGATCTTCACCTCTGGAATCAGCACCCTACTCTCTCTTTTGGTCAGTGGGATGAAAGCAGTTTAACGTGTGATTCATCTGATTTTAAAGACTTCTACTCTATTATATCTGTTTTAAACTTGTACTTTTGTAGGATGAAGTGAGATGCAACCTACTTTCAGTTGTCTGTGTTGACCATATCATCAGTCACAATGAAAGGAGTCTGGAGTGAATAGCAAAGGCAAAGGCACTTTGTCAGATACATCCCACTTTTACAGACTAAAAGTTGAGTCAGAGCTCGCTAAACCAGAGGTAAAGAATCCCATTTACATGGACTGAGTTTGGGTTAAGTTGTAAAGGTTCTGTTTTGTCACTACATTTGAGTTTATCTCATTTTTCTATGTAGATAGGACACATGATTTCAAAGACATAAATATCCATGCTCATGGATCTGGTCATGACTCATTGTATGGGTAGATACAGACCTGAAGAGAATACTTAGGAACATCTTTCTATGCCTATATTGAGGTTTCTATGTGCCTTGTATTTTGGGAAATTCTCTACAGACACTTTGATAGTTCTGCACTCTGCTGAAGGACGGGATGGCTAGAGGTATTACTGAGCCAAAATAAATTACATTTTCACAGGGCTGTTTAGTAGAAGATTGGTACCACTTGGTGCATGTCAAAGAGGAAGGAATGACAAACACAGCACTGTGAAGGACAGAGCTGTATCAAGAAAAGTGGGGTTGTCACAAACTGGAGCCTGACGGTCTTGTCTTCAGTCTGCTGTAGCCATCCTACAAATATATTTCAAATATATTAACTTCTGTGAGGTGTTCAGACACCAGGACAATGCATGACCTCATGGGTGCCTGACTAATCAATGAAGGCTGGAAGTAGGAAGTGTGGTGCTTGCTTTGCCTGAGTGCTGCCAACTCAGCGCAGAAAAGCTGCTGTAGGAAGGACATGAAATGTTCAAATGCATCCAACTTTTTGTGCAGAGACAATTTGATTTTTAACACAGATGTAACAGGTTTAGTTCCTAATTGTAATAATAACTCCTTCCTAAAAATTCAGACAGCAAATGATTGATCTTGAATTCAGCCCCCAATCAGTAGCTACTGAGAATGAGTGGGGGCACTGACAAGAAGATTTGATGTCATATTCACATTATATTATTAATCTATAATCTATATACCATGCACAAGGCATTTTGCTATAAACTTTTTTCTAAGTAAATAATTAGGCAGTGACTAAACATACAGGGAGGGTGGGAAGCACTCTTGTGTGTTATTAACCCCTCAGTTTTCAGAAGTGGATTATAAGTAACTCAAACTCTTGGGCTGTGAATGGCAATCTTGTCATCAAATATAAAAAAATACCCTTGACAAGATCAGTGAAAGCCCTCCAAAGGTCTGAAGCTGGGCAGCAGACACTCTGATTAGGTGCTGCCTCCACAAAATGAAAATTCTTCCCTGAGCCCAATAAACAGCTGATAGATATATTCGGAAGTGATAAAAAGGTCACTCTTTATTGGATACAGGGAGATTTAACTCACAATACCACCATCCTGGAGCCCTTTGACAAATAATAAAATACATGCTGCAAAGATTAGAAAGCCATTCAGTCTAAATACTTACACAAATCTTTGTCATCTGAGTCTTAAAGAAAATTCACCTCTGAACTAGACTACAGAAAATGACCAAACAAGTACCCTTGAGCCCTCTGGCCCTCTCTGGCAATGTGCTATAAAATCCTACTGTAAAAAACTGTTCAGTCTTAGAATTATGTTTTGCAGCATGAATTCCAAACCACTGTTCTATACCACTTGCACAGCCCATCCATGATCATTTCATAATCATATGACAATTATATCACATGAGACAGAGAACTAATTTCTATTCTAAGAGTAATAACCATCTCCTAAAACTAGGTTCTTTTTTAATCAGTTGCTATTTCTAAAAGTACCATGCAAAAAAAAGGTCTGAATTTTTAAGTTGATTTTCCATACATATTCAAACACCAGAGTATTTCAAGATGAATAGAAGAAATCGCATACTTTGCCAATATATTTAAAAATTTGAGGTAATAACCTGAGGATTAATAACCCTCTCAGCTTGACATCAATCCAGTGCAAAACACTGGAATTGCTAATTCCAGGTATTGTTTATAAAGAATCAGAGAAAAATAATGCCATTTATTACTTTTTTCATTAGTCATTGCATGCCAATCAGGATGGAATTAAGGAAAATACATTTTACTTTAAGAAAGCTATCTTGATACTTTTTCAGGTTTAAAATTTTTCTGGGGAAAAGAAAAACCTATACTACTTTTGTATTACTTATGAACTTTGATAGCACTTCTGGCACTAAACAAAATTTTGATTAAGAAATTAGAATTCCCCAAAGTCACCACTGTAATGATTGAATAGATTAAAACCTGAGCAATTGACATTCTTGGAAACCCTCATAAGTGGGGACTCATCATCACGAGGATGTCAGGATGTCACTCAGCCCTTCAGGGTTACTCCTGGCCTCTGTGCTGGGTTAGTTTTCTACTATTGTTTTCTTTCAGGATTCAGCCCACGTCTATAAGCACGCTAACACTTTGATCACATATTTTTATGGAAGCACTGAAAACACATAATGCTAATTCATGAGGTCAGGGTGGAGCTTCTATTGCTTAGGACGTATTAAAATCAAGTCCACAGACAAATATCCTCAGATTTGCTTCCCTGAAGTTTGTTAGACCACAACTTAATAGTGTTATCCAAATCACAGATTAGGGCAAAGCCAAAGAACATATGTTTGTCACATCCTGTTTGGATGATACCAACACAGACACAAACAGAACAAGCAGATTTTGGCATGAAATGAAAGATGTTTCTGTTAACCTCACAGTTGTTAAAGAATATGTCAGTTACCACTTCGACTGAGTAATTTAGTTCCATATTTTGCCCATGAAAGTGTCTTTAGTAACCTTTGCAAAATGTGATTTTGAGGACAATCTTTAAATTTGTAATATCTGCTTTTCAACAGAACATAGACAGAACAATGACTTGATTCACTGCTGTTCAAATAACCAGCTTATTTTTTTCATTTGCAGGAAATAAGATTTTTCTACCTGCTTTATTTTAAACCTTTTTGGGGATATAAAAGCTTTCTGCTCAGTCATTAGCTGCAAATTGCAGAATGAAGCAGTACCCTACAGCATTTCCAGATGAAGTAGTCTGTTTATACAGAGAGCACAAGAGCTATAATTACTACATGATCACATTTGTATATCAAGGTCAGATTTTTGTGATTCACACTATTGTTTGGACATAAAGGGAGTTGATTTTCAGCATGGTGGTGCACAACTACTATTGTTATTGTATCAGTGACTGTAGAAACAATATTAACTTTTGCTTGTTTGAGTTTTTCTAGTTAGGCTAACTCTAGTTCAGGAATATGAGAAAATTGGGTGGCTATTATTTGCCCTAATAAAATAGTTATTAGACACGAAAAAAAAGGATTTATATTATTGCAACTCAGGTCATATAGTCTATTATGAAAGAAAAAAAAGGTCCTCTAAAACAAAAAGCAAGATAAAATAGGTCATTAAATGACTTATGCATGAAATCACACGGATTTTAAGCAATATCAAATGCAGGTAACTAAAGCATGTAAGAAATATTTCCGGATATTTTCCTCTTCTCTGCAAAATCCCTGCATTTTCTTAATTATTACCCAATACATTGGCAATTTTTATATTCTCTTCCTGAGAATCCATTAGCTTTCCACAACATTTACCCTGCTCTAAAACCTTAAAAATATAGGGATTCAACTCATTATACTTATTAGTTAAGCATTAGGATTAGTCAAGCACTTAGATTGTACCAATTAATCCAATATAATTGTATGTATTTATAACTAGGCACAAGAACAAATGCTTTCCTCATCTAAGGACTAATAGAATCTGCTATTGTATTACTGTATTGTGTCGAGTTGTCACCCAGCTGCTGTCACCCTGTTCTCAGTTAGACCCCCTCCTTGCTTAAGCTCCACTAGACTTTCTCTTTTCAGGTGTAGGTGTTCCTGGGTGAAAGGCAATCATATTTCTCCAGTTTTCATTGTTTTCTATATGTTGTGGGCTTTTATATTTCATATCCACTCCCTGCTCCCACTCCCATACTGTCATATACAAGGATTTTCCACAAATCTGGTAATGTTATCTCCATATTTCCAAGGATGGTCAGGGAGCACTGGTTTTGTTTTTTTGGGGGGGTAAGAAGAGTCAAAATGCCATCTTGACACAGCCCAAATTCTACTACTGTCATTGGGTCAAGGGTTTCAGAAAAGCTGCATTTAGCCTCAAGACTCTTTACCAGATAAATGACTCTAATGGCCATATGGCTTGAGGAATTTGCCATCTGAATGATGCCCTAAAAAATTGTCCAAGGTCACTGAGTCAGTGTTGAACTCACATGAGCACTTTCACCACTGGGCCACCATTCCTCTCTCTAGGAGAGCCCCATATATTTCCTTCTCAGTGTTGTTTCTCATCAATCAGTGATGATTGATCTCTTTATAAATATTTTTCTGGATTTGTTATTTTATTTATTTGCTGATTGCTCTTGTATAAATAGGCCCCAAAATGAGTAGGAGACCTAGAAAGGGAATATAATAATTCTAAACCACTGAGATGTGACCAAAAATGCTTATAATGCCATTTATAGCAAATGAGCAATTAAATAATATTCAGTAGCTTATTATAGCAGACATAAAGAGATTATGTGACTTTTTAGACTTACAAAAAATAAATTGCCATCCATTTAAAATTTAGTCCAATGTCAGACATAGTTACTTATAAACTTAGGTCAGCATCCGATTTAGAAAACAATGAGCCATTAAATATTTTTTATTTCTTGCTTTGATTTGAATAACATAAACCTATGATGATGGTGACTTTTTTGCCTACAAAAATGAATAATATAATTAAAAGGAAGAGGTGTGCTGTAAAATTAAAGAACCAGCACACATGTCATCATGGGTAAAGTCACAGCCAGGGTTGCCAGTGGCTATGGGTTTGTTGTAAGATGGTGGTACTCAGTTGTCTGCCAGGAGAGGCCTTTCCCAATCCACAAAAACACAGTGTAGTGCCAAGGCCACGTTCTAACAACTTTTTCCTGCATGTAACACAATATTCAAGCATAATATTCTTGATTTGAGGCAGATACTCCTCCTCTTGCACACTGGCCTTCAAATCAAAGGACACACCTCCTCCTTATGAGCAGAGCCTGTAACCATTTCTCCTCCTGTGCTGCCAAGCTGGTGGCATACCTGGTAAAATATCACATTCTTTCCAGGCAGCATGTAAAAATCTGAAATCTGCTGGTAAAAAAAGATGTCTAACCCTCTTAATAATAAAAAAGCTCTTGACAACATCACTTGAAAGTATCTGAGCCTAAAGGCTCAGAAACAGAAGGGAAAAGAGAGATACTAACATCCCATCCAAAAACTTGAATGTCGCAATTTTTAATTGAATCTCTTATGTCTTGGAGACAGGGATTATTCTATGTTATTTTTAATGTTAAGGGTTGGAAAACCTCCAGACCCACATGACATATCTGGAAACACAAAACAAACAGGACAAACCCCATAAATAAACTACAGCAGTCTCTGGGGAAATAGGTCAACAGGCTTCTCTTAGACAGAAGGTTAAAAAAAAATACTCATAGAGAAGGATTTGTGTTTTTCTTCATGGAATCAAGGAATAAAGTGACGTGCTCGAATGAAAATGTTTAATCTGGTTAATCAAAGAGTGTAATCTGGGGATGGCCTCTCTCCCACTCCCCCACAGCCTGGGCCCCTCTGTTTGACTCTGATCTCATCCTTATGGGTCCTTTTCACCTCTCCCATGTGCCAGCTCATGCAGTCCATATCTCTGTGACTCATGGGGCTTGTCCCAGCCTCCCTGATTTACCATCTCATGGCAATGACTTCTGTGTAGTATTCTCCTTCTCAGCACCCATATCTGGCCTCAAGCCCCTGATAATGTTTTTCCAGCTTGTACCTTTGGACCAAACATGAAGATCAGCCCAAAATGTCCCAAACTGTAAGGTATGTGTATGTACCAGCCCTTCTCACCTGCTCAGGGCTCTGCAGCATTCTAGCACCTTCCTTTCCCCACAGCAACACAAGTCTTAAACTGGAAAGAATAGGCAATATAATGGCAGAAGAACCTGATGGAAAATTGTGAAACCACTTGTCCATATCCTGCTATGACTGTCTCCCCACACCCTCCTGCCCTCTCCCACACGCAGGATTACGTCCCGTCAGAACACTTCTTGTTCCCAGTCTCTTTATCCTTCAGATCTTATCTCCATCTTCCAAAAAAGATCAGTCTGGTGCATACACCTGACATTGAAATTTTCAGCTTGAATGGTTAGACTGAAGTTATATCAGAAAACAGGGTCTTCTGAAGTGTCAGACAGCTTGGACAGGCAAGTCCTTACCAGCACTGCACTCAGTGCAGCTGACTGAGTAATTGCCACACTGAGTTACAAAGAGAGTTTTTCCAGCCAGCTAAATGAAGCTCTCCTCTAGCAATTTTTAACAAGGTGTTCTTTATCAGGGAATTTCTAATGGATCTGTTTACCACAGTGAAACTCACAATATCAAATGCAGCAAATAATGGAAGATAAATTTCCATCACTGAAGAATTAACACACATTGTTTCAATCTGACTGTTTAAATAAGCTACTTTGCCAGTCCCATAGCTTTGGTCAGTTTTACTTACTTGATCTTTGCACCTCTTCTAGGTAGGTTTCTGGTCGTGACAGATGAGACATGAGATCTTCAGCATCCAGGCTTTCAAGTTTTTCTTCAAGAGATTCACTATGGAATCGGTAAGAAAGACAAAAGACATAAATATAAATAACTAGTTTAAAGAGTAAAAAGCAGACCAGATGTTTTATTAATTTATAATACCTGCCAGTGGGTTTTTTCTGTTTAACGCCATTTCAGACTTTACTACAGTGGGTGTTCCTCAGAAAAAGTCTAACCTATTGATCCTTTCAAGGATCAAAAATTCCAATAAATCAGTAAATCCTTACAAAGCATGGACCACCTGAACAATTATTGGAACAAACACTAACATTTATTACATAGTTTGCTTTGCTTTCATAGATTTCAAAGCTGGATGAGGGGGGGCAGGGTATACAAAGGACATTGTAACTCCTTTCAACTCATCTAGATCTGGTAACTGATATTGTTTTAACTTTGAAAACCACAAATCTCTCAGATCATCCTGAAAAATCTATGGCAGGATTTGTGTGGGGCTTGAAAAGAGGAGGGACACTCTTCTTTGCGTGATGTAAAGTGCTGAAAAGCCCACAGTTGTCTAAATATGCTTTTGTTTATTCAGTCTCTGAATGGTGAGTTCTCTTGTTTTAAAGTTTTCACTCTCTTTCACTGAACCACTAAAAGCTACATTTGGATTGTCTGACTTGAATCCCCCACAACAACAATACTGATGGTTAAGGCTGAAGTTTTCTTTGTACTGCATGCACAGGCTGGAGCTACCCTGGCATAGGTTACTGCTCCCTGTGTGACCACAGAGCAGTGTGGGACTTTCATCCTTTCTTCCTCCCTAGGGAATCAGTTGACCATATTGCAGTCCAGACCAGCCAAGAGGGTGAATCACTGCTCCTGATCTTCTCAAAACTGAATAAATCCTCCTGTGGCGTATTTGCTTTGTCACATGGCTACACATAGTTTTCCTTTTTGAGTCCATGAGGTCTTAAATAAGAAAGAGTTCAGAAGTCAAAAAGTCATATTTTAAAAAATATAGCTGGACATTAAGCTGGACATTCCTGTTCGATTTTGAAATGGCACTTCCATTTTCATGTCCTACTGCTCCTCGATTTCCTTGAAGGAATAAAATAAAATACAACCACCAACAAGAAAATAAGTAGTGCTAACATCCCTGAAGTTAATGAAACCAAATTTCCTACAGATCTGTGTCTTGATGAAGCTCCTGAGGAGGTGCAAACCATCATTGAAACTCTTCCCATGACTAGGACACTTAGGAGATCTTTCTCCCACACTGAGTATCTTGACAAAGAACAAGGTGACAGTGAGCCTTTCCTATTCATAAGTGCAAGAAACATTTTTTTCCCCTGCTCATTTTTATTTTCTTCAAAACTTCTAGAAGCTGAAGATTTTTGACATCTTTCCTGCCACCCTTTCAAATTTTCTGAGATCAGCATTGCTTTAAAAAAAATCCTTAGAGGCAGAAGAGATGAGCAGATGGTCACCCTCTACAGTAGTCAATGGAGCACCAGTAAACTTAGGAAGCTGCAAGCTCAAATTCAATGGTTAAAAGTAGACGAAAATTAGTAATTGGCAAAAGGAGCTGCTGTGCTGGACCTCTAGACTGAAATTCTGCACTGCTAAATTTCATTTAGCACCATGTGAACACTGGCCCAACAGAAATTTGGTACACACAGCAAAACTAGTTTCCAAAAACTTCCATATGGTTATCTGTCATCCTGGGTTTTACCAGACCCTTACAACTTCAACATTCAAACATCTACATTAATAAAACCCGCAAACCATAATTTTAAATATGAGTAATTTTGCTTGAGCATAAAGGAGACATGCCTCAAATTATTTCAGATCTTAGTATCATTAAACATTCTGATTTCCTTAATAAAACAAACAAATATGCAAACAAAATAAACACAGACAAAACCCAAAAGGCATCACTTCTGAATTGAAAATTTCTTATGCTACTTTCAAGTCTAGAGTCTGGCCAAGTGATGCATCCTTGAAAACAGCAGCTTATGTAAGGGAAACACAGATGTGCTAATACGTTCAGTGGTTGCAAGGACCTTTTTTTATAACATCCAACATCTGCAGATTTATTTCCAGTCTTTCTCTAATGAGATGCTATTTAGGAAATTATGAGAAATAAAGTATGCTCAGACAACACTATAAGCCAGCACTTACACTTCAACTCAGTAGGCCCATACACATTCACATCTGCAAACTGTGTCTTAGCAAAGCTTGCTTTATGCACAAATGACTTCTGTTTATTATTATGGGAATCTCAGTCCCTCTTTTTCCACAAAGTAAAGCTAATAAAACTATAACATAGAGGGAGAAGTCCCTCACAAACCCAGATCTTTCTGATTTATATTTTCACAGCATTAACAACTAGTACAAAGAAAAACTTTCATTTACCTGCCAAACCTTTTTGTCTGTCCAAAAAAGTGCTGACAAAATTGTTTGGACTGAGAGTCCTTCTCATCCCTCTGCTACTTTTTGAAACTCTTACAATAAAATATGTATTAAAAATACCTAGTTCTGATACAGCAGTATTCAGCTGAAAAACCCAGTGTTCTTTCACCTACAGAAATAAATGTAATTGTCTGCATTCCACAGATAGAGAAATGATGCACACAGAGATCAGTTGTCATGTCAGAGCCATGAGTGGCAGCTCAAGGACATGATCCCAGGTCTACAGAGCCTTTATTTAATTCTCCAGCTGTTTCCCAGGTTCATTTTGGTCTGAACCTTCATTTTTACTGCAGGCAAAACACTGTATGTTGCCATCAGCATACATTCAGCAGCTTTGGTAGAACCAGAGATGTGCCTGGTAATGACACAGCCATATCGTTTCCAGAGGGAAAGAGAAAATATTGAAATGTTTGCAATGTGGGTTGAGGCTTTATTTCATTCTCTTTTTATTTTGGAGAGCCTGCTATGCCAGCTGCCCTGCAACATGTTCATTTCTACAGTATCACGCTCTGATTTTAGTCATTGCTTTTCTCATATTAAAAAAAAAAAAAAAAAGAAAGAAAAGAAAAAAAAGTATCCAGCTACTATGACTCCTTCTTTGGAAGGACTCTTATTTCTCTCATTTCAATCAGAGTATCCCTTCATGATATATTGGCTTCATCTTGTCCTTTGCAATCCCACTGGAACAGCCTGCTCTCCTGCCAACATGTCTGCAGTGCCCATCCCAACAATCCCTCAAAGATTTGCTCAGTGTCAGGAATGCAAGGACAGCCGTGCCCAGGTTTCCCTGTGGTGTTCCTCAGCCTCACCAATGCAGTGATGGTGGGTACTGCTGGAACACCACCTCCCTCAGGGTCAGCAGTTCTTGCCTGACCATCTCCGAGTAATGAGCAGGCTCATATTTTCCCTTGGGCAAGGGCTACTGTCAAACCTGCCAGTGGCTCCACTGACAGTTTTCTTATCCATCAGCATTTGTACGAGTTTGATATCTTTGGACTGTCCAAAAACCAGTCCATATAGAAGAATATACTGCTGTGCTTTTATATTCTGTAGATGTTTTAAGAGCTTTGTTTGAACCTGTTGTCTCCTGACACACAGAATCATAGAATCATAAAATATCCTGAGTTGGAAGGGACCCACAATGTCACTCAGTTCAACTCCTTTTCTTGCACAGGACCATGCCCAAGAATCCCATGTGCCTGACAGCATTATCCAAGTGCTTTTTAAACTCTGTCAGGCTTGGGACTGTGACCACTTCCCTGGGGAGCCAGTTCCAGCACCCAACCACCCTCTGGGGAAAAAACTTTTTCCTAATATTCAGCCTAAACCTCCTCTCACACAAGTTCCAGCCATTTCCTTGGGTCAGGTCTCAGGACACCAGAAAGAAGAGATCAGTGTCTGCCCCTCCTCTTGGCCTTGTGAGGATGTTGGAGATCACAGTGAGGTCTCCCCTCAGTCTCCTCCTCTCCAGGCTGATCAACCCAAGTGACTTCAGCTGCTCCTTGCATGGCTTCCCCTCCAGACCCTTCATATGCATTATTACACTTCCTATGAACTGAAGTAAGGTTTCTTAAATGAGCATCTCTAAAAAATACCATTTGTGAAATAGAAATACCAAATTCAGTACACCTGTAACAAGAAAAGGAGCCTGCTGCCTCTTGCTGCAGGTGAGCATTTTGCTGTTTTCTTTCTGGAGAATGCAGAGGTGGCAGGGGAACAGCCCATTGCTTGTTGTTGTTACTGGGAGCCTGGAATGCCATTATGTGTTTGTCTGCTTGACACTTGATCTTGCATGACAAAACCAAAAAACAAAGGCAAAACTGAATCAGCAGATTAGTCAGCTTAATCTTGTGTAACTCAATGCCGCACTTCATTTTCAGCACTGTTATTTTCAGCTGTCCTTTGAGATGGTTATTTGAGCTTCCTTATCATTCAGCCAAGCTCCTTGCCCAGGACATTCACATAAATAAGATGCAAAACATATAATTCAGCAAAATATTTCTGATGTTCTGATTTAATCTTTTTTTCATTTTGTCCACATAGTGTTAAAACCACAAGATCTTAATGCTACTAAAATGTCATTTATAATGAGAACACAATGGGCTCTCTTTTTGCTATCATTTTAATATTGAAAGAATGCAAAAAGAACCTTCTGTTTAAGCCACTATTGTAAGTGCTAAAAGGTTTTTAAAATAACATGTAGTTTCTGAGACATTTGCTATCTCATTTTAAATACCAGATGAAGACAAATGGTGGGAGATGCCAGTATTAAAATTGAAATCAGCTGATTCTTGCATTCAACACAGTCACAGCAGCAGCGCAAATTCTTGACACAGCTCACGTAACTCATAAACTCATTGGCAGACACTGTCCCATAAAAACCACAGAATTGCAATCAGCATGTTTGCTGGACCTGGATTTTGGTCTTCTTCATGTTCAGCAGTGTGACATAGGCAAGAAGTTTTCTTTTACTGGAAAGTTACCTGACTATTCAGTCCCGTTAACATAATAGTTTCAAAGGTTTGTGTGCAAATGTCAAAGCCAACAGCCTTCTTTCTCAAGTAGAAACACTCTGCAGTTTACCATGTACATTCCCTTCAAGCAAATTAGCACCAGTCACAATGTGTGATGTAGGCTTCAGTGTTTAAAATAGACTTTGCCTTTTCCTGTGAGTACATCATGCACTTATGTGATATTAAACGTGCAAACATGCTGCAGGTTAAAATACGTAGTTGTTACATTTTGTGCAAGGCTGTCAGCCGTCCGACCGCCCTCTGAGAGGACACAGCTCCTGGAGGTGAAACGCCTCCTGCCTAAACATTTCCTGCTGAAGTACAAAGTGATGATGTTACTTGTCCTTACATAAATGGGGTGGTTGTGCTTTGCAAAACAAAACTATGAGAGTTCCATTAACAAATACCAAGTTTCAGCACGTGAGATATTCCAAAACCAAAAGCATAACTCATCCTGCTGAGATTCTTGTTGATTTGAAGCTTCTTTTATCCCCTAAATCCAGCATCCAACTCAAATGAGAAGAGCTGATATTCAGAAATATTTGTGGATATTCTAGTACTTACGGCCATAAATTTAAGTAAGCTTTTCCCATTAATTTTGTCAGAAGTTATCTGAAAATAAAACTATAAAAATGTAGCAATAGCAATTTACCATATAGATGTTTTTTCAGGAAACCTCAACTCAGCTTTATCAGGTATAAAATGCCATGGATGTCTGATGTCATACAATGATCTCACAAAGAGAGTTAGGATCAGGAGGAGGATGGGAAGTACTCCTGATTCCTGTGTTTAGCTAAAATGGATGAATCTAACACCAAGCCACAAACATATTTAGGATAGCAGTACAGTAGAGAAACATAGCCTAAGGATATTTTCCTGATGCATTTTAGCACACCACTAGTTCTGTTGCTATTTGCTGTTGAGCTGGTGACACTCTCCATGTTTGTGGAGATGCTAAGGAGTATAAAAAGAACAACTATATAGTTTACTAAGAAAATCATATGCATTTCAATGATTTGATGTTTTATTTAAACACTACCGTCTATCATATTATAAAATCAACACTTTTATGTGCAGTAATAGCCAAGATGGAAACCTTGCAAGTCAAAAAATGAGTGTAGTTGTAAACCTGCATTTGCAAAAAGGCATCATCATGGTTATACTTGAGAATCAAAACCCCCTGAATTTGACATGTGAGATTCTGCCATGACTGCACCTGTAGTAATCAGAAGGAGTCACTGCATAGAACTGATGTGTGCAGTGATTTCCTTCTCCAGCTAACAACTCACTTCACTGCCACACTGAGAGGCTGCAAATGGCCCTGGAGGCAGCTTGTCTGAGCATGCTTGACAACACACTGGTGCACAGCCAGGGACTCGGGTCAAGCTTGTTTCCAAAGGCAGCAGCCGCACCTGAGTTTGCATCTGTGAGTTTGCTTCCTACGCAGCAGGGAAGTGCGACCTCAGGGTGGTCCCGGGGCTGCTCTCTGCAGGCAGCATAACCACATCCCACAGGAGATTCACCACAAGCTTCAGCCTAGATGAGGTGTTGATACCCTGAAGAGCTGACTTTGCATGACTAAAGCTAGACAGCCACAAACAGCAGGGCCACAAGCTCATCCATCTGGCTCCTTATCTATAGTGGAAAGATAATCTTGTTGTTCTCTACCTCAGTGCTCTGTGGTTTCAATAGTTAATTGCATTGGTGATGTGAAGAGCTGTGCAAGTGCCATGTAGCTCTTCACCTCTGGCACATACTGGTCATGCTGCAAAGTTCACAGTGATGACAACATCATCACCTGTTCACTCCTGCTCAGCTCCTGTGAGTGAACTGATGACCTCAATCTAAATATAAGCTTTCCAAAATACTATAAAATTACTACTATCATTGCTATTTATTGCACAACACCTGTGTTGGTAGTTCTCATTGCAATGTTCCTTAGCCTCTCCCTAAGCATGGTGACTATCACCAGTACTGCAGAACTGTTGTCAATTTGCTGTAATTAACTCTTCTGTTTGCAATCACAATAAAAGCCAGGGAATCAAGTGGATTTGTGGACTGAGTCACTGGGTGGGATGGCAAGACAGCACAACTTCCTTGACTGCAATGCATCAGCAGTAAGGAGTAAGTGATTTCCAGTGCTGCTTGCATGATCCTCACTGGCATTAGCTTGTCCAGGATGGACAAGATGTGTTTCACTTCAGAATATGAAAAGGATTGAGATAAGCATAACTTCATTGGCAAAGCTTCCATGAGAAAAAGGCTGTGGCACAGCCTCACCCAGGATCTAGCACAGACTAAGACAGCGTTACAGCAGATACTGTGAAATATAACTTTCACACTCTGATGATTATTCTTTGATATTTGTGAAGTGAAACAGTGATTTCAGTTAGTGACAATTTATAGAGGGGTGCATCTTACAAATTTAGAATTGAATCTCAGATACTGATCGCAATTCAAAACAGGAAACATGGTTAAATCTGAAATTCACTGAATGCTATTTGAAATACTTACATAATTTGACTAGTTTAAACATTAGCACATTTTTATAGGCAACTTGTATATTTTTATTAACATCACTTTAATTACCTGATCTTGTTTCCAGTGAGTTTAAATGAAAATAATCCAAGTCTAAAGAGGTCATGCCTATAGGGCTATTTCCTTTGCTAACATTTGAATAGGGGAAGGGGAAATGCTGCTTCTAAGCAACAAAACAGAGCACTGTATTCTCTCTGGCAGAGTAAACACTTTCAGAACTGTCAAAAACAGACCAAAAGGCAACTATGTTCTTCCTTTTTCATTTTTAGGCCTTGTGCCATTCTCTTCTCTTGTCTTTTAAAAGACAACTTTTTTCCCTGACGAGGAAACAAACGCTCAGTTGCATTTACTCTGCTCTGCCTTCACTTCTGTCACTCTTTACTGCTACAGTTTCCCTGGCCTGTTGACTCCCTTTCTTAGCTGAATATGCTCTTCAATTCTGCAGTTTAAATTTTCACAAAATAGTATCAAAGACATTATGTCTTTAGCAATATGTTCAGTTCTGGGGGGATCTGTTTGGGATAACAGATGAGGTTACTTGACAATCCAGAGATTAATGGTCAAACTCAATAACTTCAGCCTGAAGAAGAACAATTCAAACCTAGCAGTGAGAGTATCCAATTAATTAAACCACTTTGTCTACCAGTGTGATGGATTTATCCTCACTTGAAGTCTGCCAGCAAGGGATCAGGAATCTTCCTAATGTGAACACTGTGGCTGACCTGAGGACCACCAGGAACAGCTGTGTGACAGCCCATGATTGATGTTCAGCAGGAAATTACAGGGGATGACCACAGAGACCCTGCTTGGCCCTCGGGCCATATCCCTCACCCATCTAGTTTCCAAGCAGGCCAGGCCAAACAGCTCTTTTGGATGTTACCAACAGCTCTTCCCTGGCCCAACCCCCCAGCCAGTTCTTTACTCTCCTTTCCATACTGCTCTTGATGCCACCAGCCATTTTTATCTTTTTGGCCTCTCTTCCTCCTCCACTGCTCCTATGAACACGATCATCAACTGATTTTCTTCCTACCTCTCCCTTTGCTTCTTCATTGCTTCATTTTTTTTGCCCAAATCCATTTTTCAGTGTAACTCCCACGCAGTTCTTTTCTTGGCTTCCTCCTCCTCTTGCCTACTCTACCTTTCAGAGTCTCATGACGTTTAACAATCATCTGTAAGAGCTCAGAGCCTTTGTGCCAGAAAGCTGGATCACGTGAAGCAGCAGCAGCAGCAATCACATGGCCATATGGAGGGCTTCTACTAAGGCACTGAAATCACAGAAACATGTCCAGGCAGGACCACTGCTCAGGAGTATTGGTCATATTTTTGCTGACAGATCTGCATAGAAATATTTTTTTATGGGTATACTCAAATCAGGTATATCCTTTTTATCCTTACTCAGGCACTGCAGTTTTTAGTTGATACTGTAAACTATTTTTGAGTTGCACAGACATTTTATTAGAATTGCACAAAAAACCACGTACAAGCCTAACCACATTGTAATGTGGTAGGCACTTACACAGAGAACATAAAATCTTTTGAAATGGATACAGCCATATAATATTGCTCATTCTCAATTGTTCAGATTTGAGAATATTTACCATTCCTGAATGGCCCAGCTTCTGTGGAGAGAATCCTAAATATAAGGAGGAGGAAACCACACAGTATGGCTAAATAAATCACACTGATGCAGCAGATGACCACAATTACTTGAGCCTCCTGAGACTTAGCCTTCTTTAGAAATGAACATATGGAACCCCAAACCTAAGCTTAAAAAAAAAAAAAAAAAAAGGGTCTGTCTGTCTGTCAGTTGCCTGAGTTACATGATGCAATAATGGATAAAGGAGATGTTAAACTATTCAGAAATCCTGCTTGTGCTCGGACACGGGGCTGTGAAGCCGCGGTTGAGGTCCCGGGCCAGCGCTGCTCCGGGACACCGCGCTGGGCTGTGCGACCCGGCCACGGCAGCTCCGCTCTGGAAAGGCTCAGAACAGAACTAGGTAACGCAAAATCGGCAATAGCAACTTCAAGGGCTTCTCTAAATCATAGCCGGACGTCTTAAAAATTAACTAAGTCTAAGGAGCGTAAAAACCAATGCAGTCAAGACTGCCGAGAGGGGTGGCTCCCTCAGCGGCGGCTGCACGAATCCTCGGCTCTACATCACCGGAGGATGGGGCTCCGACCGGCTGTGACGGACTTAAGGAAGAGGAAAAAATAACGGAGAGACCCTCCGGCTCTCCCTGGGGTTTCCTGGAGCGGGAGCGGACCCGCAGCCCGAGGCGGGCAGGGTCCCTCCCCGCTGCCAGAAGGCAACGGGAAGCTCATTCTCCCGCTTAGGGACAGTACTGCAGCCCAGCACCCCCCAACCTTGTCAGCTTCCACCAAAAAGCCCTTTTTTTATGATAAGAAAACGAAAGAGTGGCTGCCTCCCCCCTCAGAAACCGCGGGGCCGGGGGAGGGGAGCACCGGCCGCGCCTGCGCGGAGCCGCTTCCTCGTAGTCGCGCGTAGCGGCGGCGGGCGGCGCGTGCCCGTCAG
>WBNO01001374.1:240489-382286 GCA_013400575.1 Peucedramus taeniatus
CCCCCCCCACCCCACACCTTTCCCCTCGAAACTTGGCTTCTTCTCTCTCCGGATCTGTGTGCCCGGCTTCTCCTGGGCTTTACCGGTGGGGCAGGATCATGCCGGACCAGATCACCGTGTCGGAGTTCATCGCCGAGACCACAGAGGATTACAACTCCCCGACCACCTCCAGCTTCACCACCCGCTTGCAGAACTGCAGGAACACGGTCACCCTGCTGGAAGAGGTAAATCGTCCACACCCCACACCCTATCCCCTGGTTTTTATCCTTTTCCTTTTTTGTTGTTCTTTTTTTATTTTTTTTTTTCTGTATGCCTTTGAGAGAGCATCAGGGACGGGGCAGCACCACCCGCCCAAATCCACAGGAGCCAGAGGCGTTGGTATGCATGTAATCTGGTCTTTTAATTGTGGGACTTTGCCCTTGTGTTGAGCTAGTTACAGAAAGCTTTCCTGCTCTGGCGTCTCAAAGATTAGTGCGTAAAGCAGTTGTCTGAACTTAAATGTTGTTGTGGTACTTGGTGTTTTCAGTGCTGTCAGTTGTTGCAGTAGAAAAAAATGCTTGAATGTTGGGTTTTTTAGAGGGAAGATGAAGGGTGAGTTTTGTTTGGGAGCTCTAGTAGAGGTTTTCCCCAGCCACTCGTTACATCAAGTAAGCGCAGAACTCTGCAGAAATCTGCCAAGGGAGACTTGGTTTAAGAAATGAGGAAAGGATGAAGAGATGAATGTGGAGTGAGGGAAATAACATGAAAACAGAATTGGTGGAAGGAGAGGAGCAAAGTAATGCAGCAGAACAGATTATACTGTCTCAGCACTTCAACCTTGAAGCCTCAGTGGTGGGGTTTTTTCATGCTTGATATGAGCGTCATTTAAATGTTCACCCTGCTCTGCTGTCAAGAAATAGGAGCATGAAGATGGGTAAACTTCCAGAGCTGATTTCCAAGGAATATCAGTCCACTGCTTCCTATTTGAGGTTTCAGAGTGATTTCCTATGGACTAGCTCAGTGGTTATGAGGAAATGTCTTCCAAATGACTTCAAAACAAGACAGTGTAGAGCTCTTCTCTTGCCCTGTGCTTGCTTGAAGGTACAAGCATGATGATGCTGAAAGAAGACAGATTTTTGCTATTGTTGCAGAGGTTGCAGTTAGTTGTTGTTTTGGATTATACACTTAGTGCATCAAGTATTTGTCGATTCTTCAGGAGCCAGTGCGTATCTAGGAGATGGATTTAATAGAGTCTTTTAGTTCTGCTGAAAGTGTTGGCATGAGCAAAACATTTGGTATGCAAGGAAAGAGTATTAATTATTTAATTATGGTGTTTGCCTGATAGTCTTGGGTATGGAAATATAATTCCACAGGATTCAGATCAGCTGAAGTTTTAATAGAAAAACTGTCTGTTCAAAACTGTAACAGTGCTATTGTCTGCAGCAACTGACTAGAGTGACTGTAAGTTCACATTTAGAATTATGTATTTTATTTTTATTATGTAACCTAGATTAACATCTGTAACTTTTCTATAACTGTAACTGGTTTGGTTTTTCTTTTCTCTTGTAACTAAGCCATGGCTGCTGTGATAGATTTCTCAAAAATCAACCTGTTAGGTTAGTGTTTGACAGAATTGCTGCCCTCTGTTCTTTACTATGTGGAATAGGTACAGCCATTGATATGCTTATTAGTACACTTGACAGCATGCATAGAGTTGAATAAAAATATATTTTTTTTCATCACTGGTGACTTACTTCTAGGGCAAGAATACAGTGTAATGCTTTCATGGTTTGGGAGATACATCAATGCAGGCTAAATCTGATAATGCCTGTCCAAAGAGAAACAAAATATAGCAGATAAATACACACTGTTCTGCACTATTTGTGTGGACTGTGTGTATTTTAGAAGTTTTTATGTCAGATTTGACAATAAGTCAGGGGAATAAATAATGGTGGGTACTTCTGGTGCTTGTGTTGCTCTTCTTTGAATTTCTTTTGTTTGTATAACTGTTTTATGTGCCCTATTTGAACTGATTTGCAGTTTAGCTGGACTTGTTTTGCATTATTTTTTTATTATCTGTAAATACAAAAAAGCTTTGTTTGGTGGGAAACAAGATTTAAACAAGCTTTACTGTTACACATGCAAAAAATCTGCAACTCTCCCAAATTTGTAGCTATTAATTTGCATGGGAAAATACAGTCAGGATGTGGCTAGCAAAAGGCTCTTTTGGAGTCTTTGTGCATGCAAGCTACAATTACAGTGAAGACACAGTTTTGCTGCTGCTGCTCTCAAGCTGGGTTGGTTTCTATACACCTGCTTACCTAAAGCAGTGAGTTCTGTGAAACACGGGATTAAAGTGAATGGTTGAAGTGGGTGTTCTGTAGCTCCTGCTGCTGTTGTTGATGTGTTGTGAATGACCTAAGAACTTCTCAAGCAGCTCCTGAACTTCAGTGTTGAGCCTGCTGTGTTAAGGCAAAGGGGATGGTTCCATCCTTGCAGCTGTTTGATTTTTAGCTGAATGTTGCATCTGGGCTGGAGCTCTCTCTGGGCTTTTGCAGGCAGTGTCAGGCTCCGTGCTGTTATGGCGCTGCTGCCTGAAGTATCTTAGGTCGTTATTTTACAGCTAATTTAATTCAGCACAACCTGCACCTACCTCAGTGACTATAAGCTAGTTGGTGGATTAACTAATTATTTTCTTTATTCTAAGCAACGTTGCAAACTGGAACTATTTTCTGAACAGAAATGGAAGGGAAATTAAACAGATTTAATGAAAGTTAGCTCTGTTTCCCAGCCTCTGAGTCCGCTGTAATTCCTGCTGTAGCTCAGATCAGTGGCTAGATAAGAAACACCTTTTCATAAAGAATGCGATGAAAAAGAAATGGTTTTGTATGTGGATGCCTTTACCTAGTTCCCTGAAGTTATTAAAAAATTGTGGACTTACTGTTCCTGCATACAACTAAGTTTTCTGAAATAAGAGGTGATGGATTCATTTACTGATTTTCTCACTTGCTTGTCCTCCATAGAGGGGCAGTCTGTTCAGCTGGGTGAATTGCTACATATTATCTCCTAGTTGCCACTCTTTTCCTATTAAAATAATTTTCAGAGCAGATTTTAGATCCAGTTAGATGCAATTTGGAACAAGTTTCAACTGAAAAATCAGAACAGACATGTTTACTGATTCTGATGAGTTTGCATTCAGTAAGTTTTCAGTGGAAGGCCCAACAAAACATAAAGGCATACCTCACAAAATGAGAACCATGGAAGTGCTCCTCCAAAGGACTTCTCTGTTCTCAACTTATTAAAAAACCAAAAGACTAAACAAAAAAAAAAATCCTCCACCCAAACTTAATTTAAATCTGTCTTAATACTATCAAAGACAGTAGTAAGAGCATGCTACTCTATAGCAGTTTATTGAATAGGAAGGTTTCATGCTACATTGTTTAAAAGTACTGAAACTTAAAAGATTTGCAAGTTTTTTTTTTTCCTTTTAAGAGACCAAGCTTAGATTTTTGTCATCCAGTCACACCAGATTAAAAAAAAAGACCCTGCCATATTTCTAGCCAGGCTTAGGCATCTTTAACAGTAATCACCAAAAGCTGCAAGATTGTTTTATAATATTTTTTTAGAGCATGAGTGTTATGTAATTGCCTCAAGTAAACACACATTTTAAAGTTCATTATATTGCTAAAATAATAGGTTTTTTTTCTCAAACTCATAGAGGGAGAAACAATCATTATATTGTACTATAGGTCGAGTTTGAGAGAATTTGCAATCTGTACTCCTTTCTGTTGATTTCTTCAGCATAATCTTACATGCATAAAAAAAGATATTTTTAACATATTTCTGCATGCAGCTGGGAGATGTCTTTTATAATGCAACACCTTTCCTCTTGAGAAAGGTTGAAAGAGTTGGAGTTTTCAGCTTGTACAAGACAAGACTCTGGGGAGACCTTAGAGCAGCCTCCCAGGGCCTTAAGGTGATTCCAAGAGAGTTGGAGAGGGACATTTTACAAGGGCATGAAGTGTCAGGACAAGGGGAAATATCTTTAAACTGAATTAGATATAGGGAAGAAATTCTTTACTGTGAGAATGGTGAGACACTGGAACAGGCTGCCCAGAGAGGCTGTGGATGCCCCATCCCTGGAAGTGTTCAAGGCCAGTGTGGATGGGACCTTGAGCAGCGTGGCCTAGTGGAAGGTGTCCCTGCCCATGGCAGGGGGTGGAACCTGGTGCTCTTTAAGGTCTCTTCTGAGCCAAACCATTGCATGAATTTGTAATGATCATATGAAGAGGGAATTACTGCATATGTAAATGAGTGGTTAATTACTTTTTTTTAAGTAAAAAGCCTAAATGGTAGATATAGACAGATCACTGATACAATCTCTTAAAATACAGCCTCTGCTTTGTTTTGACCAGACATGCTTTTATATCCACAGAAGCTCCATTATTTGTATTACTCAAATAGATTTTGAAAAGTTGATTTTAATCATTGAGTTAATATTACTTTGTGAGCTAGTTGGAATTTTTAGAGAATGATGACATCTGTTCTGAGAATAAGTAGTGCACATGTGGGATCACCACAAGACTGTCTTGATTATCATTCTGCTGTGTCCCAGCTCCAGCTGAAAGGACATCTTTGCACTCAAGGGATAGCTCAGTTATCATGACCAGGCAGTTCTGAGTCTTTCTCCTAAAGTAGCAGATGTTGTGCAGGACTGTCTGGAGACAGAGATTAAGCTTAAATATTTAAATTCTCTTTAGTCAGGCTGGTAGATATGAAGGGACAGCTAGAAGCTGATGATAAAATAAAGAATAGCTTCAGTTGTGATGATGCTGATTTCGCACTTTAATGCCTCTTTTACTGTTGTAAGCTTTGTACTGTTATACTTCTGTAGTACTTGAACATCTTTAATGATTAATGTTCTTTCTTTCTTTCTTTCTTTTGCAAGTGAGTTTCTTTCTTTCTTTTGAGTGAGAAGCTAAAACTCAAAATGCGCTTTCTGACAATCAGATTAGCTGCAGATATGTTTACATTTTGCTTTCAGGTTTTGGTTTTGTTTTTGTTATGTTTTGGTTTTTAATTAAAAAAAAACCCAAACCAGCACTATTCCTGCAATGATTGTTGCTCATTTTGTTTCTCATGGTGCTGATCTGCCTGAGCACAGCAGTCTGTCAGTCTAGGCTGGTCCTGTAACAGATGTGTGCATATATATCAGTAAGAGAATGACTGTCTGACTCCTGCTCAGCCTCATACACTTTTTGTTGTTCTCGGTGCAAGTCTGGTGTAAACTAACATAGCTTGAAAGGAGAAGATTTCTCATGTTCTTCTTCATATCATGGATGCATCTCTAAGATTAGAGAAGGGAAAGGGGAAAGTGTGGGGTTGTTACTTTTTTTATTTTGCCTTTTAAAAACTGTTTCTTTCAAAATGTGTCATCTATGAATCATTTTCACAGTTTCCCATATGTAGCTTTCCCTTTGGGTTTCAGTTTATGCATGTATTTTTTATTCTACTGAGAGGAAGGACTTTTGGCATGAGGGTGAGGGGACAGCATTTTTCCTCCTTATAATTTTGTTGAAACTTGTGTAGCACTCAAACTGCTATAACATCAGATCTTCTGTGGTGATTTCATACACTTTTCCACCACAAGATCCTTTTCCAGTGACAAAGTATTCTATCAAGGGAGGCAGATGAAACCATGCACAAGAAATACAAGGAGCATTTCCATTCTGAGTCAGCTTTTGCTGGTGTTATGCATAGACTTTGTTCATTAGCCTGGACTGTGATAATGGGTAGGATCTGTTTTGTGTGTGTGTCAAGAGAAAGAAATAATAGAAAAAATTTATATCACCTAATTTCTTTTGAAGCATCACTTCTGTATAGATGCAACAAATAAATTGTAACATCCTAATTCTTTGTATTTCTCAATTTTTTTATTAAAATACATTTTTATTTTTTAGGAGGTGAATCTAGGGAACTGCAGCAGCACCAGACTTAAACCCAGCTTTTTCTGACTTTGTAAACTATTGCTTATGGCAGTTAGAAGCAGTCTTGCATCACAGAGAGCTTTGTACTTCAGAGCTGGTTTTTTATGTAACAGACCATGAGCAATCTTCAGTTTTTGAAGAAATATGCTTTTGATAGCAAACCATCCTAAGAATAACAGATAAGAAAAGTTTATTTATGTAGTTAATAAAACTCAGGATAATTGTTGCTGCTTTTGCATTGAATGATAAATTGCAACAGAGATGTAAAGATGGGCACGTGAGCATTCTGAAATACAGAGGCCACAGTGAGAGCACACGGGTGACTCCAGATCACAATACTGAAAACGTGATACAGATGGAGTTGACAGCATGTATTGTATTTAAAATGCAGCTGAGGATGCTTTTATATTTGCATGCTACAGTATTTATTCATTTAGTGTGTAATCAGTTTTACCCTTCATTTGATAGCAGTCAAAGCATTTGACTGTAATAAGTAGGCAATCTCCTTTCCCTTAAATGTGACTGATGTGAGGAAAAATAAGAAACACTAGCTCAAAGTTTCAGTCATGGCAGATGAATTAGCTTTGCCTTTTGAGAATTTGTATTCATTTTAGGCATATTTTTGAAAGTACTGCATTTGGTACATCATATGTTTTTTTGAGAAGTACTGCTTCTTGTTTTGAACTCCCAACAGGCTTCTTCATGTTTACTCATCAGTTAGGAAGCTGTGAAAGTGCTCTTTGGTGCACTCTGCTCAGTATGCTGTGCAGATAAACCCTGACAGAGTGTGTACCATGTAGTCATGGGAACTTGGCCCCGATGGAGGGGAGACACTTAGTGGCATGACTTAAAGTTGAGTTAATGTTTAGGTTTGAGTCCTGTGGAGACACCTTCCGTAGTTAAAAAGCAATTAAAAAAATACTTTGAAGAGAACAGAGAGGGGGAAACAACCCACAAAGATGTGTTTGTATTTCAGCAGGGTGTCACTGAAGGACTGCACGTGAATGATTCAGAACAGAATGAGATTGGTTGATTTAATTTCCAGTATTTTTCTTACTACAAAGAGTAAAACTCAATTTTCATAATTGTCTTTTGATTTGTAACAATACAAATAAAGATGGTTGTTAATAATTTTAAACAGCAGATGTGAAGCAAATTTACAGAGGATAATTGTAAGAAAGAGCATAGCATCTCATTTTGAATGGAATAGTGCCTTGCAATAAAACCATTAGGTGGAATCAAGCCTAGAATGCTAATTATCAGTATTGTTTCAGTTGCAAAGGTAGGCAATATAAGCATGTTCTAAAAAAAGGGCTCTCAACTAATAGAGTTTTTTATATCTCATGGGAAACTTTTCAGAGTCCAGTTAGCAGCATATTTTGGTACTTCTCTTAGAGACTCTTCAGCCGGGTTTGTTTGATACTGGCCAAGAGGTCTAAAGTTTATTGGTAAGTACAAAGGAAAACCCCTGAGATAATAGCATGAGTTTCCTTTCCTGAGGGAGAGGAAAGCTGGAGTCCACTCCCTGCTGAGAAGTGCAACATACAGTTATTTTATATTTCTAAAGAGAGAGTGTTGATCTCTGTTATTTATCTATATCTACATGTAATGGGTTGTAAATATTGCTATTAGTGGGCTAATGCTGAGGTTTTGTATAAGCATTGTGACAAGTATGATTTTGGAGTACAGTGGGCTTGATTGTGGTGATTATGGAAAACATTTCCTTTAATGATCCTGTGAAAAAGCAACAAAATGCTGTAAGGATTCCATTTCCCCCTTTACACACATGGATGTGCATGTGGGTGCACATGGCCTTCTTGTCTCTTTTGGTCAGTGGTGAAAGGAGAGGCCTGATGTTGTGCTGTTGCTATGGCTAAGCTGGAAAGTGTACGCTTTTTCTTTCTTTTAAATAGCCACCTCTGTCTTGTTTTATCCTTCTTGTTACGTTTCTTAACAGAAGAAATAGAAAACTCTTTCTGATGGAAAAATAGAAACTTATGATGCCAGTAGTCTTCTAATTTCTTGGTTTTCTCTTGGTTAAGAGCTAAAAATCAGTATGGTGCTGGAGGTAACTTCCTGCTGAACCAGAGTCTGTAGGACTGTCAGACCTTAGGCATGGTGTGCTCTGGGAGCCTTCTGTCCAAGCTGGTGAGAGATGGACCTGATAAGGGATCTGCAGGGTGGGTGGAACATGGCCCAGAGGGTGGGGATGTGAAGCAAAGTCCAGCTGGCAGCAGGTTGCAAGTGTCACCAGTGCCTTCCAGGATCAGTTTTGCGATTAGAATTATTTGGTATCTTTTAATTTTGTGGATGGTGGGCTTGAGTGTGATCTCATCAAGTTTATTTGGATGATACCAAGTTGTTCGATGTGCTGGCAGCAGTCATCCTTCAGTGGGACCTGGAGAAATGGCCTGATACAGGAGGAGCCTTGTGTGACTCAGTGAAGAGAAACACAAAATCCTGCCCTAGGGATGGATGGAGTTGCCATGTGCAGCAGTACAGGCTGGCCAGAAGACAGTTTTCTGAGGAAGAACCTTGGACTCAGGTGGATGAGCTGTTGAGTGTGGGTTCACAGAGACAAAGGCCAGCCACATACTGTGCTGTATCAGTAAAAGTGCAGCCAGCAGCCAGAAAATAGTTATTCTTCTCCTCTGTCAGGAGCTGTGAGACCACATCTAAAGTACTGTGTTTGGGGTTCACCAATACATGAAAGAAATTATAGCCTGCCACAAGTCCAGGTGAGGATCACCAAGATGATTAAGGGCCTAGAGCACATCACTTAATGAGGGAAAACTAGACTTCTTCACCCTTAGACAAGAGACTAAGGGAAAGTCATACTGATTTCTCCAAGTCTGTAGTATATGCAAACGGAGAAAACTGATAAAGTAGAAATTCTGATTTGTTTTGAGGGGGTGTATTTGTGGTTCCTTATTATTATTATTTTGGGGGCTTGTTTGTTTTGAACCATGAGTCTGGTGAACAAGTGCTCAGAGAGAATGTGAAACCTCTTGTCCTCAGGGACATTGAAAACTCCACTTGACTGTAGAAGTAGGCTCCTTAAAATTGTTTGGACTGCATGATTTAATCTTTTAGAACATAAGGAGGCAGAGTAAAGTGGTTGTTTAGTTTCATGAATGTGTTTTTGTGTTTTCAGGTAGGAGTTTACAGTGAGCTTATTCTTGGAAAAACAACACATTTAAACCTAATAAAACCAGTTTAAGCAAAATTGATACTTTTTTTTTCCTTCAGTGGAAGAGTGCTTTAATAGAGGAAATGGGATACTACTCACACTTCTGCAAAGGTGTAGTTGAAAAAGCTTATCAAATTTGGGGCTTTTTATGATGTTTAGGAATAGTTTGAATAGTTATTGAATGTTGGAAAATTATATAATTCTTTTTAAATGACCAGTCTGTACTTCCAGAAAGTCAGCCACTTTATTCTGTAAAGTTATAACTATATTACAGCTGAACTATGTCTCTGCTGGGTTAATTCTTAATATTAACTTTTCTTTGAAGGAAGGTGATTTGAATTTTGAATTCTAGAGCTTCCACCTTGAATTTATTATACTCATTTCCTTTCTTCTTGTAATATATTTTACTTTTAAGGTAAATTATATTTTGGTTTTTTTTGATTCTCAAAGCAAGAATTTTGGACTAAAGAGGGAAATACACCTGCAGAAGCATCTTTAATACAAAACCTAATCTTTTCCATAGCACTTCAGAAAAACTTACTAGGGATGGGGGAGGCAGGAAAGAGTAAAATATAGCAGGTTTTGTTTGTTGGGAGAGTTGTGTCTTGTTATGAGACTGCACTAGGATTTAGATATCCTATTTTGGTTAGGTTTTAAAATCTTAATTTTCTAAAATCATAGAATGTGGGAAATTTTTTCCTAATGGCTAATCTAAACCTACCATATTTCAGTTTGAAGTCATTCCCCCTTGTCTTATCAGTACATGCTCTTGTTTAAGGTCTCTTTCCAGCTCTGTTGTAGCCTCCATTAGGTACTTGAAGGTGCTGTAAGGTTTCCCTGGAGCCTTCTCTTCTCCAGACTTAACATCCCCAGTGCCCTCAGTTTGCTTTCATAGGAGAGGTGCTCCAGCCCTCTGATCATCTTAGTGACCCTTCTCTCGACTCGCTCCAGCAGGTTTATGTCCCTCTTATGTTGGGGACCTAGAGCTGGACACAGCACTCCAGGAGGGGCCTCACCTCCTTCAGCCTGCTGGCCACACTTTTCTTTGTGCAGCCAAGGGTACAATTGGCAACTGCACATTGCTAGTTCATATCTGATTTATTTTTATTCGTTTTTTTTTTGACCATGAGAATCCTCAAGGCCTTCTTGACACTGCTTCTCTCAATCCATTCATCCCCCAGCCTTCTGATATAGGGAATTGCCTGGACCCAGGTGCAGGAAGTTGAGCCATTGATTCAAACTCTTTGGATGTGGTCATCGAGCCAATTCCTTGTCCAGTGAATGATTCATCCATCAAACCTGTGTCTCTCTAATGAGTGACAAGGATGTTGTGTGTGACCATGTCCTAGATCTTACAGAAATCAAGGCTGGTGACAAAAAAATCACGTGACAATCAAACTACATGAATGCGGTGATCATGCAAAACAAACAAAACCATTTTAATTAATACTTCTACATGTTGGTGTCATAGTCTTGAAAGTACCACACAATGAAAGTAGTTGAGCAGTGTGTAGTAAGGAAATGAAGACAGCTGTTAGAAAAGTGTAATGGTGATATTAAAAGAAACTTAGGATGCTTTTGTTCAGTGATGACAGTGCCTGTTTACAACCTTCAAAAACTGTTTGTTAATTGTCAGTTTATGAAACTGTTGAATTTTAACAAAGTTGAATGATGGCAGGACAAGTATAACAGAGTGTACGAATTGTGCCAGGCTGTGCCATGTTGCAAGTAAGCAGGACCATGATGGTTCATCCCTGTGTTCTTAATAATGTAATATACAATGGTAATGCTGTTTGTGAAATCAGTGTGAACGGATGACTTTTAACTAATAATTTTTAAGGAGGTAGTTTAAATCTAAGATACACAGATGTTGTTGGTTGTGTTTTGGCTTTGTATTTTTCTTTCCTCACTAAGTGTCAAAATTATGGGGAATATTGTTAAATGAAGAGTGATGATGCTATGACAATGCAAGTGGGATAGCCTATGTCTGTTGTCCAATCCAATCTCTTATCTTGGAAAAGTATTTATATTATCTGTGCTATTCATGAAGTTGAAATGTATTAAAACAGACAATGAGTTTATAGCAGACAATAAGTTGTAACTAACTTGAAAGAGAAAGTTGAATGAAGTTGCCTTAAATGTTTTGACAAAGCTGTTTGTTTTTACTGTAAAACTGGTCTCACACATTACATTTTCCAAACCTTATAAATGATGCTTTGATTTCTTTTGCAAATTGTTCTTTGTATGAGACTTTGCCCAAATTAAGCTTTTATTATTTGATTTGGGAAAAGCTACTTGAGCAAAACAATAAAATTTTGATTCTTTTGCAAGGCAGATGGATATATATATATATTTTCGTTTTCTAGTATGTTGTCATGGCTGCAGCACTTACAGTGGTATCATTTTTAGGGGATGTTTTGTGATAGGGTTTTTTTTGTTGCCCCTTTGGTTAGTTGTGGGTTTTCTTCCCCCACCTCTAGCCTCTTTCAGGAAGGGATGAAAGAAGCCTAAAGAGACTCTTTGATGTGAAGACCTACTTAAATCATTTTTCACTGTTATGATACCAGAACTGTCTGCTCACAGATTTGGAAAAAAATGGTGGTATTCCTTAGGTGACATGATTCAAGCATACAGAGAAGTAAAATCTTTTGAGGTGGGGTCACTTGCAGAAGCCTAAGTGCCCAAATATTGTCTGCTCACTAGTACAGTTACAAGGAAAGAGATGCTAGATCTCTCTAAACCGTCCTTTCTTAAAATGTTTATAATCCTCTGGTGGCAGTTTTGGTGCCAAGCTTTCACAGGAAGTGCTTGGAAGGAGACCTTGTTTAAACTGGCAGAGAAAACATGAGAAGAAATACCATTTTTTCTATGCTGACAGTTTGCAGGTTTAATGAAGCTCCTTGCTGCTGACTTAAACCCTCAGATTCACTTCCTGCCCTTCCCTGTCTCCCCATTTCATTTGAAGTTCTCCATATGTTTCTTTGCTTGCCTTTTTTCACCATGTCTAGGACAAGTTTTTCAATTTTTTTTTTCTGTGGTTAGAACAGCTGTAATGGTGTTGCTTTACTTGAGCAAAGCCTATTTGCTGAACTCCTGTAGTTTAGTACAGCTTCCTGTTTTTCTCATCCTATTTAATTAGGCAACAAGTTGCAGCAAAGCAGCTTCCTTTAAAATGAATCAATGAATATTGTGCATATTGTAAATATGAAAGCAATTCATGTCCCTTTGAATCTTAAAAATTGTGGGTATTTTTCCATAGCTTTAATATTTGTGTGGAAAGCCAAACCTGGTTGCATACAAAGCAATTTTCTCCCTTTCTGTGTATTGCTTTTCAATTTTATTTGATTTACTTTTTGTTCTCTATTGCTACCTTTTGATGGTAACAATAAAGAGCTGTCTTGCCTTATTTTTTTCTGTCATGATCTCAATTGCTTCATGACATATAACTTGTTCCTACAAGTAATGGTGCTACTTCACTAGGTCCAGATGAGTGTATGCCATTAGATAACTCATCAATAAAATTGACAGGTACTTATTAAAACTGTCTCATTTGTCTTGCAGTGAGCATGGTATAGTGTGATTGTTCTTATAGCAATACAGCTGTTTCTTTGAAATATTCCTGTGTGTGTTCACTGTGAGAAAAGCAAAGGGAAATGAGGAGTTAATACAATGAAGCTGGTGCAGAGCATAGTTCATTTTATAAACCTGGGAAACAATTACAGACTTGGGCATTAGCATGAAATCATTGATTGGTTCATGACTCAAACTGGGAAACTACTGGGTGGAGTGATGACATTTCGCTTGTAGTTGAAGTATGCTGAAAGCACATGTACAATGTGTACAAAGATATCTGGATGGATGCCTCTTCTCTGATAAAGTGATTTTGCCTGTGGTAAACGTGCACCTGGACCTTTGTCCATGTGCCAAAAGTTAAGCCAGAAGGCTGTGATTTAGGCTTACTCAACAGGACATGTTGGAGTATCGTTCTCTCATCAAGTTGCTATATGACTCTCTAATTTAAAACAAACCTATAATCTTGTGGTAGAGGAAGAAAACCTGAACTTTGTTCATCATAAAGCAGTGTTAAGTAGAGCTGGAGCTTGGCCTGAGGCTTTAAAAGTAAGTAGATGCACCTGTAGTGAATGTTATTAGGTGCAAGAAACACCCTATGTGGTGTTAGTGATTCCTGTATGTCAGTGAGTGAAGTGCTGTGCTTGAAGGACTTCCCAGTCATTATGGACTGCACTACCAACCTGCTGAATAATTCCACCGTTTGGGAGTTTATGGTGCTTCGTCTGGAAGAATTTACAAATTAAGTTAAAGCTTGACCATGATTAAGAGTTTTTAAATAAAGATTAGATCACTCTCAAAACAGCTGTAGATGAGTTAAATGTATAAAATACTAGGGTTTGATAGTGTGAATTTTTACCTATTGCTTATACATGCTGAAAGTCTTTTTAGTGTTGTTTCCTGTCTGTGAAAGCAATTGCAGGAAAAAGAAATTTATATCTCTTGGTCATCTGAATGCCAGAGAAATGGATTTGTCCCTGTCCAGTTAACGAATTTTTCTGAGGTAATCAAAAAATCATGTAGTGTGTTTTCCACATGACCAGTAATTGGAATTTCTTAATTTCTGAGAACTTGCCTTGAAGTCGAGTAGCCTAGCTGAACGAAGAGAGTACTGAGGCCTCCATGGGAAAGCAATTGAATGTTTTAATTGACCATAGAAAACTTTACAAAACACTGGTGTACTGGACACTTAACCTTAATGGAAGATCTTAGCTCTGATAGGTCATCTTAGTGTTTTTGACAGGGCCCCAGGTAAATTAATTTACACTGCAAAATTTGGAGTTATAGTAGAATCTCATAAAATGGCAAAAGAAAATTTAAGATTTCTGTTTTCAATGCAGGATTTGAGTAGCATATAGTTTTAATGGGAAGAAAAAATATGCAAGCCTAGAAGCTGATAATGAAAATAATGAAAATGTTTTAAAACGCAGTTCAGTGAGCACCACTCAGCCTTTTGGGAAGAGGGGCTGGAATAAATTAAAATGGAAGTCTGTAGAGACAGATGGTCATTTAGGGATATGTCTTACATGTGGTAACAATTAAGATGTGAATAGAGCCTGCAACTGGGCTTCTGTGTTCTGTATTAACCTTACTTTTTACCCTCTGTGTGTCAGGGTATATTCACAGACATCAATACAAAAAAGACAGTTGGTAAGTTTAGGCTGGTATAGAATCATAGAATTGTTTTGAGTTGGAAGGGACATTCAAAGGCGTCTATTTCCAATGTGAGAAGGAAGATCTTTGGTTAGTGAGCTTTTGGTTTATTTGACTGCATTGTAGTCTCAAACTGGCTTCCTGCAATCAATGTGTTTATTATTCACAACTGGGTAGATTTTGTTTTTGTGGGTAGTTTGTTCTGAAAGACAGTGTATGTCCCTCTAAACTGTACTGGTTCTATCCTAGTTATCCTGGTATTAATTCTATCCTGTTATCCATTTTTGTAGCTGCATTAACATAGAGCTTCTGAGACTCCCTGGCTTATGTGAACACAATAATGAGAAAAGGGAATAGTTAGGAATTGGAACACACACTGTGTGTTGAGAAGTGTGCTGTGATTGAAACAGTAAAATGTTTACTTGCTCAAGATATTCTCAAAACTTGTCCAGGTTGTCAAGTTTTTCTCCAGAAATTACCACCACATTGAGTCAAACCACAAGTTCTCCTAAGTCTGTATCCTGCTCTTTAACAATCACTGATCAATAGCATCTGTCTTGGGGAGAACATTAACAGGAAAACTTAACCATGATACTATTTCAACAATCTGCTGCTCAGAAATTTTCTGAGCTGAAGATGATAAACCATTAAACACACAGATGTCTTGAATATCCTTCTCATTAATAAGAATTTGTTAGCATATGAAAACATAAATTTCACATCTACCTATGTGGTGTTTAAGATAAAAAGCAGAGTTTTAATTAAACTTGCATCCTTATAATTTAATTTGGCATTTTAATAAAATGAGAAAATAATTAATCATTCTGTGTTTATTTCCTCTGTTCTTACAGACTGTAGACCTCTTTTGCTTTACATCAATCACTTCTTTTTGAGCTTGAAGAACATTAGCATACACATATTTAATCTCACCCCCTTAGGAAGCGTTTCCATAGTTGAGGTCAGCCTAGTTGCCTTCTTGTATCCCTCTTTTAACTTTATGAGATACAAAGAACAAAATGCAGATGTACTATGAACTTCCATCTTGGTATAATTATGCCTTCTGTGCTGCTTTTACTCTGTCCTCAGTGGTTTGATAGCCTGGTAGCTCCTGAATATTCAAGGACAGTTCAAGAAAACTCTTAAAACTGCAGCCTGTATTTTGTCTACCATGGTCATGGTTGAGTCAGAGACTCACCTTATATATGTAAATTTACAAAAATGGATTTTTATGTGCATTGTTTTATGCCTTTCATCTGCTCTCTTAATGGGAAGTTAGAATTTTTGAAGTTATGTGGCCTCTCCACATCCAGTTTTCATTTTTCTTTCTTGAACATCTTATATAATCAGTGAACTTTGTCACTTTACCAATCACATCCTTTCAAGACAGTGTAGGATGTGTAGAGCTGCACGGGTGGCAGAACTGATTCCTGATGACTTCTCTTGAATGGCAAAATGGACATTTTGGAGTTTATTCCTATTTCCTTTAAGCAGTTGCTGCTCTGGAAGAATGGCTTTTCCTTAGCTCATGTCAGTTGTTTTTATATCAAGCATCTTTGGTATTGAACATTGGTAGATCTTGTTGAAAATTCAGGTAGACTATGTCAAATAGGTTGCTAACAAATCTATTTGTTCACCAAAAAAAGCAGATGTAGTATATTAAATGGCTTGGATCCTGAGGTATCTCTTCACAAAACTCATGGTTGGGGTTATTTTTGTTCTTCCTCTCCCCCTGTTTGTCAGTTTTCTTTGTCATTTTGAGGTGTAGGAATGAGAGAGGATGTTCTCAGCAAGATTAAGACAAGCTTTTTGCTTTTGATGTGGTTGAAAAATGTATTGGTTTGTAGGCATTTGGAAAAGTTGTTACTGCAGATCTCCTGGTTTGTGATTTTTACATTCAGTTTGCAGAATGCTTCTGTGATTTCCTTATTTGCCCATGACTTCATCTTTTTGGAGGATGTCTTCTTTTAGTAATCTCCCTTACAGGCTCTTTTGTCATTGTGGTCTTTCTGAAAAGCTCTGTTTTTTAAATGACAGACATTCATTTTCTTAGGTAAAATTACTTAAAACATTATAATCAAAGATCTGAAGTTGTTCATTGAAGAACGGGAGATCTCCAGCATACCTTATTGAAAAACTGTAATACTGAGAATTATATGTGAGTAGTAATTTAATACAAGTAAGTATTTATACTGTTTCACCAGGAAACGATCTCACATTAAACATAATTTTAATGTACTTTAAAAAAGTTTTGTTTGTTTTCAAATAAGCATAGGTTAATAATGCAAATGTTTGTACATTTTCAGGAAAAAAGACATTTTAGCTAGCTGACCTTTGCTAAAAATATGGGCAAGACTGGAATGCTTGTGGAAGAATTTTACCTTAGGAGTATACTGGAGACATCAGCATCTAAATTCAAGTGGGATTGGTGAATATATTTTCCATGCATTGTCCTTGTCCACTGAGGTGATGTTCAAAATGTCAGGAGACTTCCTTCTTTCTGTGTGAAAAATAGATAGCACTTCTGTGGGTCAGCAAACATTAGAGTATTCTGGTCTGTAATTGTCATCTGAGAATTGGGCAGATGCTTACTTCAAAAACATGAACGAGTACTTAAAACTGTGCTAATTAATTTAGTAGAAACAGGGGTAAGGTTCACAATGTTATAGTTTTTTCTCTTGCTTAGTTAAATGAGTTAAATTAAAAATATTTATTCTTTACAACGTTACCCTTGTTTTTTTACAGAGAAGATTTTGTCCCCTTTTTCTCCTGTCCTTATGTCAGTGCATTGCTGTGGGGCGGAGCCTGTGCTCGGCCCTGCTGGAGCTGCATTAACCGCACAAATGCCTGCACAGGAAATGGAAACTTTCCTGCATGTGCTGCAAGAGAAGTTGTGACATGATTGTGCAGGTGGCGCTGCTGGCAGGAAGTTCTGCCTCTCTGCAGGAAAAATGTCCCTTCTCTGCCCCGCTCCTAAATAGGGTAGGTCAGGGAGAAAGGTGAGATTACCAGTTTTCAAGTGGACATGATCAATTCGGGATTTAAAAATGTGTAGCCAGCCGCTTTTAGTTACACTGTTGGCCAAAGCAAAGGATAACTTTGTTTTTTTCATGTTGCCTTTCGGCTTGGTTTTGTCACGGCTTTGTTTTGATCACCTGTGCAGCATGGCAGCAGTAGAAGGTGTAAGTCCTCCAGGCTTAACTTGTTAACCAAGCAGTTCCTTTGTTTGTTTCAGTACACGTCCTTATATCAAAGGGCAGGTGAGCCTCGGGTGTTACACAGGTCCCCTTTAACCGGGGGTAGGTGCATGTGCAGCAGGAGTGGTGTTTGCTGCCACCCTTCCTCCCCAGCCTGCTGTTCTTGCCAGGCTTGTGTGCCTGGAGCAGGGAGCGAGCAGCACTGGACTGTGCCATACCAGTGGCTACTTCTTGGCTGGAGAATTAATTGCCAGCCTCTCCTTGTTTTTGCTCCTGTTGATTGGCCATTTGTGGTTCCTTTTTAGGAGAATATTTGTTTACTGAGCTGGATGTCTTGGCTGACAGTTTTTAAATGTGGAAAAAATATCAACAAGGAATCTGCCTCACAACTGGGATTGCAGTGGGAAGGCAAAATGAAGAAGTTCTGTGAAAAGAAGAAGTAATGAAAAGGGAGATGAAGTTCTTCAGGGAGGGCGGAGGAATAGTCTTTAGTATTATCTTCAGCATGTGTTTCTCTTCTAGTTTCTTTTTTTCTTTACAGGATGGCAAAATGTATCATTAGATTGAACTAGGAATTTGTTTGAGGCCTGAAGGTATTCAGTGTGGGTTTTTTGGGGGATCTTTGATGTTCATTAGGGAGTAGTTCTGTGCCAGGTAATGTTTACTTTGCATTTTTTAGTTTCATTTGCAAACTGCAGTTGTACTGTTTCCTACTTCCTCCTGTAACTGTTAATATTTCTTATTTAGCTTTTCTTTCCCAGATAACCTCCTAGGCTTTAGAAAATTTGGTTATCTGACTTCTGTGGGATTAAATTTAACACAAGAGAAAATGGAGATGATGTGGTTTTGGGTTTTTTTTTCTTTGTATTAGTATTTTTTTTTTTTGTTGTTGTTGTTGTTGTTGTTGTTGTTTTTACAAAGGACTGTAAATTTTTTTCGCAGCATGTTAGTACCAAAGTTGCACATGAATAGATAGGTTTTCCCCATGTGGTCATTAAAGTCAGTACTTAAAATATTACAGTCGATGTCATGCTCTGTGCTTGCTTTTTATATTTTTCTTACGATAGACAGTAAATTGTTATTTTCTGTTTATGTTCTGAGTATTTAATTGTTTCCTTTTCAGATAATTTTAAATAAATGCTTGTTTCTTAAGTCTAATGAAAACTCTTCATTAGACTTGAGAGATAACTTCACAGAATTATCAGAACTTTACATTTGGTGTCATGTTTAAACTAAAATACTGTTTAGAAGGAGAAAGAGTAGTTATGCCTTGCGAGTCATTACTTATAGCAAATGGAAACTGTTTTGGCTTTGTTTCCTCAGTCTCAATTTCATTTAGTTCTCTCCACTCCTCACATTGTAAACTTCTGTGTGAAATCATGTGGGTGAGCTGGTACTACAGCCAGGTGTCACGGGTGTTTTCTAATCAGATTAAGAGAAACTGAAATAGAGAAAGGAACTTGCACGGAAGGTCAGAGTGTTGTGACAACAGTAATGAAACATCTACGTGGTTTGTGTAGGAAGCTACCAGGTTTGAGCTTAAGGCCAGGAGCAGAGTAGATGCCTGTACCAAGGTTACTCTGTGTGATTGATAGGAGGATTGCTCTTTGAGGGCTGATGAATAAGCTGGATTCCTATCTCTGTAATCGTGTTGTGACCCAGGCTGGCCTGAACAGGTCACAGGGCACCACTGTGGCAGGTGAGCCCTGTTGTTGCTTTCAGCTAGGGATACAATGGAGATGTTGCAGGTTGCCTAAGAGAAGTCTAATGAAACAACCTGCAACCTTCTGGGTATTCTCACTAGCCTTTCAGATGAATACTTCTTATGTTTTGTAGTGAATAGTATTTACTGATTGTTCCACCATTTCACTAAACAGGATTGTGAGAAACATACCTGAAATGCTTTATCTAATTCATGAAAGTTACAACTTGCATTATAAAGTTGAATGAATGGTGAATTAAATGATAAATGGAATTGTAAATTAATTTTAAAATTTACTCCTAAGATCAAAAGTAAATTGCAGCCACTGAAACAGAAAAAAATGTTGCCAAATATATTGGGTCCTTTTTGCAATAAGAGCTGGCTCTGTCCAACATGAAGTCAGCTTCAGGTGTCTTCTCACAGAAGCCACCTTGCAACCCATCTTTATTGCTCTGCCCACAGCTACCAAAACCTTGCCACATAAACCAAATGCACCAAATAGCACATCCACCTAGCAGAGAAGTTATTTTATAGTTGAATTTGAGAATGTCCCTATCCAAATTGTGGTAAAAACAACTGTCAAGTATGGCTGTGGATTAGAGAAAAGAGTGGTGAAAGATTGATCAAAACATACCTGACATCAGCACACAGTGCTGATAGTGCAATGCTTTGCATAAGACTCTCTAATGTGAAATTACCTGAAATTATTTGCCGAGATCTAGTTTGACATTTTAAGTACACTAAGTTTGTTAGTGTACTTAAAGGACATTTAAATCAGTCTTTCAGAGTTACTGCATGTGTAGCAAGTTTGACAATTTTGGGGGAATCAGACTTTCAGCAGAGTTGGTTTGGAAGTGTATGGAGTGCTTGTAGGAGTTCCTGTGCATCCCTTGTTGATTTTGCAGAATGGGTATAATGAATGGGTTCTGATGTCCAGATTGCTGATTATGTGCAGGAGTTTCTGATGCACGTGATGTGAGCAGGTAATTACATTGGGTCAAAAACCCTCTGGGAATTCATATAGCTGCAGAAAATCCTCAGTTTGTGTGGGCACAATTTTTGAGTTTCTTAACCTGTCATACTACTTCACTGCTTGGATCATCCAGCTGAAGTGGGAACTTGTGCTTCTGATAACCCCTTGAACAATCAAAAGGATGTAATAGGCAGCTGGGGTGTTTGATAGCACACTTGCCTTTGGTAACTTGCTACATCATGGAATTAAAAATTCAGTACTTTTTTGTTACCTTAAAATCACAATCAACTCCAACCATGGTAAAATAGAGTGCAAATTTAAAACATTCATCATGACTTTGTGAATAGCAGCACACAGTGCAAATGTTTCTGAATGAAGTAGGAAAAAAATGGGAGAATATTTAATCAAGTTGCAACTGACTTCACTTCGAACTTTTCTCCCCTCCCTCCTCCCTCTCTCTCACTGAGTCAGCTGGAGAACTGCCTGTCCTGAATTCTTTCTTTCATCTTACCTCCTGCTGCACCTGGTAGAAAGCACAACCAGTCTTGATGCAGTGTTTGTGTGTATGACTAATCTTACCCTTGAAGCCATGGGTGGAAAAGAGAGAGAGGTCTAGACTAAAAATTTTCTTCAAATTTTCTTTCTTCATTGCTGCTGCAAATATGGGTCAAGGCAGACTAGCGTGTTGTATTTGACAGGCTGATTAACAAATGTGTTTGCCTGAGAGTGTGGTAAAATTTTCTGTCCCTTCTTGTGACTTGCAAAGGATGTTATTCTGCAGAATCTATCTGAATTACCTTTTTTTTGATGGCACAGACTGTGATTTTATGCACCAGCAATCATATTTATACAGTGTACTGAATGGGATAAGTATGTATCATTACAGACATTGAATTATTTGTAGCTACAATGAGGTCTGCAGTTTTTGTGGTAGCTGATCTCCAACTTTTTTTCCTTATAATAACAGTAGGCAGTAACCCATACCTACTTATCAAGTGTAAACAGGGTGTAGAATGAATATTTGAGAAAAACAAACCAAGAACACCATTACTTTTATGTGTAATTGTTTATGTGATGCAACAAATCCATTAACTCCATTATTCTTATGTGTGTAATTGTTCTTCTGTCAGAATAAGGTGTATTCAGTTGTTCTTACTACAACTGTAATAAAATCATCATCTTTGAAAAAGAATAGCTCATTTGAGAGTATTCATACTCTAAAGGTATTGTTAATGTATATTAAGTTAAAATTGAGTGGAAATAGTTAAATTGTATAGTAAAAAACACATTGAAAATATTCCCTATTTGCTGTGATTTGTGATGAATGAGTTGTAGTAAGACCTGTTAAAAATTACTTCCTTTTGTTTACTGATGCCAGTGTTAAGTGAAAAGTTTGTTCTTAGTTCAGTATTACAGTAGCTGCACCAGTGATGACTTAGCTGGTGTTAAGACCACACAGATGTGTTATTCTTCTTGAGAGCACTCAAGATGGCTCAGAGGATACTATTTACAGGCAAAGCAAAATCGTGGACAGCTTGTTTTTCATTCCTTTCCACCAGCAGTTTAGATCGATTGGGCTGCAAGTTGGCAATTATGTTTCATCTTTGGAGGCCCTAAAAGATACCTTTAAGGTACATATATGTTTTAGTGTCTCTCTAGGTACTTTTTGAAAATAATGATTCTTCTGACAAGTGAGTTGCTTGGAAACTGCTGGATGATTGGTCAAGCGTATTTTCTGGTCATCGTACCCCTTGGTAATGTATGGTGCAGATGCACTGAAGGCCTGTAAAGTAGGTAACTGCAACAATTGCACAGTTTATTTACAAGTTTCTATCGCTGTTAATAGAAACTCGTAAAAACATGGTCTAAGCTACTCTGCATTTGTTCTAGGCTGGGACCATGGGGGTATCTATTTATGGTTCAATTTAATTTTATTTGTTAAGGTGTTGTATATTGGTTATATATCTTAAGATTTGCAAAACAAAACCCAACTTATGTTGTATGTTCTTTAGACATTCATACATTGGTAATAACTGATTTTTCAAGACTTAGTTTTATTTTAAATAATATTGGTGAGTCATTTCTGCAGAGGTTATTTTGTTTCCTTGTGTCACAAGAAATCCTTTAAAAACTGCTGCTTCTGCTAATAAAGAGCAAAAAGCTTTGTAGTGACTCAAGGCATAAACAGAATAGAGGTCTCAACTGAGCATACGACTGTTCAGGCATAACAAAATCAAAGCAGCTGGCTGAATAGCTTGGAGGTTTTTGTTTGTGCCAACCTTGCCAAGACATCTGTGTTCTATAAGACATTAAGGGGAAAAGTTGATTTCAAATAGTTGTATGTTTTTGACAGCCTGGCATTTGAATAAAGGGTTAGTGTAAGTTTCCTTGGTCAAAAATGCAGCATGCCCTGTACTGTGTCTTTCACTGCAATCTTTCTGAAATTCAAAGTGTTTTAGTAAGAGTCTGTTTTAATTTGAAGTGTCAATTTTATATCAGCTGTTCTCTTACCAAGCAGAGAGGTATTTGAATTCATTGCAACAGTTGAACCAGCACTGAGTTTTGCCTTGTGAAAAGTAGGGGAAGAATCTTTGCTTTTGGAGTTTTAGATTAGCTGTTGCATCACGCAGCTGTGAAACCATGAGGTGCACAAGTTTATTTGGCTTTTAGCTATGAATTTCAGAAATGAATACCAGAAGAGTATCGTATGGTAGCTATGAGTGAATCTTTGGAATATCCTTTATGAAGTAGTCAGTTACTTCCAGCTAATTGGTGTAGAATGCTTTTTCTTTCAGTTCCACAAAGCTTGGAATCTAACTGAGATTTTATTTTCCCCCAAGATTCTCAAGATATTCAATACACACATTTTAATCTAACACTCAGTCTAACTCCAGGAGTCTGGGATACCACACTTCATTTTAAATTACACTTGTAGGATTCAGGAGATACTGCTGGATCATGAAGAGTGCTTGCTGTTTTGTAAGACTAAGGATTCTCTGGATTCTGTGAGCTCAGTTGAAGTCTCTGACACTCTGTTATAGGAATAGTACTTTATTTTGGCTAGGATACTGAATTTATAAAGTTACATGCTGATACAAATGGTTTAGTTCTCAAACTCAGAGAACAATTGAGAAGAGCTAAGATGCTACTAATTGCTGCGGAATAGGGATGTTTGTTTGTTTGTTTTAATTTTAAAGATCCCATATGTAAGAGCATGCATACATTTGTTGCATCAGGTAAATGTGTTATTACCCAAGTGACCATGTAGTTTTACCTTGTTGTTAAGTGAAGGCTGACTACCTCAAATGTAGTAAGTAAGTAAGTGTACTACCTGAAGTGTTACTACCTCAAGGTAGTAACAAACATTACTCAAAGTAATGTAACAAACAATCTGAGAAAAATATTTGGAATTTAAATTTCTTACTTATTAAAAGAAGTCTTGCTTTAGTATTAGCAGTATGAAACATATAAGTGTGAAATATTTGTTTGTGGATCTCATAATTAAAGGCCAAAACCTAAGTCATTGTTTTTCAGAGTTTCACAGACAAAGTTTCTGTAGCATTTGTTCCTGCAGGGCCAGGCCTGGCAAGCAGCTGAAGGTGCTGTATGTGCATGAGCCTGAGCAGGGCAGTCCTACCTCTCTTCCAGCCCTGGGCTGCACATTCTGCTGTGCCACACACAGGAGTGCATGTGGAAGGCACAGCAGCAGAGTTTGGGTTGTCTACTGGGAAACCATTTCTGGAATAAAATTTGAAAAATCAAGGAAGTTCTGCATTTTTTCCTTCCATTTAATTAGTAGTGCCTATAGTAGGATCTTGGGAATAATTCCTTTCTTTTTTTTTTAACTGCATGGTTTTTAGGTTTGTATTTGATCATATTAATTAGTGGTCAGTTAATCTATGAATTCACTCAATTGTTTTGTTAGACTGTGAGTATGTGATGGGTTTGGTAATTTTGCAGTTATCTGCTGAAAAAAAACATGTTAAAATGTGTCACTTGTCTGTTAGTTTTTGGGCAGGTAGTGGAATTCATGGGGTTTTTTGGAAGGATGTGAACTTTTCTTGAGCTCTCAGCCAGAACGGCTTCAAATAAATGTGGTTTGCAGGCTGTTTGCAAGGCATTGATTGATTGACAGACAGAAAGAGACAATGGGAATAATGGAGAATTGGGGAAAAAAAAACCCATTAAATTCTCCAGGTGAAAGTGGGAGGAGGAAGAGACTAGGTAGAAGAAAGGCTGGGTGTAGGGTGGGTGAGCTTAGACAAACACAGTAAGGAATCAGAAAAAAAGAGGAGCCCTGAGAACTTTACCTGCAGGCAGAGAAAAGGACATGGTGTTATGTGAATTGGCTGTAGATTTTTCAAGTCAGTAAGTTAAAACAAATGTAACCAAAAGGGGTTTTATTTTTAACAGCACACAGCAAGGCAGCCTTTGGGATACCAGAGCACTTTCAGAGGTGCATGTAATGCAGCTCCTTGGAGCTTGTTGATCTTGCCAAGGCTGAACTTGGTAAGGGTGAGATTTTCTGGTTTTGCAGTGGATTTTATGTAGTTTGGGGGGGGGGGTTTAAGCTCATTTATTTAATCCAGTCCTTGACAAATTCTCTGGTCTCTGGGATACAGATGAAGAATGTATGTTATCTTGAACAATTCTGAGAAATGAGTGCCTCGATTTCCTCTAAAATAGCTGTCCTGGCTTGTATGCACACCTTCAGCTTTGCTTTTACTATTTGGAGAGGAGTAACCTTACAGCTTTCCATGTTTAACCTGCTGTCTCTTGCTGTCTTCCACATTTGTCTATACTTGGCTCTGGCCTTCTATGTTCTTTTGCTTGTAGACTTAAAGAGAACTTCTTTGACTTCATGTTGCCTCTTATCCTTGCTAGAGACTCCCTATGAGTGTGCTCAAATGTTACATATATTTCTTTCATGTTGTCAGTACAAACTTGAAAAGAGTGCTGTCTGTCATGCTAGCAAGTGCAGCAAGTGCTGTCTTGTTCTACTCCTCCTCTGTGTAGGAAAACATTTTCATTTTCTTTCATGTGTTGCGTCTCTCAGATCAGAGACTTTGTTTGACACTTGCAGAGTTCTTACCCCAAAGGAGTTTGGCTTCTGTTTGGGCACTTTGGTAGTAGTATAAGAATACTCCTGTCCTGCCTTTGCTATAATTACACTTTTTTATTTTTTTTTCTTTTTTTTNATTATCAATGGGGAAGTTGTCATTAATTGGTCAAGTCCTTAGTGCTGTAGAAATTAATTTCTTCATTTATTTAAGGAGATAGGGAATGGCATGTACATCCTAGAAAGTTTCTGATGATTTACAAACTTTGAAATAGATCCTTACTAAAAAATAACCTTTTTTTTAGATGGTATAAAATTGTTAATGTTGGAAAAGGCCGTTAAGGTCATCAAATCCAACTGTCAACCCAGCACCACCATGTTCACCACTAAACTATGTCCTTAAGTGCTACCTCCACATGTTTTTTGAGCACTTTCAGGGATGGTGACCCCCCCGATTCCCTGGACAGCCTGTTCCAAATGACAGCACCTTAACTCCTTGAGTATCTGAGGTACAGGGTGTACCATGTTGCAATTCTCTGTAGCTTAACTCTAAAAGCCAAGGGATAAATTAGGCTATGTGATAAAAGGCTCATCTCCATAACCACAAAGGGACCCAGTGGAATGGTGACAGATGGGGAAATGGTTCTTCCCAGGTCTGCCACAGGAAGGTGATCATTTCCATGAGACTTGTTATGGGATGGAGGGGAAGACCATCCATAAATTCTTCAGGATGTGTTATGGAATGTTTAGAGGAAGGGCAAAAAGGGAGGGTCTGTGATTCTGTAAAGGAGGATTTGAGGTGGTCTGGAGCAGAAGAAGCACAGGAGAGCAGAATGGGGGAATAAAGGGGCAGTCACTTATTGCTGGGTGAGGGGGCTCTCTACTAAATACATTTGTATGTATGGAGTATTAAGTGCCAGTATCAGCCCACAGTCCTGACTGGAGTGGGTCCATTGGGTGTTAGGGGCCCCTGCACTTTGGTGTCCAGTCAGCTGGAGAGTGTGCCCTGTGTGGAGGTGTCAGTGTGCACCAACAGCAGGGCTGGTATTGGCCTGGAGAGTGGCTCAGAGGCTTGGAGCCAGGTATTGAAGCAGCCATAAGTCTGGGAGAGACAGAGAACAGAAGTCTGCCATCTGCCTGATTGAGGGACTCACAGGTCCGAGCCAACTCCTGCAGACATGATAAGGTCTCAGGCCTGGTTGAGGGTTTGTGTGTGGTGTCTGTGCATGAGGCTCGTCACACTGCAGTGATGGACTTCTGTCCATGTCAGCTGTAGTGGAGCCCTGCACGAGGAGCCCTTTGTGCTCTCTCTGTCTGATGAAAGTTCACACTCAACCTTTGTCCTGGCCAGAACTGGAACGTGGAACCTCACCTTTGCTGAGCTGCTGGAATTAGCGACACTTGAGCCATTTGGAGGAGTTTGTGTGTACGGTTGTCTTTTTCCTCTGCTGTCTTACAGGTGTGGCTAAAAATGGTACAAAGTAGACTCTGGATATATCTAACATGTCCATTAGGTTCTTTACAGATTTCAGTTCAAAATAAGTTTTTTTGGTAAATTATGTGTCTAAGGATAGCAAATTGTCGTTGAGATATAACCATTATCTTGAGATTTTGGGTTTTTTTGTGGAGCCCTCTGAATCCTGTTATCAGAGGATTCTGATTATATCAGAGGGTTTGTTGCCTCTTCCTGCAGTAACTCAGTCATATCTGCCCTTTTTTGCACAACCTGTAACCCAGAGTTCCCACTTTCAAGAAGCAACAATGAATAGAATGTATAGAAATGAACATAAAATTTACAGAAGTGGAGGATGAGCAAATATAGTCATTTTACTATTGCCTTCTGAAAATCAGACTCATCTGACAGTAAGAAGTCTTTGATAGGGGTCTCAATTTTCAACACTTCTGTGTTCTAGTTTGGAGCATGAATATTGTTTTGAATTAGATTTCCTTAATATTCCTCTTACCTTTCTGTGTTTTATTAGATTTCCTTAATATTCCTCTTACCTTTCTGTGTTTTATATCATGGAACAGCTTTATAGGAAAAGAAACTGCATTACTTTTGTATGAAAATAAATTGGAAGATGGACTCTCAGGTATTACTGAGCATTCAGTGCACAGAGCAGTTTAGATCTGGTCTGGAGTAAACCTGCTTTTGAAATGCATCTTGTGTGGATAAGTTTTGTTTCACAGATCCTATCCTACTATTGGGCTGTACTTGTGGCTATAGATATTTTTTCTATTTCATGGAGCAGCACAAATATGTGGGATGGTTGTTTGTTTGCTTTTCATCCTTTAAGCAACAGCAAAGCTTCACCTAGGAGGAGTTCCCTTCTGATGTTCTCTAAGGAGCTTTGTTTTTGTGCGCCATCCTGATGAGGCAGCTGCAAGTCACAAATACTTCTTAAAAAGATTCAGGATTGCAAATCAGTCCATCCTTCCTTATTATGGTGTATATTTAAATGCATTTTCACTGTGCTGCTTCTTTTTCTTCTGTTTGTATTATTTCCTCAGTGCTTATGACTTTGTCAGTTGAATGTCTGTAAAATAATCCTTTGATTATGGTCCTCAATCTCTGCCTTTCATCTTTTTATAACTATTGTGAAATGTACCATACAATCACATCCACCATGGGAGCTGGTTAGCTGCAGTTGCCATCACCTTCTGTATTATGTGACTTTAACTATGATTTCCCTTTTGTATATTATACAAACTGTATGTAACATTGGCATTAAATCAGTCTATTTCCAAATTCTGGAACTCTCCAATTTTGTGATTAACAAGTGTTGCCTTTATGATTATTCAGTATATAACTAGAATTTGAACATATTCCAAATGCGAATGCTTACAAAAGTAGTTTTTTACTGAATCTTCTATTTATATTCCTCATGTGAAAGAGCTGGAGGTTTTCTTACTTTCTTCCTCGTATTCAGGCAGAATACAAATCAGCAATAGGATTTTTTTGCATCATTGCACACAGCTTCCTTTTCTACTGCTCCATTCTATTTGTGTCCTGCCTTCAGCCTGCTCGGATACAGCCCTTAGCATTCTGTGCACTACTGGCTTGCAGGCAGGCAAACAATGCGACGTTCATGAAAGCTTTGAAAGACTGCAGTTGCCAGGTGTAGGATTTACTCTGTTCTAGCTGCGTGCTGGTAACTTGTAATAAGCCAAGACAAAAATAGAACCCTACAATATTCTCTTGTGAGTTCACAAGAAAAGATTTATGGTCAGGGGGATGTAAGTACCTGTGCTTGTTCAGCCCATAGCTGTCTCTGACCAAGGTGAGAAATGGATGCTTATGGAAAGAGTGTAGAAGCTGTTTGCAGTGATATTTCTCTTGGTATGCAGTTCCACCGGTTTTTGTACAGGGATATTTTAAGCTGGAGTTGCATAAAAGCTGTTGTGATTAAACCAAGAACTTCTGATTTAGAGGTAGCATCACTACCATGTCTTTTACCATTTCTGTTTTCCCTACCATCAGTTTAATCCAAGCCTGTGATGATACAAACTGGAATTTTATTGTGTTTTGCCTGGTCGATGTTCACCAATTTTTTTTTATTTGTTTGTCAAAACATTCTGGGTTAGGGTAGATACTTCTCAAATGCAGCATTACTTGTTCTCATTGCAGTAAAGGGCTGAATTTACCATGGTAGGTTTCTCCAGTTTCTGATGTACCAAGATTCTTTCCAAAAAAAGTATATGTATATTAAAAAAAAAAAATCTATATTAAAAATGTTAATCTTAAAAGGCTAGGAGCTTACTTAATACAATCAGTTCATTTTTCTGTAAAGGATTATGGATTTTATTAAAACAAAATGGCTTTCTGGGAAAACTTTCTACTCTTAGTGTTTCAATTTAATGCATTAGTTCAGTAACTTTCCATTCACTGCATAAAGACTGGATGTCCTTGAGTCATATAAAGAAGTTAATTAACTTTCACTCTTGGTGTGTATTGGGCAAAAGTTACAGTATCAGACAGCTGTCCTTGTAAAGACTGGCAATAAATCACACTTTTCTTTTTCTATGACTATAAAACAATCAGGTTTTTAGTTTAAAACATACTGTAAAACATGCAACGGAAATTTGAACAAATAGTATATTTTGCTTTGAGTTTTTTCATGTGATACTGAATGGAGCACAAATTTGATTTGTGGAATGGGAGTAATGTCTGTGGGGTATGTACATTTAAAATACAAAGTGTATGAGATGTTTCATTGGTGTGGTGATCATAGTCGTTCAGTTAATTCCTTGCTACTTAGTTACTGTTAAACTTTTCGGAAAATCTTCCCCCTTCTATGTGTAAATAGCTTTTGGGGCATTTGCAATGATATCTGATTCTCAGATCTGAAGAGGAAAAATTGTCCTAATATTCTACAGGGCTTTTGTGGGCTTTTTTCCCCGTTTTTTAACTGAGGTTTGTCTGTGCTTGGTATTGTGCATATATGGTTATCTACTGGTGAATTCCTACTTGTTACAGCTTACATAATAGGAATGCCATTAGTGAGGGGAAGAACAGCTGTGATGGGATAGTCCAGAAGTTGATAAGAACCTAGTAGCCTTTCTGACATTGCCAGCAGTAGAGGATAAGGGAAGAGTGTAGGAAAAGGGCAGAGTTGTAGAGATACCTTCTCCAGTATGACCTCCTCATCTCCAGTAACATGCAGCTCAGGCTATGGCAGAACAAAGGTATTAAATTTATATTTAAAGGCTGTACTGAATTTTTCTCCCACGACTTTACCCATTTTGTCTTCTATTTTTTGAAGTATATATAACTTTCAAATTCACGAGGAGTTCCACAGCTTACCCTATGTGGTACAAAACACTACACTTTTCCTTTTTTTTTTTTTTTTTTTTTTTTTTTTTTAATTTGCTAACTGCTGGTTTGTTTCAAATCCTCTGCCCTTTATGTTGGAACAGACTGTGTTCAGCCATTGAATATTGACCCCGCTTTACCATTTGGGATTTTTATAGGCCTGTGAGGCCAGGCAGGGTTCTTGGCCCTCTGTCTTGCCATGAGCACCTCTCCAAAGATGGACCTTGAGCCTGCTGTGACTGCTCTGCAGAGATCTGAAGGGCTGTACTTACTGTCTTATGTAAGAAGGAGGAATAGGTAAGAGTTTTGAAGGAGCTGCTCTGTGAAAGAAAATTCAAGGTGAAGTATTTCTAGAAAAGCTACTGTCAATTTCCCATAACTTCTGTTGCACCCCTTAGTGTTTTCTTTCTGTTTAGTGGTCTGTTAAGGCCAGCATCTGGCCTCCAGAACTAAATTCCCCCTTATTAAATACCATCTTTTTCTGAGCAAGAAGTGTGCTGAGAGAAGTGCCATCTGCTTGGAGTGATGTCTGTTGTAGTGGTCTTATAATGGTCTTATAAAAGCAGCAGGAGGTATTTAAACCAGGTTACTAGACAGTTAATAATACAGAACACTGGAAGTTACATAAAGTGCTTTTCAGATTTTGCTCCATTGATATTGTCAAGTGCAGTAACTCTGTAGCTGCAAACGTAAAACTTCAGGCCATTTTTCAGCCATGGTTTATGTATTTGTGAAGATCATGAGAAATGGCATAAGGAACAGCAGTCAGTTACTGTAGTTTAAATAGCTGACTGAGTTTCTGAAGGATAGAACCATTTTAAAATCAAGAGAAATAATATGAGATTTAAACAGGAAATCTTTAGACAGAGTCACCCCTACTTTGTGAAGGAGAAGATGGAATTTAGCCTCTCTGCATGGATATTTCTGCCTTCTGAAGAGTTATTTTCTAAGCATTCTAGTTTTACAGTCTCAAAGTCTATCTTCACAGATCAAAAGTAGGTGGATTGCAAGGAATACAGCTTGGATGGAGTGGATCTTCATGTAGTTGAAGTATGAAATATAATCTGTCTTCTCAGGTTACATGGCATTTTTCATGAAGTCCTAGAGTGCATAAGGCTGGAAGAGACCACACTGGGTCATCTGGTCCAATGTTCCTGCTCAAGCAGCATCATCCCAGAGCACATGGCACAGGATTGGTCTAGAAGCTTCTTGAATATCTCCAGTGAGGGAGACTCCACACCCTCTCTGGGCAATCTGTACTGGTGCTTGGTCACTGCACAGTAAAGAAATTCTTCCTTATTTTCAGGTAGAACTTCCTGGGCATCAGTTTTTGCCCATTGCCTCTTGTCCTATTGCTGGGCACCACCAAGCAGAGCCTGGTCCATCTTTTGACACCTCCCCTTAGATACTGGTAGATATTGATGAGGTCCCTTCTCTGTCACCCATTTTCAAGGCTGAACAGGCCTAGCTCCCTCAGCCTTTCCTCATAGGAGAGATTCTCCAGTCCCTGAATCATCTTTTTTCTTCCCCTGGACTCAGTCCAGCAGTGTCTTCCTTTTACTGAGGAGCCCAGAACTGGAGACATCACTCCAGGTGAGGCCTTGCTAGGTCTAAGCAGAGGGGCAGGATCAACTCTCTGACCTGCTGGCAATGCTCTTCCTGATGCTCCCCAGGATACCTTTGGCCTTCTGGGCCACAAGACCACACTGATCTGTGTGTGCAAGTTTGTGCATCCATTTGAAGGGGTTACAGCCACCACATGTGCAGTTGTGCGTCCTCACAACTGTGCAATGGCCAGAATCCACCAAAAAAGGCAACTTTAGTCTGATCTAATTCCTTGACTTTGTGATCACTAGTGTGCTGGTACAAAGAATGTAATGGGAATGAGTGGCTGGAAGAGGAGAAACAAGAAAACTGTATTTTTCAGGTCCTGTGAAGCAACTGACTGCTCTAGCTTTCCACTAAAACTTGCTGGCATTCCTGTTGTCCTGTTGCTTTCAATCATAAAATACCAGCCGGAATGTGGAATTCTATTGATTTCAACCTTCATTTGCTTAACAATTTCATCTTTCCTGTCCAAATTTTTGTTACGTTACTCACCTTTTTTTTTTCTATACATTCATTCTGTGTTCCAAAGTGAATCTTTTAACCATGCACATACATTTGGTGTATATTGTAGGATGTCTATTTTATTTTTGATAGCTGAAACAGTTGTTACTTCCTAAGGAAAAGGAGAACAGTCCATTTGCATTCATATGCCTCTACTGAATGAAATTGCATTTGGAGGTATAAATTTTTATCAAAAATACTTTAAGGAAGCTGCAGAAATGTAAAAATGATGAAAGTGTCTATCTCACTAAAAGTGATCATGAAATGGTACTGTATTTATTGGTGATAACATTGTGTCATGTCATACAGCATCAAAGTTTGAAGGTGTTTGTCAAGTGAATACACTGTAGCATAAATTCAGAAGTTTCTGTTGTGTTCAGAGATTCTTCATTGTAACTTTGTGAGAGCTACTGTGCTGTTACTTAATTTTAAAATACTGCAGCCTGTTAATCTATTATTTTTCTAGTATCTTAGTCCATCTAGTTTTTATGTAAAATTATTCCTTGATTGTGGAAACCTCTTGATTGTCTTTAAGACTGATGTTGACTGAGGTTAATTTTATTTAAGCACTAGCTGCATCCATTAGATTTAGCTAATACAATATTTGGAGTGGGCTGAAATTAATAAATCGTTTTTGCGAACCAAGGTAACTACCAGATAAATGCTATAATTCAATGGGGTTTAGTATTAGTCCTAATTTTGTGCTTTGGGGGGGAATGTATAGTTAAAAGAAAAAAAACAAACATTAGACTAAAATGTGAATAACTTGGTTTCTGATTACATATACTTCATTATGTAATTACTGCTCTTTTGGATGGATTTCAGATTATGGCATTACTTTGTCCTATGTTTTAATGTAACCTATATGTTCTAGTTGCATATTATACAAGCATGAAAAGCTACATGGTAAGAATCAACTTTTTCCATGCACTCTTGTTATCCTGTGGTAGTAATCCTGGTTTTCATTTGCTTTCCCAGATTCCTTTCTCCATTCTGAAACATAAATTATATTCCTTATTTTGAAGGAGGATATTGCCAACCCGTGTTCTTTTGAAGTGACATACATCCTCCTCATAGAATCATAGAATGATTTGGGTTGGAAGATACCTTAAAGATGATCCAGTTCCAACTCCCTGCCCTGGGCAGGGACACCTCCCACTAAACCAGGTTGCTCAAAGCCCTATCCAAGCTGGCCTTGAAGACTCCCAGGGATGGAGCACCCATAACCTCTCTGGGCAGCCTGATCCAGTGCCTCACCACACTCACAATAAAGAATTTCTTCCTAACATCCAAACTAAATCTACCCTTCTTCACTTTAAAGCCATTACTTGTCCTTATCACTCCATACCCTTATAAAAAGTCCCACTCCTGGTCTCTTGTAGCTCCTTTAGGTACTGGAAGGTGCTATTAGGTTACCACAGGGCTTTTTCTTCTTCAGGCTGAGCAGCCCCACCTCTTTCAGCCTTCATTACTTAGACTGCTGTTTGGATAAAACAAACAAACACAACAGAGTTCATTGAACAAGTATTTTATATTCATTGTAGGTGTCTAGTAAAAGTGTTAGCAAAAGTCTTTTAAGCTTGAGGAAGAGAAGGATGATTGTGCATGGTCTTCTTACCTCCACTGAATTTGAACCTTCTCCTTCAAGCCCTACATGTATGGAGAAGTTTGTGTTCTTTGACTAACTTTTGCTTTTGAATCTCTGAACGCTTTTTCCCTGAGTATTTTAAAGAAAATTGTTGCTAGTGTAATTTAGCTATGTTTAGGATTGAATTATGGCTATGAATTATTCCTGAAGTGTGATATTATTAAAAAAAAAAAATTATAGAATGTTCTCCAAGGGCATCTGTTCTCTAATACAGTAATAAAAGAGAAATAGCATGGGGCTCTTTTTGCAAAACACAGTACTAGGTTAAAAAAATGCTGTGAAGTAAGTAGCAGTTTGCTTTCAAAGTACTCATAATGTTTCCTAAAATGCTGAAAATTGCTGCCAAATTCTTCTAAGTTTCACTGTGGTTTTAAAACAATACCTTTAAAATCAGCCCTGTATTTAAAGTGTCCTTGGTTTGGAAGGGGAAGTTGTAGATTCCATGTTGTCCCAATGAATTTGTCAGGTCATATACACAGTTTGGGGAATTTAAGGTTACCTCTACACTGAAAGGTTTTCAGTGGTGTTAAACCATCTTCTTCTTGTGCCCTTGATTGACTGCTGTCACTTACACACTTGTGCATGAGTCAGAAACTCTTTTCTATGCATAACCAGTTTGCAAGTCATCATAATGTGCCAGCATCCCCAAAATAAACCCTACAGAATATAATCAAACACAAGTCTTTGCTTTAGTTTGGATATCCCTTCTCATTTCACTTTTTTACTTGTATATTGAGAAAGCAGATTTTACTCTGGTCTTAAGTTGTATATAGAATTATTCTGGTAATTAATTATATATATAATTGAATCATATATATTACACACATATCTATGGCTTGGTTTTCTTCAGCCTATATAGCTTTTAGAGGTCTGTAGGTTTTCTGTACCACAATGAAGATGAGATATACATCTTCATTTTCTACTGTGCATTTATGCTATTTTTGCATGTTCATTGAAAGGCAGTGTAGAAGAAAATAAAAGCTTTTAGATGAGGCTTTTATTAAAATACTGGACTTGACTATCCTGATTATTGTGTTTTCTTTTCTGTATTTTTCCCACTAAATTATATATGTCCAGAGAATGTATTTATATTAAAGAACATGACATGGAAATTAAAAAAAATAATGCTTCACATCTAAATTATGCTCTTGTGATTTTTATATTTCTTTTCTAAGGGGGGAGTCTCCAATCCCCTCATTTATGCATTTGTAAAGCTCTAGTCACAGGCTAAGCAGAATTAGATTAGAAATACAACTCCTACTGTAAAACTTCTCATTTCCATTTTTAAATTTACCTTTAAAACAGAAAAAAAAAGAATGTATGCTTATTTTATCAATTGGTTCTAGATGTGTTTTTATTCTTCTTTCTGTTACTATCCCATAGTGTCGTTCTGTTTTACCTTGTAATGAGGATTGCTTGTAAGATGATAGACTCTCTTAGCTGGTCACGTGAATGTAACTTTGAATTTCTTAAGTAATGGTGGTTGAAGGTTTAACATGATGTGAGATGAAATCTCACGGAGTCTGCCATCATTGCATAAGCAGAACAAAACTGGGGTGTAACAGTGTCCCATAATGTTGTAGTAGTCTTCAAGGTCTGTGTTATACTGGAAATACTTTTTTTCTTTAATTAGCCTAATGAAACCCTTGAAAACTGCAGCCTGAAAAAAATAGACACTTTTATTTTTTTTTTTTTTTTGCCTGAAACTCGGTGTTAATATACTCACTTTTTTCTCTGAATGGAACAGTTCTGAAATGGAATATTGCAGTCATCCATCAATGTATGCATTTAAATATTTCTTCAGGACTTAGGAGGAGAAGGAGCATGAGTTCTTACTGTTCTTCAACTAAGAGATCATGCCAGTTCCCTCACCTGAGCCAGGGCATTTTTTTTTTTTTTTCTTGAATGGACTTCTAATAGTAGTAGTGATGGCTGGTAGAAGGTGCCAACAAATGCCACTTGGGGTTGAAGTTATGGAGCCAGGAGATGTGAGTGTGCTCTGTGCCTGCAACACCACTGAGAGGCTGCATTTATTCCTGGGTGTCACTTTTGACACTTGTAACATTCACAGAAACTGTGTACAATATTTGAAGAGTTTTACTACCAGTAAGAATAACAGTCCTGATCAAGTGCGTCTTCCCTCCCTGAGTAGAAAATGCCTGTGAGTTACTGGGATAACAAAGCTTAAATGCAGAGCCTGCTGCAAAATATTTTGTGGCTTCAGAATAAGAAGGAAAAGAGTTAACAGGGGCCAGAAATATTTTGTTGTATTTAACTCTGGGGCTGCAACTGAAGAGCTTTCCTCTTAGTGAAATTTACAGTCTGGTATGGTGGGGGAGAGCAATTTTCTGGAGACTTCTGTACATTTTTCCAGTTCAAGTTGCTAAGAATCACATTTTAAATAAACCTATGTCTGTTAGCACATCTATTGAATGTGGTTGTGTTTATGCTGTATGTCATCTTCTCCTCACTTGTTTTCATATTGAAAACCTTGCCTCAAATATTCACTGTCTTCTGATGAGTTTGTTGTTTGTTTTTTCTCAAAAATAAATAATCTTGTTCTACTTTTTTGGGTGTGTTAGTGTTTAGGCATGTTTTATGCATATAAGCTTTTCAAGTTAGATTTTTGTTAAATGAAAATGTCACTTCGTAATGTCTTGGGTGTTTTAAATCACAAGAAACTTCAAGGAATTATGCGGGGGGAAAAAAAGTAATTTTTTAGGGTACTATTTGATAGCCAGTACTCACACCCAAATCAATATATTTCCCGTCTTTTGTAAAAAGTGTAAGGAGAGGTTTGCAAGAATGCAGGGAGAGAATAGGCTTTTATTAGTTTATTATTCCTTTATGCTTTTAAAACAGTACTTAATAGATTGCTGATCTGAACAAGGAAAGTCAAGTCACAGAAAAAAAGACTGACAATATGCCATGACTCGCTAAAAAGTCGAGTGCAGCAGCACTTGTTATTTTTGAACACAGGAGCATTTGTTATGCAGGACGATTCTTGGGTAATGTTCTGTGCAGCCCCTTGCTAGTGCTATGCAGCCTTAATGCTGGCAAAAGCCATGTGTGCATCCTGGGAATTGGGGACAGTGGCATCTTCAGGAGTTGGGAGCCTGGCTGTGGGTGTGCTGGTTTCTGAGCAGTAGCTGTATTTTATCCCAGCAGAAATGCCAATGTGTTTATCCAGCATCTGGGGTAAGAAATAGGTAAAGTTGTGCTGCAGTGACATTTAAACTGGGAAGGTTTTTTCACTGGTTTTGCCATTCTAGGTTTCCATACTATTCAGCTTTACTACTGCTGATTGAAGTGGGTTTGTATATAGTGAATGACAGCTATTCCAGTACTTGTAACTAGCTCAAGGATGTTGTTGCCAATGTAAAGATAAAAAATTGTCACTAAGTAGTTTTGGATGCCTCATTGTGTCCAGAGAAGCTGTGGATGCCCTACCCCTGGAAGGTTTCAGTGCCAGGTTGGATGGTGGATGGGGCTTTGAGCAATTTGTTCTAGTGAAAGGTGTCCCTTCCCATGTCAGGAGTGTTGGAACTAGATGATGTTTTCCAACCCAAACCATTCTCTGATTCTCTGATATTTATCACCAAGATTAGTTTCTACCCAGTGAAGCTGGTTTAGAGCCTGTGGGGGAAACTGTTACTGGATGGTTTCAAGTGTTGTCACTAATAGTGGGCTTTTGGCATCTCCTACACAACAAAAATTAGAGAATAAATCTGATCAATGTCATCAACATTCTTGGAAACAAATCTCTTAGCTTATTTTTCTGATATTTCTAAATGTTTCTTGTGCACAAAATAAGTTAGAAGTATTAACATAACTCAACTGAGAGCTAAAAGGAGGAAACTGACCAAAATATTGTTTAGCTTTCCCAGGTGTGTCAGAGTGTGCACAAAATCCAGCATCCACACCACGCTCATTAGAAGAAATGTGATGCTAACTTCATTTAATGCAGAAGTGATCATACATAGATATTGACTGGTGTCTACATTCTTGCTCTTGCAGAAAAGGCTGCTGAGTAGAAATCTGGTTGCAAAGAAGGATCCAGTTGTCAAACAAATTACAGTTAGAAACACTGTGCTTTTACAGGCAATATTGACTGTGCTTCTGTTTGAATAATACTTGGAGAATAATTAAGTGGCTCACATTTTTGCAGCTGTTTTAAGAGCCCACACAAATGAGCTGGCTCATCTATTGTGACCTTCACAGCACTGGAGGTTGGTGATTTTTGTCACATATGTGGAGTTTGGAGAGGCTGTTGCGTTGCATCAGACCATGTAGCTAAGAGCAGACGTGAGGGAAGTTCAACTGATGGGATCTATGTTAAATTTTGACATTACCTGAAAAAATACTTTTGGGGAAAACTGTATTTACTCAGTTTGATCACTGAATGCTTTTTTCATTAGGTTATGCTTAAAACACTTGAAGCTTGAAATTTTCAGAGAAAAGACAAAGTTTTAAAAATAATGTTATTTTAATTGGTCTTCTTTTTGCAGCAACTGGGAAATGGTGGTGTATGAAATGATGAAATAACTGGCATCAGTTATTACAGTGATAAATGCTTGTTGATGTGTTGTTTTGGTTTGCTTCTTCTCATTGGGACCCTTTGGGGTTTTCTTAAGTAATTCAGGACAAGTTCAAGCTGGACCTTTGTGTATCCACCTTTTACACAAAGAGGTTTTCTCTAGAAACTTCTTAACACTTGAACACCCCTATTTTTGTCATGTAGACATGTGCTGAGACCAACAATTGGAAACTATTTTCATTCTAGTGACTCCCAGGACCAGTATAAATTGAGTGGAGAGGGAAGGACAGGAAGGGTGGTTTGAATCACTTCTCTGTGTTCAGAATTAAGTGGGTTTGGAAGCCTGCTCATTTCTGAGTGAGTGAGCTACAGGAGACCAGCACTTGATGCTAATCTTCTCTTTTGGTTCTGTTTCACTGTGGCAATTATAGGGGTTTGTGTTGTTGCAATTTCAGTGGCATGCAATAACTTACTAGCTGTCTAGTCTGTGTTTACTGTATATGCAATAAAGTCTGGAGTTCATTGTGAGGAAAGCTGATACTGCTGCTGCACAGCCATAACTTTGTAAGATGCTATTTCTCTACTTCATTCCATGGGTCCTGTGACTGGGACTTGAGCAGAGGGCAAGCACATTTTATAGCATAGTCAGCAGTAACTTCTGTGCCAGGGTTAGAGAAGTGTGTAAATTGGTAAGTGAAAGATTTACAATTTTTAGTGCCTTGAAGCCGATAAATCATCTGTGTGTGTTTCATGAAATAATTATTCTTGTGTCTGAGAATACAGGCACATGACTACCAAGCATTCATTACACCCATTTGTTTGTATAACCTCAAATAGTTTTATATTTCACATGGATTACTTTTTTAATGTAAGAAAATAATTTCTTAAAATACATGGAGGGTGGGGGTTTTGTGATGAGTACATAGATTGTGCATGCTCTAATCGCCTTCAAGGTTTTGTCATGGGTTTGTTTTCTGCAAAATATTGTAATGGTTTAAAATATTTCTTCTCTGGTATATTATTTTTGTGGATGGGTTTTTGGTAGTGGTAGGATATGGAATCTTTTAGGGCAAACCTCCTACAAATGGTGTGAATTTCTAAACTTCCTCTGATATGAGTGGTTTGTTCCAGTTGGAAAATGCATCTCCTTCGGATAATAATCTACTTGGGGATTAATAATATTCAATAATATATACTGACATATTAATGTGATCTTTGGTGTTTTGAGCCACTTTTTTGTTATTGTTAGGCTGAAACAGAAACTAGTGGGTTTTTTTACCCCTCTTCAAACTGTAAAGGTTTGTGAGGTACACAAAATGTATTTGATGTTTTAGTACTCTAGTGGGCTCAGTGGGCAGGAGCATCCTTTGTGCAAATGTGTGCCTCTGGGTTGGTGCTGATTTCTTGAAAAGCTATATTTAATATGTGTGCAAAGGATTTTTGTGATTGGTTTCTCGACAATAGTTTTGTGTTAATAAAGAAAGAAAGGTGTATGTTTTTTAAACCATGATTTTCATATGTATTGGCAATAAGCACCTCAAATATTCATAAGTATGGTTTATAGTATGAAGACTTCTGTGTACAAACACATCAGGGCAAATACAGACTCACAGAATGGTTTGGGTTGCAAGGGACCTTAAAGTTCATCTACTTCCAACCTCCTTGCCATGAGCAGGGACACTTGCTAATACACTCTAATATAAGTATTTATGCACACACATGCCCATAAATATATTCATATCTATACAGAATAAAAAGACACAAGGTTTTAAAGAAACAGTGTTTTATCTAAATGTGAACCTGCCAGTTTTTACTACCTCAGAGACAGATGGCAAACCAGAATCTACCACTTTCCACATTGTACTGGAGTATAATTTCTGGTTTAAAATTTAGAGACTATTAAATCAGATCGTGGTCCCAAAATAGAAATACCTTTCACTGAGAAGAGACCAGGCTCTTGAGGGTTGAGGAGAGGCAAAGCAGTGTCTGTCTGTGTGAACAGCAGTGGAAAATGCGTAGCAGAGAGGACTGGTGTGGGTTAGGGAATGTCAGCATATACCTCTCCTGACCTGGCCGTGATCTGTGTGCTGTGGGAGGCTGGTAAAAGTGTACATGCAGCTACCCAGTGATCTACATCAATGAATGATCCATTGGGAGAACTCACCTTGTCTCCAGCCCAAAATTAATTTGGTTTTATGTCCTCAGGTGGACAAGTTTTCCACTCACTGGTATGAATAGCTACATGTGAATGTACATCTTAGGAGGGAGGAGGTGCCTTCTCTGAATGTGAAATGGTAGCTAAGTACAAATGTCTGTCAGTGTGTACTGCACTGATGGAAGGTGGGCTAAAAAAGCGCTTTCATGGGAGTGTTGGCAGCACAGCAGCTCCTGAGCTGGGTCATGGTGCAGAAATATGAGTGCTCTGGGGTGAGGGAGCAGAGACGCTGCTTTCTTCAGCAGTGCAGATTTGAAGTAGGTTGGTGGTTTGAAATGGCAGGCTGGGTTCAAAGCAGCCATATTTTAGCAGAAAGGAGAAATGGTATCTGGGGTAACTATGTGGGGAATTCCACACTGATTAGTTAGAGGAGCTGATGTATCAGATTTTCTTCTTGAGCATAAGCTTTAATATAAGTGAACACAGCAACCTGAAACCTCAACAAAGCTAGAGAATCTGCTGAGAATGAGGAGCAAGGAGCTTTCCTTGCTTCATTTTATTTAAGCAGATGAAATATGATGGTTGTTCTGTGTTCTTTCTCATTTCCCCCCCCCCTTCAGTTCTCCTTTTTTTTTTTTTTTTTGAAAACTNTTTGCGTTATTTTGAGCTTGTCTCTAGAATAAGCATTTTCAAGAATAAAGCTTTGTTCAGCTAATAAGGTAGTGAATCTGTGGTGTAGGTACCTTTAAATTATACATCTTTCAAAAATGTGTGAGAGGGTAAGAAAATGTTCTTCTGTGGAACATAAAAAGGCCTCCTGCAAGATGGTATCATGGAAATGAAGAAAGAAGCATTTGCCAGGAGTGGGTGGTGGTAAGGAAGAGTTCAGTAGGTAGGAAGGTAGGAATACTGAATACCTAGAGATTGTCAGAGAAACCCCTTGGCTCTCTAAGACACTGCAATTTCCAATAATATAAATGTATGCCACTTTAAAGGAAGATCAGATTTTGTGTCTTTTACGATAGGCAGTTAAAGTATTTAGTATTCTAAATACTCAAAATGAAAATTAATGGATACTGCAAAAGCTTGTTTTCACCTAAGTAGGGAGAGCAAGGCTGTTCCTGTCTAACATGCTGAGAAGGTAATATTACTCTGGAATAATAATTGAATTGAGCATTGAGTGCAACTTAATTCCTTTGCAGCAGAGTGCAGCTAAAAATTATGAGGAAAAGACATCTAAGAGAATGTAATATATTTAGAAACAGTCTGTCTCCAGTTATATAAAATAAAACAAAAACAAACAACCAAAAAATCTCAACACCCAAAAGCACCTAAGCAACCCTAGATAACAGGTTTTGTGTACTTGGTATGTAAGTGTGTTTTATTTATAGTTTTGGACTATGAAGAAGTAGTTCACATAAAAATTGTATTTGCAAATACAAAAATACAAAATTGGCCTGTGATGTCATTTTCACTTAGATCACTGGCTCCTTCAGGCTGTGGATGTCATCTTTGTATATTGCTTTACTCAGTGATTCCTCTTTTAAAATAATGAATGTTCCCTTTCCTCCTGCTCTCACATTAGTGATTACATCTAATTCAATAGCAAATCCAATTTGTAAATTTTTTCTAGTCTGCTTGTCATAGTCTTTTAGATTGATAACTTCAGGAAAAAGTTTCCTGGGGTTTTTGTATTTGTTTCTTTCTCCTGAGTGTCCAATTCGCTTCAATACTAGACCTTAGCGCAAAGTTTTATCTCTCAGTCAATGTTAACCATTGTCTTTCTTTCAAAATATTGGTTTCAAATTCTTATCCTGTGTTCAAACTCTCAGTAGACAAGTGAGTCATTATTTTTTTCTGGTCATTGAAGATGGAGAGAACTTCAGTAGAAATGTATGATAGCAACTGCCTGACGTAGTAGGCAGGCAGGAGCAAAAGCTTTTGACAGGATTTGCAGAGGAATCAAAGAGAAGCACTTGCTGTGCACTGTCTTGGAAAGGAACACTGAGTTCCCAATTTTTTATTACATTTTAAAATGGTAACTTTTCCTGGCAAGATGTAATTCAAGTCAAACCCACTATTTTAGTGGGGAGCAAAAGAAGTAATGATGTTTGCAGTGTTTAATGTTTTAATCCATTGTTCTGCTGTAAATGGAAAAAAAACCCCAGAGATAAATAGCCTCAGAAGGCATTTTTACAGCTTTTGTGGTTCCAAACGTTCTAGTTTTAGCTGCCACAGGAGTGGTTGTATGATTTGAGAAAATGGTTGTTTCCAGTTAAGGAACAGAAACATTCCATTTTTTTTTTTTTGTTAAAGATTATCATGTATTTTTCAGCTGTAACGTTTTGCATGGTTAAAATTGGGCTACTCAAACCAGAACCATTATATATTAATTGGTTTCTCTCTGTATGGATTCCTACTGTAAGTGTTCACACACAGGAACACTCAGTGTCTGGAACTTAAGGATGAGCAGAACCCTCACTTTTACCTGTCTCTAGAGCTTAACTCTGTAGTTGACCTAGAGCTCCCGATGTGGTTTTCTGGAACTTCTTAATGCCCAGTGGAATATTCTTCACTTATAGAATGATAAAATGGCTTGGGTTGGAAGGAAAACTAAATATCGTTTGGTTCCTATGCCCCTGCCTTGGGCAGGGGCACCTTCCAGTAAACCAGGTTGCTCAATGCCTCATCCAATGTGGTCTTGAAAACTTCTAGGCATGGAGTATCCACAACTTCCCTGGGTAACCTGTGCCAGTGCCTCACCACCCTCACAGTGAAGAATCTCTGCCTAATATCTAATTTCAACCTAATCTCAGTTTCAAGCCATTTGCCCTTCTCCTATCACTCTATGCCCTTGTAAAAACTCCCTCTCCAGCTGTCTTGCAGACCCCATTTTTCAGGTATTGGAAGGCACTATGAGGTTTTCTAAGGTTTTCACTGTCAAAACCATCTCAGATTTGACAGTGAAAGCTTTGCTTATGCTGTGTTTTCACTCAGTGATTCTGGTGATGTCCCTCTGTGAGGAAGTAGGAGTAGCTGACATCGTGCCTTGTTCTGCCAGTCTTCAGACCCCCAGGAGCTCCAGAGTTTAAACTTTTTGGATAACAGGGCTGTGTGAGGGTCTCTGCAATGTGAATGTTGTGGTCTCTACCAGGTCCCATGCTCACTTGTGCTGCTGTCCTGACAGTGGTTCTGAGTACAAGATCTCAATCTCCAGTGATTTGAAAGTGAATATAATATGGCAAACACTGTCATACTGTTTGCCATACTGCAAACATTGGTCTAACATTGCCTAGGTGATAAGAAATTGCCTGTGATCTAAATGAGGAAAAAATATAGTAAATTATTTAAACACTTCTGTGTATGATTGGAAATCTAATCCTCAATTCATCATTACTTAATAACATTTTATACTGGATTTTGGAACTCTTGCAGAAAATTTGAAATTCTTAAGGATGTAATCTTGAAAATGCATATTATTACTATTATTCCTTCAGTCACATTATGTTGCACAAAACATATTATTCTTTTATTTTGATTTACTATTTTTTCATCTGCTGTACTTTTAGGGTTATGTTGTGGAATTTGGTGCAAGGGGTTAGTGTGATACTCTGTCTCTATATATAAACACTATTACTGTGGGAGAACGACAGAGGATAACAAGCAATTTAGTGGTAGTAGAAACTGTAGGGATAGTGTAGAAGCATCTGCTATTTCTTGTTTTAGGTTTTTTCCAAAATATAAAGCAATTGAATAAATGCTTTGTCCTTTGCAAAACTAAAAATGTTTTTCTTCTAGCGCTGTCAGTACAGTTCTACTCTGTTGTCAGAGCATTTTCAGTTCAATTTTTTAATTCATCTTGAAGGGGTTGAATGACCCCAGACCTTCCCACAGGCTGAATCACTTGTACCTGCAGCTTTTTCCAGCCTGTGAAACTACTTATTTTGTGGGTTTCTTTTTAGTTGTTAAAGTATATTCTGGCAATCAATGAAGTAAATATTTAAAGTTTGTTTACTTCTTGCTATTGTAGGCATTGGATCAAGACAGAACTGCACTACAGAAGGTGAAAAAATCTGTGAAAGCAATATATAGTTCGGGGCAAGGTAAGACATTGTTTTCAATTTTACACACGAGCCAAAGCATTTAATTTCAAGTTTGAGATGTCTTGCAATTCATCCTGTTGAAATGTATAGCATAATAAATGCTTATCTGTTTAGGAGTGTTTGGACTTAAAAATTTCCTTTCTTTACTTCTGATTATACGTCAGATTAATGTGCTCTCCAGTTCTTTTACCCTCATCTTCCTTCTCAGTGGCCTCTAGGAGAATCCCACGGGTAAATTTTTCTGCTGTCATAATATTTCAAGCATTTACCTTTAACTAGAACAATGACAAAAAAGTGTTCTCAACTGAATTTTTAGAAAGCACTTATAAGTGAAATAAGATTTAGAACTTGTTTAAAAGTTTAAAAAGTAAATAAATAAAAATACCTAGTTTTGTTTTGTCAAGATATGCTCTCCCTTTATAATGTGTTTCTCTTCTTACCTAAAATCAAAATTATGTATTTCCCTTCTTATCTAAAATAGTATAGTTATATTTTTTTAAATTGTTTTGCTTGCTTGAAGACACTGTTGATGTTTTACTAGGACTATAGGAGTTACTTTGACAGGAGGTTATTTGGTTAGAATATGAATTGATAATCAATTTGAGTGCAGTAACAAATGGTGATCGAACACACCAATATACAAATTTGGTTTTAAAAATGCTACAGCTATAATTCTTCTACCTCTTTTTCTCTTAAGTTCTAAAAACTGTGCCAAAGGCAGATAGGGTAACAGAGCTGTGCACTTGCCAATAATCTTCTGGCTGTAAATAAAGGATTTTAGAAAACCCCAGTTCCAATTTCCTCACAATAATAATAATAATAATCAGTTTAGCAAATGTTTTCTGTACACAGAGCTACTTTTGAGTGCTCTTAGTTTCTGTGTTTATGGAAATGTCTGGGATTTTTAATATCTTGTAGATTCTTAACTATTCTCATTTGCCAATCGCTGATGTTGGTTTGCTAGCACCATGCTTTAATTAGCTATATCTTCAGTTGTTGATAAATGTTTTCCCAATAGACTGTGAAGTCTGATATAAAATGAGAATAATATTTGGTGCAAGTGTATTTAGCTTTATGCTTTTAGAAGTATTCAGATGCTCCAATAAGCTTTTCTATCTGAGTGTACTTACTTAAACAGAGTTTTGAAAACTGAGTTTCAAAACTGATGAAAAGGGTAGAACACATTAAAGGTGTTCTGCCTGTTTTGAAACATGTAAATAGCTATCATTTGAGTCTTGTGATAAAAACAATATTGTTAAGGCCTGTAAGTAAGGCAGTACTTTATAAGAATTAGTTGCATTGAATAAAAGCAATAGCAGGTGGGTTAATAGCTTTGATTGGGTGCTTGGCACTTAAAGGGAGCGGAGACAGGGAGCTGTTTTTAAATTTTATTTTTAATTTAATTTTTTTTTTTTATCAGGCCTTATTTAAAAAGTACAAGTTAGTAGGAATTCTTTTGGCTCAAGAAAGCTTTATGCATAATCCTCTGGCTCCCTCTTCAGAATGCTGCTGTCATAGGCTCTGTTACAATGAAAAGCTGTGCAGGAGTCACTTCATGCAGGGACTGATAAACTGGAATTAGTAAAGCCAAGACCAAAAATGTGTTACACATGTGAAACCTTATAAAAGTAAATGTGAAGTGAATCAAAACTCAAGCTCATTTTGTCTCCTTGTACAGAGAAAATTGCTGAACCAGCTATTTTCTTGTGCTTCAGTGATGAAAATGGATTTTGCTGATATTTAAGTAAAACATACCAGAAACAGCTGTAAAAGGAATTGGAGTTTATCAGTTCAAGAAAGTATTATGTGGCTATTTTTATATTTCAAAAAAAAAGTCTCTAACTACATTTTGAGAACTGAAAATTGGAATTTTGTTTTATAAATTTAATTGTTTGCTGGAAATTAAGACCATATTTAATTTACTAGAGTAGGAGAAGGATTTTTAGTACTCTTGTGCTTTGTAATTTCCTTTGAGAACTCCAGCTGAACTGGTGAGAGAGTTATTCAGGGACAATAGAAATTCTTTTTTTCAGTTCAGTAATCCAATTCTTACTCTACGAAAACCCACAGCTAGGTTTTTTTGTGTTGTAGTGGCTTTGTGTTGTTGGGGGGGGATGTTTCTTTGGGGCTTTTTTGTTTTGTTTCTTTGTTTTGTTTTGGTTTTGGTTGTTTGGTTGGGGTTTTTTGTTTTTTTCTTTGTTGTTTTTTTTTTCTTTTTTTTGGGGGGGAGGAGTTTTTTTGGGGAATTGTTTTGTTTTGTTTGGGTTGAGTGTTTTTTTGGTGTTTTGTTTGTTGTTTTTTTGGTTGGTTTGGGTCTTTTGTTTTCTTTTTTTTTTTCCCCTTTCCTGAGTAACAGGAAAGTGACAGTGCAGTGTCTCATACAGAATTCTTCAGGAAGGCTGAACCTTGTGGTGTGTTGGTTTGTTCCTCTCCAGCACTGAATTATCAACCACGAGGGTCTCTGGTCTGTTACAAAGAGCTTTAACATCACCCAAATACCTTCTGCTCTTCCTGTACTTCCCTTACCCATTTGTCATATTCACAGTTAGAGCTACTGCTGTGGAAATGAAAACATACCAACACAAGAGTATAGAAAACCCTTAGAAATATTCCTTTCCTATTTTCATTTCTGAAAATGTTGTATGGAAAAGGACTGTTTATGGAATCCATTGAGACAGACAAACAGACACTTTCTTCTCACCACTTGCTCCCTGTCTGGCTTGCTGTCTACTTCTGGCATGATTGATTGTATCTGTAACTAGGAACCCATCTTATGACAGGGGTGCTTGAACTTGATGGAGAATCTGTTCTGACTTCCTTTCCTGTAAGATTTGGATTGAGTTGTAACAGCAGTAGATGGCACAATTATTTTTGCTGTAGATTTTTCAATAGCTCTTTTTCATGATTTCCCTGGGATAACTCCCAAATATTATCAAAAGAGTTTACACAATGGAGAAATAAAAATATAAAATCCATACAAGACCAAAGGTATTGAGATGGATCAGCAGTCTACATGGTCTCCCACAGTGCTCAACAGCAGATGCTTGAGGAAGAAGAAAATTGGTTCAAAGATCAAGTGTATTTTAAATACTTTGTTTAGCACTTCCTCAGCTCACACTGACATGAAGGCCAGGAATTACCTTAAGTCAGAAATGATATTGTGATGTTTGATACTTCTTAATGGACTTCTGCAACTTATTTTGTCAAAGGAATTTGAATTAATGTAAACCTTTATCATTCACAGACTTGCATCAATCTAGTTAAATTCTCCTGTGCGAAGTTTCTCGGTGCATGTTCATGTTCTTCAGATCTTAAGTCACCTGAGGAGGAGACTCCCTGCCCGTGTCTCACAGCATTGGCCTCAAACCCACTAAAATGACTCGTCTGATATGAAACTGAGGAAGCCTTGCATGTTGTGGGCATGAAAGTTTGTTAAGGGGCTTTGAAGTGCCAAAGCTTGCTAGAGTAGAGCCAGAGGAGGTTTTGGTGGATGAATCCAAACTTTGTTCTGTGGACCATTCTGTCTCTTGAAATAGGTTTGAGTTGTTTCCATTATTGCTCACAGTATCTCTCTTCTGAACTCAGCAGCTTTAGGGGGTTTTAAAGTGGTTTTTTTTTGTTTGGTTGGTTTTTTTTTGATCCTCACTTTTGCTTTCTTTCTCCAAAATGGAAGCATAGACTTCCTTTTCTAAAATAGAGAAGAGAAGGAGTGAATTTTGGTCAAGGACAGGAACTGCACACAATATTAAGGGTTTAAGCCCACTATGGCAATATTTTGATATTGCTCTATTGCACGATGTGTTTCTTCATAATTTCTGATGTGCAGCTTTGTTTTGCTTGGTACTGAATATCAAGGTGATAGAACTCCAGAACTTTTCCTTATAATGTCTAGCAATGCAATAATTTCCTTCAAGTTAGGAGTGTTCTCCCTCATGTGCTGCACTGCCTCTAATGCACACATCCATGCATTGGCCATTAAACATGAGAATCCTCTAACTTGGGAACTGCCCTGGTGGGAGCCTCTTGCTGTAGACTGCGCAATTAGTGGGTGTAGGTAGACACTTCTGGTTCACTGGTGACCTCCCTCTGGTGAGAAAATTAACACTTTATTCTTTCCTTTCCTCCATATATTTTTTTTAACCTGTGTTTCCTCCTTGTGAGGCTCATCTCTCTTTGTCTGCTTAGTTCCTTTAATTTTTTTTGTGAGGGAGAGAACTTTAGTAAAATCGATAATTTAATGTGGACTTCCTTTCCCTGTATGCTTGTTGATCTCCTGGAGATGGGAGTTTTTTGATATAAAATTTCCTTTTTATAAAACCTGTGTTTCTTGTTCAGCATTTTGTATTCATCCACATGTCCACCAATTCTGTTCTGCACTGTAGTTCCTACAAATAGCCTGGGGAATATATAAGCAATATTGCTGCTGGTGCATACTTGAATTCTCAGTTCTCTCTGGAGCTTACTAAAAATAGCTATTATATTTGCTTTTCTTTGCTCCTGTAGTGTTAGGGCTGGTATAAATAAGAGGCTTCATTTTGCAACTGTATAGTTTGCCTATTTTATTCTTTTATACGTGGTTCTAAGTGACTTGCCATCGTTCATGTTATCAGATTTTAAGACCTCAACTGTTAGATTTTGTATAAATCCTCTTAAGCAGAGGAGAAGGAAAAGTCTTTCATGAGAATTTCTTCAAGCATGTCAATGATGAACAGAGATGCAAAAAGAAGTCATTGACTTTTCTGGGCTGGGTTATCTCTCAGTGCTCTTGTACTGTGATGATCTAGAGAACCTTGCAGACTCAGTGAGATGTTTCTTGTTCTGAAATATGGAAATAGGCTTTTATTTTTGCCTTGAACAATCTCATTCCAGAAGGCATTATTGTTATCAAGTTCAGACAATTGTATGGTGGTCAAATAATTTTTTTCTATTATTTTTTTTATTAGATTTCAGCTTTGTGAAGAATGAAATGAGAAAGGGTGTTTTTTTTATTTCAAATTATTTTTGCCATCCTCTTTAACCTTGCCAGCTTTTTTGCTTTTCTAAAGCCTTTCTGAGTCATCTTTCATTCATAAATACATCTTGGCTCTGACCTTGGTTATTTTTCCTCTGGGTATCCATGCAATAAAGCTGTTTTAGTGAAACTTAAAAATAGTTTAAAGTTGATCAAAATTTTGAAATATTATTTTTATTTTTGTTACCTTAACTGCATATGCAGAATTAATTCACAGTAATTTAGACATTCTTCAGGATTCTTTGGGCATAATCACTGACAAAGAGTAGTGTTTTTCTTCTGTAAACTATTTAATTTTTTTTATGCCTGTGTTCTTTAGTGTTTGCAGGATAATATATCTGAACAAAACTGTTGTAGAGGAAGGAAATTTTAAGCCTGTAATTTCAGTGATGTTTTTTATAGGCCCAGCATATAAAGGCTATCCTTTAACCTCTCTCCACAGTATTTGTACTTCTGTCCCTCTACTTAATATGCACAAGTGGACAGAAATCTCACTAGGTTCAGAAGCATCTGCTAAAATTCTGATAATTTTTAGGTGGGAAATAAACATAGTATTTAATGAATGCTATGGGTTCCAGTGAAAGAGTACAAATTCTGGGAGTCTCATTTAAGTATTTTGTGTTCATCCTAGGAAAAACTTCTTACAGGGTCACTTTAGGCATGGACAACTGCAGGTGACTGCCTGAGAATGCAGTGCAAGGTGGGATTCAGCCCTGGGAGTCCTTCAGAGCTCAGAGCTCTGTGCTCCCTGCTTCTGGAAGTGCTGCTGTGCAGCACAGGACTGCTGCAGAGCTGCTGTGGCTGCCACTCCTTCCTGAGCTGCTTGGATCTTCATCTCCAGAGGCATTTCTGTTACTTCCTCTTAATACTTAACATTTCCTCAGTATCCATGTTAGAGCTCAGACATAAGGGATGCCACAGCGTTATTGTGCACTGGGAGCTGTGAGGGTTTTCTCAAACCAAAGGTAAATTCTGTGCTGAATGTTGCCCAGAGTTGAAGGCGTGGGTTGTGGAGGAGATGCACAGCTTTCAGCTCAGAAAATGCCACTGCTGTATCCAGGCCACTGTGCTGCTTTATACCACATCTGCCACATCTGGTGGCGTTCTCAGCATGGGCTCAGGTGCTGGTGGCCTTGCCAGCTCCCACTGGGAAGGGAATGATGAGTGAGGCCCCTTTGTAGGGAGCTGTGTTTGTCAGTGGATGCAGAGCCCTTCCTCAGTTTTCTATGATTCTGGCACGCCTCAGGGAGCTGCTGAAGGAGCAGCATGTCTGGCTGGGGAAGCTGTTCTATTTTCATCAGTGCTGAGCATTGCTTACAATGTTGAAAAGACATGATTCAGTTCTGGAAGACAAATCTTATTCCCTGTATGTACTGCTGTCAGTGTTCCTGTCTCACTCTTAGGGTTATTAAAGTCTCGTATGAGGACTTGTATCTATGAAAGTAAATATTGTTGTGCCTGTTACAGCTTTCTGTATGCAAAGGAAGTTCTATTAGGACACTAGGAAGTAATTTCTAAGTTCATGAGGCACCTACAGTGAGATTAAAGAATACTCTTTGCTCTAAGCATGCCAGGTTTCACATTCCATATTTTAGTGTAGGCTACATTGCAGATTTAATTTTTCAGCTATATGCATTTATGGTCGAGTAGGGTATTGCCTTACCTCTTCAATAGAAAATATTTAATCTCCTTTTGCAAGATTTACATTGATAGTTGTGTAGAAATTGAAAAATTCTTACAGAGTACTTGCATTTTGTGTGCCTTTGTGTGGCAATTACAGAAGTAAATACGGGAGTATTCCTTTTACTTCACCATCAAAACTTCATTTCTAGATTTAGGTGATTTGTAGTCTGAGATTCTTGAGAATTTCCTCTATATTGTTCTAGGACAATGATCTGCTTCCTGCTTTCTCTTTCTGACCGGGAATTTCTTTTGCTTTTCTACAGATAAAGGAAACAAACTTCTTCAGCCCTTTTTCAATCTCTTTATGAAATATTTTTTTAAAATGCCCTATTAAACAACACAGTGCTTAAAGTCAAAATGATGGGAAATACTGTGGTGGAAAAAGTGCTTCACAAGCAAGGACAGGGATTCCATAATCTAGCAGGGCTCTTTCCTACCTTCCATTATCCTTCCTTTTCATTCAGCACAGCTAGGTATGCTTGAGATTTACTCATTCAGGACTTAAGCTAAAGCTCCTTCATAAAGTCAACTGTGTATATTTGTGCAAAAGCTTTTATATCAAAACAAAATGCATATTTTATTGTTATGTAGTGGTTTCCTTGAGTTCAATGCTAAGCTATTTGATTAAAGCTGTATGCTTTTGGAACAGTTTTCTTAAAAACATACGGCTTGAATTGCAACTCTGTATTAAAATGTAATTAAATATTTGGCCTCTTGAAAACCTCAGTATTAATGTCTGATTATTGGACTGTGACTGGTGCGATGCATGAGCCTTGGGGCTTGGTATTGGTAAATAAGGATTGTACTTTTTTTAACAGGTTTTGACATTTTTTTGTTGGAGTTTTGGCGCACTGTTGTTTGAGTATCTGCAGTACCTTAGAAGTGTTAACTGTTTAACTCTTCATCAGCCCTTTGTTAATGTCCAAATAGATTTGTGCATTCTGAGACATTATTCATGAGACTTGTTTGAAACTTATGCCTTTTTTTCCTTTTCTTCTATACTTTGAGTCATAACTTGTAATTCAGATGCTCTCAGGCAATATCACAACTTGAATTAAAAAAAACAAAAACAAAAACAAAAAAACTTGGAGATTTTGGGGGAAAAACCCATGGTACCTCCTGGCAACTATTCTCTCTTTCCCTTCTTCCCTTTCTTTGCACAGAACTTTTGCTGTAGCTCTGTGGTTTTGTTTGTGGTTTGCAGAAAAAAGCCCACATAGTAAGCCTAGGCAATTCATAAAAGTGAAATATTGATTTAATTAATACTAGAAATATTCTCTAAGACAGATAAAGGTGATAAAGTCTTTCTCAAAGGGCTGTAGAGGTAAATTTTCTATTTAAAGATACTAAAATGGAAGTAACAAAATTGTGTAAACACATGCCAGAAAGGAAACTAAATAGAAGCAGGAAAGACATTTCAGATACAACAGTTTCTAATTCATTTCTGAGTCAAGGATTTTTCTCTCTTTCACGGGCTTCAACTGCATTGTCTTGGTTCTGACCTCTCTGTGTGTGCAGTTTGCTATTAAATACACTGGAATGAGTCTTTGGCTGCATACCAATACACATTCTGTTATCTGGGATAGCTCAGTGTACAAAGCAGGCAAAAAGGGAACCTTTGTAAGATGTTTCTTCTTTTGAACTTACAGTCGAGTCAGACTTGGTCTCCTTACTTTTATATCTGGTACTTTTGACTTTTTTGTTCTGTAAAAATGTCCAACATTTCAAAAAAAAAGTTCATGTATGCATGAAAGTTCCTGTAGTGGGCAGCTAAGAATTCTAATGTTGTTTACAAAACAAGTTTATATTGTTTCCCTGATGTACTATTGGTCTTATTACTCTTTCAATAGCTACAGAGTTTTCTTCATTGCTGTATTAAAAATTGCAGCTTGCTGATTTAAAAAGCATATATATGCCTATTGCTAAATAGTTCTTTTTAATCTTAAAATTCTTTTAATTTTCAGTAAATGTGTTGACTTATGGCTTTTCTCAAAGTACTGTTTATTAGTTTGTTGTTAAGTTGCAATAAGATTAAAATTATAATTGACTGGCTACAAAAAACTGACTTTTGATTTTTCTTTGCAGATCATGTTCAAAATGAAGAAAACTATGCACAAGTACTAGATAAATTCGGAAGTAATTTTTTAAGTCGGGATAATCCAGATCTTGGCACAGCTTTTGTAAAATTTTCCACACTTACTAAAGAATTATCAACACTGTTGAAGAACCTGGTGAGGAGTTTCAAACTTTTCTAGCTTTTAACTTGTTTCAAAATAAAGTATAATACAAAAACTTGCATGATCATGATGACTAAGGATAATTCTTAAGATGCTTTCAGATGCTTTTTTTCCAAAACGAAACCAACAGTTTCTTCAGAGAGGATCTCTAAAGGGTGTTGTGACACACTCTGTGTTTGATTGTTAATTGGCATTTAAGAAGGTAAATATAAATGTTGAGACATCCCCTGAATCATCATTCACAAGTGATTGATGGCGATATATACCTAATGGACATTAATTTTAGATCATCCCTTAACTTGAAGTCTTTCTTGTTAAAAATACAATATAATTAGTTATGGCTGTTTTGTTATACCACAAAAGGAGAAACAGTCACTTTTTGGAAAAAACCAACAATTTGCGCATGTCTAAATGGTGTTAACTGTCCACTCTCCCTGTGATATATAAAGCATCCATTGATTAAATACTGGATTTTTGAAGGTGATTTAAAGGTTTGTCTCATTTAAAGTTTGCCTTAGGCCTTTTATTTCTGAAATCTCCATAATAAAACTACAGTCATAGCAAATATCTTTGAACACTGAAAGTAATGAAGCCACATTTCTTGTGAAATCATTTTTCATGGGCTTTGTAGCTGTTATATTCAGAAAGTCATAGCTTCAGTTTTACATTTTTCTTATAGTTGGGCTAATTTCCAAGCTTTTTTGGTGTGTGAAGTACAAGTGATAATTGCAGACTTGTCTTCCTATAGTCCCCAGCACAACCATAACTGCTGTAGATCACGCCAAAGGTCACTGTAGCAAAGTTCCCTGGCTTTGATAGTTGCCCAAGACTGTCTTGTGCTTTCCTCTCTAGACTTCTATCACTCTAGATTAATTTGACCTTTAATTTAAATTTAGCACACAATTAAAAGTAAGTATTTTAAAATGTAAATTAAAGAGCAGTTTAAGGACAGTTTGGGACTAGAACTCAAGTGTTTTGGAAGCTTTCTGGACTTTGTCATTCCTAGCAGAGCATCCACAGACATTTTTAACTTACTTCAATTAGCAAAGATTTCAGGGTTTATTTATTTATATAAAATAGCGCTGTTCAAGCAGAAAAGAACACTTTTAATTTGAGAAGCCACACTTATTCAAAACAATATTATGCTATTTCAGCTGGATTATGAAGCATTATCTCCCCAAATTCTTGTTGACAGAATTTGAAATAAGATATTCACTAATTTACTTCATTCAGCAGTTGCAAATAGACAACAAACTTATTTTACAATTGCCTCAGCATTTTAAAACCATTTCTTTTTCTTATTTTTTCTCCCTGAGGTAGAAAATTCTGCTTTGTTGTTCTTAAGCATAATTCTGTTTAATAAGATTACACTGAAAGAAAAAAAGATGTTTATATGAAAATAGAAGTTGAGGTCCATTGAAAAAGCAGTTGAGAGAGGGACTCTGTTATGTTACTGATAAAGCCCCAAAGTAGGTGCTGAGCCTTATGTTGGGAAAATTAATTAGAAAAATGGCAGGAGGTATTAAGATGAATGGCAGGATAATAGGTTTAGGGTTTTTTTTTTTTTTTACCTAGAACAGATTGCTAATGCCTTATTTAATAAAGGTACAATAAAATAATGAATGATCTTCAAAAACATAAAGATGAATAAGGACTGGAGCTACACAGTAGGCAATGAAAAAATGCTTCACAAATTTGGATCCTTTTTGTTCTGTCTTTGCACTTCAATTATGATTCATTAAAATTTTCATAGGAATTGTGATATTATGGATATTTCATGAGAAGGAGGGTACAAAATAACTGACTTTCTTCTTTGTCACTTATGGAGTGACTACTTTTAGAGTGATATTCACTTACTATGAAGTAAAACCAGCAACTTTTATTGCATACACAACTTTTGGAAAGCATAATTTTGAAATGATTGCTCAGCATACAAGGGCAAGAATAAAAGCATGTCCATTCATCATTTTAACAAGGCTAAATAAATTGCTGTGCAGTTTTTACTATTAATTGTTGATGTTATCATTTAATATAATGTCTGAAACTTAAAATCGATTAATATAATAGTTAAGTTGTTGAATCATTGTTATTAATATTATCTTATAATAAGGACACACAATGACCCTTCAGTAAAATTTTATTAAAATAAAGGTAAAACACTGGGATTGGCCATTGCCAACCCTGGTCTATGTTTTCAGCAAACTCTGAGTGTCCCACCAGAATCAGTTTCTCTGTTTTTTTTACTTCTACCTCCTTGGCCATTTCAGGTTTCATTCTTTATGCAATAATTCATTATAAAAGTGCATTTAAAAGGTGTATAAAGACCTATGTATATGAAAATGAGTGTGTCAATATCTTTACATTGATCTAGATGAGGTTTTGGCAGAACATTTGTAGCAGTTGCAGATTATTTCTTTTGAAAACTTGCATGGTTCTTGCCTTTTTCCAAGTGTTTAAAGCCTGTTTTTCTCTACCTCTCTTTCCTGTAAATGTCCTCAGCTAAACTTGCAGGCAAATTATCTTTTGTTCACAACCCTCACTAAATTCTCATATTTGTTTCTATGTGTTAAGGGTTTTTTTTCCCTTTATTTTGTTCTATACGTGAGACTGTTTTGCTTTATCAGATTGTTTCCAGTTCATTTGGGCTACTGTTTTATCAAGTCTTCAGTGATGTAATAAATGATTGCAAATCCTTACTGTACTGGAGTAATACACTGCTATTTAGCTTTGGGTTTTTTGGGATTTTTTTCTATAGCTGACATACTAACTGACTACTGTCCAGTCATTTCAAGCCAAAAATTAATGGCTTGAGTTAGTTATCCTTAATGGATACACCTGGAAAAATTAAAGAAAAGGCTACAGTGTCTTTAGAATATATGAGGAGTTTGAGTGGAACACTAGATTTGGAGAACCTGTTTGAGTGGTTTTTTTGATATTCTTGTTGCTAATTAGATAGTCATGAACTCAGTGGGGTGAAATTTAAACTCATGAGAGTTTAAGGGGATGTCAGATATACACAAAGTACAAGGAAAGGAACAGTGTTCCCAAAAAGGGGGGAATATTCAGAGAGCTGGTGCCCCTGTTTGCTCCTTCTGTTCATGGTTGAATTAACATGTGCTTTGTGTGTTCCCAGCCTGTGGCACAGCAGGTCCTTCTTACTCAGGAGGCTGTAGCCAAATTTGTGCCCAAATGTTTAAATGTTTGCTTCAGGAGGATGAATATTCCCTTGAAGTGCTTTCAGAACTTTGCTTACGTGCTATTTGTAAAATTCTGGGTTTATATCACCTTGTTTAGGTAAACATTAATTATAATGTTTGTATGTCTCATACATGTAAATGTTTATTAATTCTTCCCAGACTTGAATTTACTATGAATTTAGGAATGTGAGGTGATTGCAACTTGATTAGTGAAGTTCAAAGAATTGTTTGCAGTAGTTTGATAAGATCATAATAAATCCTTTTGAATTTTAATGTTTTTGTTTTTAGCTCCAGGGTTTAAGCCACAATGTTATTTTCACTTTGGATTCTCTCTTAAAAGGAGACTTAAAAGGTGTTAAAGGGGTAAGTGTTGCAAACTAAATTTTTGTTTCATGTTCATCTGTCTAGTGACTGTTTTCCTTTCACTCATGAGAATATTTCTTATGTTGGCATTTATTAATAATCTGGATTTAGTACAAAGAACAAAATTGGCATGACTGCAATGAAATCTTGAAAATTTCATTGTAAATTGCTGTTTTAGTGTGCACAGGAAAGCAATACTTTACAAGATTCAAACCCAATATTTTTTTCCAACTGCTTTCTGAAAAGTTTTGAAGAAAACAGTATTTTTGTTGCTACTTATTACTTGTTAACTACAAAGAAAAAGTTTTAAAAAATGTTCTAAGACAACTTTCTATTTTCTAAGGACCTCAAAAAGCCTTTTGACAAAGCCTGGAAAGATTATGAAACCAAATTGTAAGTATTTGTCTCCCACTTGGCTTTGTTTTTTGCGGTGTTAGGATTTTTAAAATGAATTATTATTAGCAGTATTATTAGCATTGTTATTTTTATTATTAAGATATAATTATTTATTGTTTTCCCCAAGTAACACACACTCTAGAGAACAGAGTTGAAGGAAGGGCAGTTGAAGGAAGGGCAGCTTCATGGCTCAGTAGCTTCTGGAGACCTAAAATATACAGGATTTGGTAGAGGAGCTAATTTTCAGAATGTCTTCTTTGATGCTTCTTAATTATTACTTTTCCCCTAAATAATGCTAGATCACATTTTAGTAGAAGGAATTCTCTAAAATGTTTTCTCATTAAAATTTCAGTACAAAGATTGAAAAGGAGAAGAGAGAACATGCAAAACAGCACGGGATGATAAGAACCGAGATAACGGGAGCTGAGATAGCAGAGGAAATGGAGAAGGAGAGGAGGCTATTTCAGCTCCAGATGTGTGAAGTAAGAAACAAAGTTCAGTTTTTAATTGCAACACCATAACTTATTATTAACAGACTTTGTGGGTCTTACTTGAAGGTGGTGAAATCTTCTTTGTCATTTAATGGGGGTGGAGGGAGGAAATTATTTTAATGTGACACAGAACAGCAATATAAAGATAATTATTTTAGCAACTCTTATACAAAACTTGGCTTCTTTTTGTTTTATTGCTTTTCCTTGGTTTTAGATTATTGTGGGAAGGTTCTTGTGCTGAAAATACATTGTGGAAATATTTCTTATTTTATCAGGTTTATGGTTTAGCAATATTTTGATATTTTTCTTCCAATATGTTTTCTGAAGCCTTCTGAAATTTCTAATAAAGTGATAAATGTTAGTGATGCATTTTGTTCCATAAAGCTGATTTTTTTTACTAATAATTCTTTTTATTACTTTTTAGTGGTGATTACTTTAAATTGCATAGTGTTTGTACATTCAGAATATTTCAGTAATGACTACAGTAGCATTAAAAAAGGGAAATCTTTAGACAGTTGTAAAGGATGAAACCTTTTTCTTGAATTTACTTTATGTTTTGGGATGTTGAAATTTTATGGAGTGGCCAGATAAACTGTTACCTGTTTTAAAGTTTGTTTAGCAGTGGTGGATTGGTGTTTTATGGCTCAGCACCCAAGTTAAAAACAGTTTAATTCATTGAGCAAATGATGTTTTATTGTTTGAAAACTGTTGAAGGTTGTGATACATGATTGTCAACCTGTCATCCATTTTCTATACAGTATCTTATTAAGGTTAATGAAATCAAGACAAAAAAAGGTGTGGACCTTCTGCAGAACCTTATTAAATATTACCATGCACAATGCAAGTAAGTGCTGCAATGCTTTAAGCTTTAGTTACAATTTTCTTTTTTGCTCAAGATTGTTGTTTCCCTTTGTTTGAATGTATCAGGGCTTTTTTTCATGATTGTGTTGTGCCAGGTGTCTGAATCTTCCTCTTCTGAGGCTGTGGACTTCCAGGAGAGAGTGTGAGAGTGAGTTTGTGGGGCAGGGCAGTGATGGAGAAAGAAAAAACTTGCATGATGCATACAAAAATTAATTTTATTTCTCAAGGCATAGATCTAGACTGCATTTTTATAAATATCTTGTTTATTCTAATTAATAGTTTTTAGTCTTTGTGTAAATTTTAAAACCACTGTGAAAAGCCAGTAATTTCTTTGGATTTCCTTGAGGTGGAACTGGTGAGATACAGCCTTGTCAACATTAGAACCACAAAGGCAAACACACAGGGACTTCAGTTAAATACAGAAAAAAGATTTTAGAAGTTACTGTATGAGCAACACATTGGCTATATTCTCTCTAATCTGATATTTGTTTAAGTCACAATGGTGTATCTCCACTGTTGAAAGATACTCTAAACTACTAGGAAGGAGTTTTTACTTTTTAAATTATTTTGTTCACTTTTGAACATGGAAGAAGCTGGATATGTTTTATTGGTTTTGCTATTTTTCTACACAAGACAGTCTACTTTGTGTTGTGAACTTGATATATTCCTGATAAATCAAAGGTATTTTTCATTCCAGTTTCTTCCAAGATGGCTTGAAAACAGCTGATAAACTTAAACAATATATTGAAAAGTTGGCTGCTGACTTATATAATGTAAGTTTACTTACAAGTAGCTTTATATCTGTAAATTAAAATATTTTGTTTATATAAGTACATTTTAAATATAACTACAAGGTTCTGTATTTAATTTGTGTCTTATAAATGAAAAATGTGTTACTTGAAACTGAGCTTAGCTAGATGAAGAAAAGACATCTTGACTGTTAAATCTCATAGGCAATTTTTAGCACTATTAGGAAAAGTAGCTTTCATTCTACTATTAATTCAATCATACATTAAGATAAAACTACTTTTAAGTGTGAATATTGGAATCAGCTTATATTGTTAACATTAATTTTAGTACCATTTTCACTTTTTGACACCAAACTACTTAATGATAGCACCAAGGTTTTAAAATGAATTAATTTGTGATGTTTATTGAAGAAAAGTAATAACATGGAATCAAAGATCCCTTGTCACCCAAGTGTTTTCATCTTCTATAATCAGAATTAGAGTAATCCCATTTGCTATTGTCATTTGTTGCTAAATTAAACTGCATTTTCATTCCTTAAGTAATTTGCCAAATTCATTGGAGTTATTTTAATATTTCAGAGGATAATTCAGTTGCATTAGATATAGTAAGCCATGACAATGTAAGAGAATAAACAGTGCATGCTGAGTTGTACATTCATTTTAATTTGCTTTTCACGCAGTAAATGCATAGAAGGTGAAGATATAAGAATGGAATGGTCCATGAAAATAAACTCAGCTATTATAAAACCACAAAATAATTGAGCTAGTTGTTCAGGATATCTAAAATAGTATATTAAAATGCATAAAACATTAAAATTAAAGTTGCATTCAGCAAGCATATAATGGCAATCTCTCTCTATAGATAAAGCAGACACAAGATGAAGAAAAGAAACAACTTACAGCTCTTAGAGATTTGATAAAATCTTCTCTGCAGCTTGATCAGAAGGAGGTAAATAATTTAGACATGTTATTCTTGGAGATAATATAAATTTGTGAATTTTGTATTCAGAAGTCGGTTTCATTAATGTTAAATTTGTGTAGTTATTGGCTTAAAGAGTTGGACTTTCAACATCATGGCAAAACTAATATTTACAATATTCAACCACATATCAACAAACAATGTTTTTACATTCATTTTCTGTTTCCATTTTATGTACAAAGATAAATTATTCTTTTTCTTATGTACTTTCTTAATGTATTGTAAGAAGAGTTGTCATGGGTCAGATAAATGCTTCATCTGCCCCAGCATCCTGTCCTTGACAATTGATAAGGAATGACTGTTCAGGAAAAAAAATGAAGAGAATGGATGCAGACTTCCATCTTGTGTTCTGCTATACTCCAGCCAGTTTGTGTTCAGGATTTTCCTGATCGAGGGGATCCCAAGGCAGAATGAGAACCAGAGGTTTGCCTTCAGCTGTGGTTTGCACTTTGGAGTTCATCTGCTAACTCACATGGATTTTGGCCTGTTCTCCTTTCCAAATTCCTTTTGCTAATAGTATATAGAAAGGAAGAAAATTTGTTTACTACTCAGACAGCAGGGGCTGAGATAGGCCAGTTAAAAAGTAAAATTCATCTTCAAATGCACTGGTATCTGGTATTCCCTGTGAAAGGGGAGGGAAGCACAAGTGATATCCATTGCAGATGTTCTGGAATACTTATTGACCTAGGAGATAACATAATAACACACATCACAGCTTTTACCTCGGGTAATAATGTGACTTTTCAAAATCATAGTGCCTGAGAGAAATACTGAATATCCCATGGGGACAGTGACTGTTGGGACAGTCAGTGTAGCTTTCCTTCAGGAAAAATTTGCTTACCCTCTGTTCAGTTTTCTTGTAGGTGTATAAGACATTATTATTTACCAGGAGTCTGTTATTAAATATGAATTATTACTAAACATTAGACAGATGCCATTCTGCTGAATATATATGATCATCCAAATATATGATCAACAGTATTGCTAATGTCATATATACATAAAAACATAATTTACAGCCAGGTCAGTGAGTTAGCCAAGTTTCTCATGCCAGTTTATAGTGGATGTTGAGAGTAAAATGCAGGGCAATAAACACTGATACTTCCCCAGAATACCCTCCCATTAGTAGCTTGGAGGTCTTTGAATTTGTGCAGTTGCTTTTTGAAGAAGTGTAAACCATCAACTTATGTTATAGCTGTGCCTTTCCCACCACGGCTGCATGTTGCATAGAAAAATCTTTCTGCTTTTATTTGTTGTGAACTTTTAGATCTGCATACCCTATTCAGGATCTAAGTGTGTGTGAATTTATGATATCCTCACTAGATACTTTTTTGATCTTTTTTTCTGTTTTTGTTATTTTTGCATATAAAACCTTACCTTGACTTGCTTTTTGGCCAGAGGAGGTGTGTAAGTTTGATCATCTGTAAAGCTATAACCATATCATCCTGTTTCTGAATCTTCATGATGAGCTCACTGTATCTTATTTTTCCCCTCTTCATCACTTGGCATTTTTTATGCTGATCTTCATCTGTCATTTGTTGTCAAGCTACTCACTGTTGTTGAGTTCCTGAGAAATTCTTCAGTCAGACTTTCTTGAGTATCCTGAATAATTTAATAGTGTCTAACAAAATTTGACAGTTTACTGTTCACCCTTTTCCGTATTGTTTGTGTTAGACACCATATGTGCTGGTGCAGCTTTCTATGAAACTCATTTGGCTGTTTCATGCTTTTAACCTGGTAACTCACCTGAGGACTTTTATTCTTGTCCTGTGGCAATGTAATTCTTTCTCTTTCATAAGGAAGAATAAGTGCCCATTGAAAGTCCAGGTACACTGCATCAGTCATCATTTACTTACTGATTCCTCCAGGAAACTCCAGGAATTTTTTGTACACAACCTTTCTGTTCAAAAGCTGCCCTGATTTTCCAGTATATGTAATAATAAATATACTTGTCAAAGTAGTTTTAATTAATGTCCCTTCTGTGCTGTGATGCTAAAAATCTTTAATTTCCTGGAATTCTTCTGAAACTTTTGAAAAATAGGACTTTAGTAACTGGTGCAAGTATTTTCATGGGCTGTCACATAATTTTATAGATAGCCCATTGTGATCATGGCCACTGTGTGTAGATGTGTGGCTTGAAGTTAGTAAATTAACTAATGTGGAATCACAGTTAATAAGCAATGATGGACAAGTAATTCCTTACAGTGGTGGGTTTTTGGTTTTTTTTTTTTTTTCTTTTGAATGCTTGCTTACGTGTGCTTACATGACATAGGTGTGCATCACATAGCAGACAAACCTTGGCCAGGAGGCTGTTCCTCTTCCTGCATCTCTAATCCCACCATTCTGAAGGACAACACAGCCTTACAATACTCTGCATGTTTTTTAAAATTCCTATAATGACACAAATGCTGACAGGAGTACTACAGAGCACCTTTGAATAGATCCCAATTTACTGTAAAAGCTGCCAGCTCTTTCTATTGCTCAGTTTTCCCTTACCTCATACTTTACAGTCTTTCCTGATTCTCAGTTTGGTATTTTTTTCCCTTCCATCTCCAATGTGCACATGGACTTACCAGATCTCTTCCATAAGACTTACAGAGATTTCCATACAGGCATTACATTTGTGATCTCCCTATTATCTAAATCACTCTGAACATAATTCCTGCTCATTCTTCATTGGGAATTGATTCCCAACACACAGAGCAGCAAGACTTGCTGTCCTCTCATGTATCTTTTCTTCCACAAGCTGATTATTTAGGAAGCAAAGACAAACTTCTCCTCCTCTTCTGGATGCTGCATATGTTGTTGAGTTCATGCTTCATGACAATCAACCAGTTCTGAGAAATAAAGTAGGACAAATGGATGGATGTTCTTCAGCAATGTATTGTGCATTCATGGTTGCATATGGTACAGTCCATACAAGTCAAGTTTCAAAATTGCTCATAGATTATTATGAGGCAGAGTAACAAGTGAAACATAATGGTTGGATTTTTGGTTACCTATTTCCTGGATGTATAGTAGAAATATATATAGTAAAAAACCTCATCTAAAATATAGATGTAAAGTTAAATATAAATGTGAAGTCAAATTTTGAAACTTGAATACTTGTTGAAATGAGGTAACTTCACAGGCATCACCAAAATAAACTGCAACTGTTCTGACTGTAATTACAGTGTGGACAAATCCTAGGACTCTTGACAAACTCTGTGTGTGTATATATGTATAATATATGTATATAAAGTTATAAATATATAAAATAAAGTGTTCATTTTGAAGAGAATTGAAGTTGTGTCTTAGAAGAAAAAGGAGCAGTATTGTGATTCTCAGATACCCAGGCAAATCACAGGTGAGAGAGAAAAGCTGATATGAAAGAATCTGGTTTTTTTTTTGATAAAGTAACCATTTGATCATATGGATTTTCAAGTTTCTGTCTCAAAATCATCATGAGGGTTTTCAGTCATAAGATTCTGCTACGTGACATGAGTCACAGTGTAATGATGCTGGCAGAAATTGAGGAGCTTGATAGAACAATGTGTTACCTAGGTATTCAGTGTTTACTCCTGGAGCAGCATGTCAGCATTGGTTATTCCTTGGTTAAGAGGCAGCAAAGCCTGATGTGGGCTGAGTTTTCACCAGTCAACCTCCATCACTGTGTGTATCCTAATCTTCAAGTACATAAAGCTGGGCTTGATTATTGCGACAGATGGCCTGGTGGATTATGATTAAGTATACATTTTCCCATTTATATTAGTGCACTATAATATCATTGATGGAAAATTGATAGATTAATAGAATTATTGAAGAACATTAAATGAATGGGATTTTCTCCAGTGGATTTGTAAAAAATCAGAAGTGTTCTTACCAAACATTGCATTGGCAGGGAAGCAGTTTGAAATAATAAAATTGAGGCCCTAGTTGTTGATAATTAACAGTTTTCTTGATTGAGAGAAAGAAATTGAAACTAGTGATTCCTGTCCAAACTGTAAATTCTGCCACCTTTAACCTCTTTAGAGCTGCTCTGAGAGAAGTGAGATGTCCCGACATTTTTGAGATCTCTTAATGCTGCTCCTGTTCCAGTGTTGCACTTGTTCAAGGTGTTTATTTAGCATTATGGGCATCTGTAATGATGTTACACATTTTTGTGGCATACCTGTCCTTTCATCAGTGAAAAAGATATTACTGTAATCACTGCAAATTCCTGGTTCCTGGAGAAGCACATCTTGACCGTGTTTGATTCCTGGGCTGTGCTGCAGCTTCATTGAAGGAAGTACAATTGACATTGGCTCTGTTACAGGCAGTTTCTCTTGTGGCCATTGTTGTGCTGTCCTCATGTCAAGCTGGGAGAGATTCTGTTACCTTGTGCAAGAATTATCTAATTTTGCAAAATTATTATGGTTTATGGCTTTTGGAAGAAGTATTTTAATGAATGCTAGTGTCCTTTTAATTGTGTAAAGCACTTGATCTTGTATGTTGCAAAAAGCTCATATCCTAATAAGCTTCAATTTTAAAAGAAACTGAGCCTTTAATACAGGCTTCTGTTCCCTATTTTTGTCTATTAATTATTGCTGCAAATGTAACTTAACATCATTAAGTTGAATGTAGCTAATTTTTGGAATAATGTTTTGTATCTGTTTCATCAATTATTTCTTTACATTTTGATTTGTTTCCCCAAATCTCTGTCACATATGCTACTTGCAACAAAAACTATATCTCATTATGTTCTTTCCTATGCTAATACCAGCAGGATAAATTCCCTAATTCCCATGGGGATTTGAAATTTGCTTTTAACAAACAAGCTGCTGATTGTGGTGGTGTGAGCACTGCTGGCAGGACCCAGCTTGTAGAAGCCTCTGTGCTGCTTCCAGCCACAGCTGCCCGTTTTACCAAAACACTTCTCTAAACTCTGTGGCAAACTTGTTACAAAATGAAAATCAATTGTAAGCACTCTGGAAAAACCAAGAGGGAGTAATATTCAATATATATTGGTTGTGGTAGTAAGAAAGTTTTCTTTAGAGGGGAGAGGTTATTGAGAAGGGAGTAGTTGAACTTCCCATTCTTTTTAATTTTTTTTTTTTTTTGGTGGATGTTGTCAAATGTTTTGTAGGTTACTGTTTCACAGTTATATTTAAAAACAAATTGATGTGCCCTTAATTATAGCTTTTTGCATACACTTGCAAAAATTAAAAGTTAACTTTGGGCCTGATCTTTTTCAGTGGAAATTCAGAATTAGCTCCTGTGGTCAAGGATACAATATAACTATAATTTTTGGCAATTAAAAGATTACAAAGATTGGAAGATGTATTAAAATTTGATCCTGCAGTCGTTTTAGTTGTTTTGTGAAGCTAATGTCATATATGCCAGGTTGCCTGGAATTTTGTTATGGTATTTTGTTACTGGATGAGACAAAACAACAATATGCCTAAAAAATAGTTCTTGCCTTCTCTCTATTAATGATTTTAGAAAGGGGGAACATTATTTTAACAATGGGGGCTATAAAATTTATGTTCAAGGAACATGTTTTTTTTAAATGAATAATAATTCTTGTTTTAAATTATTTGCTTTCTCTTTCCTCTATTGCTTTTGCCTTTCGTGATCGAAGTCTAGGAGAGTAAGTCAATGTTTTAATGAATTTGGGGGATTTTTTTTCTGATGTGCTTGTAACAAGTTAATCCGTTTCATTTAATTGTTTCACTAGATCAGGCCAAAAGTTATTTCAGCTGACTTCATTCACTAAAACTCACGAATTATACATATTTTTTATTTGAAAAAAAAAGTTACTATTATAATTTGTCTTTCTTTATATATGTATTTATATATATATATGCATGCTATATTCTGTTGTTTTCTTTTTGAAATTTTATCTTAGCCTTTTACTTTTGTTTATAAGGTTGTGCAATATTAAATATCTGTATTCTAAGTCTTTGTTTTGAGATGCATATTTGCATCAAAGGCCTCATGTATTAATTAAATCTTGTACATGCATCTAGTTCAAGATCACATGGTGTAAAAGCAAGCTCTACTATGAATTAAAATGTACAGTAGGAGTTCTCCTTTTTTATTCTTTATGAATTTGTGATGTTGTAGAGAAGAAAAAATAAAAAAGGCTTAAAGGTTAGGAAAGTTTACTGTGCACATTGGGAGAGCGTTAATGTTGTGTTTCCCTTTTTCAGGATTCACAGAGCAGGCAAGGAGGGTACAGTATGCATCAGCTTCAGGGGAATAAGGAATATGGCAGTGAGAAGAAAGGTTATCTTTTAAAGAAGAGTGATGGGTATGTTCTGGTAGCACATAATAGTGAAATCTGCTGCTATGTTCAGGCTCTAATTTTAAGTTTTCTACTGTGGTTGCTTCAGGCATATTCTCCTAATGCACATGCCACAAGTACTTATGAGTTCCAAAGTTCAAGCCTGAACATAGAACTGAATTTAATATAGCAAATATGAAAAGCATGACAAGCAAGCATAAAAAAATAGTCATAGTTAAAAGAAAGCTATTGTCTTTATAACTCTCTAAAAGACGATTAAGACCTGTCACAAATCTCCAAATTTCTTTCGATGAAGCATTTAGTAAAATTTTGACTGCATGTGTTTGTTTTTTAAAGTTAATCATCTCAAAATTATAATGATATTAAAGTGTTTTGAAGTCACATCTACTTACTAAAATTGATATGATATTCTTATGTAGGTTAAGGAAAGTATGGCAGAGAAGGAAGTGCACTGTTAAAAATGGGATTCTTACCATCTCACATGCAACGGTAAGTTATGTTTATACCTTTATATGAAAATAATCAATAGCATTATCCTTTCCTGGTCAATCTGTTGCTGCTAATATGCTGTTGCAAAAAGGATGTTACTTCAGCTTCTGACTGCTGAAGTTTTGTGAAACCATAGCTTATGAAATTAATTTATCAGTAGTTTAATAAGAAAATGCATTGAACAGACTTCTCAGTTCAGTTAATACTTCAGATGGATTTGCTTATAAGGATTGTCATGGTATATATGTGAACCATGTAATTTGGGAACTTGGGAAGTATTTGATATTAGGTAAGAGTCTGACAGATGAGTGAATGTGTTTAGTGTTTTGAGTGCTTTCAATTAAAAGTTTGAAATGCTGGGAAGTTTTGTTCACACAAAACTTGGAATTCTTGGAATCAGGCATATATCTGAAGGATTTTCCTAAGAATGCTCAGTAGTGAGGTAGCACCAAGGTGATCATGGGGGAGGCAGTGCTAAAACCGTAACACTGTAAAATAGTGCTGAAGTGTAACACAAACTTGTTGGAAATGACCATAGGAGTTGCTCTTGTTAAAGGAGATGGTCCCATTTCTTCACTTTTTTTCCCCCTTTGCCCCGAATTCCACTGACAGCCCTCAATTTCTAAATTTCTAACATTTATACACGTTATACTATGTGTATGAACCCCAAATTACTCAAAGATAAATTTAATTATCATGTGTTAAGTGACTTAATTACAGCACAGAATATTGGTATTGGTATTTATCCTGAGTTCTAAAACTCCAAATCTTCAGCTTTCCACTTCCATTTTTAAAGTTTTAGGATTATATTTTTGATTTATTTAAAATGGGAGGAAACTTGGAATATGGGCATGCTGTAATGAAAATCTGCATTATAGTTTTGTCATTGTTGATGAAAGGCAATTAAAAACTATTAATTTTAGCATATTCTAAATTTAAGGTTTTTTTCTTTTCATCCCTTTCAGATAAAGTGAGACCATGAATATTTTAATTTTGTTTAGATTTAGCAATGTGTCCGTTTTGAGAGACCAAATCAGACCAAGTGATGCTGGTCTTTTTGAGGGTGGATATGTGTGCATGTTCAAGCTTTAAGTAATATCATATGTGCCCACTCCCCACAAAGGGAAAATAATCCTAAATCAATAAATTTTTAAAATAAAATAAACTTTCTCTTTAGTCCAACAGGCAACCAGCTAAACTGAATTTATTGACCTGCCAGGTGAAGCCAAATGCTGAAGATAAGAAGTCCTTTGATCTAATATCACGTATGTAGCAGCTTTAGTACCATCTTGTATTATGTGGGATTTCTGAAAATGTCATTGCAAGATGCTTTGAGTAGAACACAAGGCTAGAGCCCAAAGTTCAGGTCTGTATCCAGACACACACAGTGTTTCATGAGTGTTCTGAGCCTTTATTTCTGATGATGAGCAAATGGGTGTAGAACCTTTCTTTGTATAGATGTGACATAAATACTGTTTATGTGTGACAAGCCATGAAATGCAGCATATCTGCTCCTTAAGTTCAGAGATGTTTAACAGCTTTGTGGAACATGCATTATCTGTATCCACCAGGAAAGGGGGAAGACCTTTGACTTTGTCCTGCTTTTCAATCATTGCTCTGCTTTTTGAGTGCTATTTGAGGGAATGAGAAAGACAAGGAGACCCAATTTCTTCCTCTCTTATCTTACATTAAATCATATTTCTCTTTGTCTGAAAATTGGTAGTGTCTTGTCTTCTCAGCATTAAAGCTCCTGTGGTTCTCCTTTCTCCCATTTTGGTCTTGTACAGCAGGTGTTTGTATCCAGTCTAGTTTTAAAAACTCTTTTGATGAGTCAACTTAGTGTTTTTGGACTTCAATTACAGAGTATTAACCAACAAACAGTTCCAACACTCTATATTGAAAAGGACAGTCTAGGAAATCCTTGACTGTGGGAGATAATAGCCACTTCATGTCTTCATCTGTTGGTTAGTAAAAGAATTTTCTTGGCTCAACTGGAGGGAAAAACTATATAAAAGGAACAAATTAATTTTGCCCTTTTCTCCTAATTATGTTTCAGTTTTGACCTCTGAGAGGGTAAAATTTGATCCTTGTGTTTATTTTTCTTCATTATTTCAAAACTTAAGACTTTTAAAATACATAAAATAGGTGTGAATCCAAATTTACAGTTTCATCTTCCTTTTCTCTTTTTTTTTGGGGGGGGGATTGTTATCCATAGCTATCAATAAAGGATTGCATTATTGGATTTATGCAAAAAGGATTGCATAATTGATGCATTTTAAGAGAAATTGCTCTTGAAGGCTTTAGCTGCCAAATAGGTTTTAGTACCAAATATGTAGACATATTAACTTTTATCATGTGCCAAATGAAAAGATGTATTTCTTTATTTCAGATAACAGAACATACCACTTTCAAGCAGAAGATGAGCAGGAATACGTAGCGTAAGAATGTTTACATTTTTTCAAGTTTATTTTGCCAGTAGAGATGTGTAAAATCACACATAACAGTGGAAATAATTTTCTCAGCTAATGCATAAGTAGTGCCAACTGTCTCTTTTTTCCTGCTCTTATGAATCGGTAAATATAAACTATTTTGTGTCACACTACAGAGCTCTTTTAAAACCTAATAATGTTAAAACTGAAACTAAACCAAACCAAACTAACCAAAACCCCATTTGGATTGTTTATCCTGCCAGTACCTGATTTGTGTGAAGTGCTTGGGATGATATTGTAGATCACTTTATTAAGATTCAAATGAAATATTTCTAAATTCTTCTCAAATCTTCCCTGTCAACCCTGTTCTGCAGTTACTTCTTTTCCTCTTGATCCTACCTTTTCCTTGATATTAAACATAATAAATAGATAAAAGATCTCCATATGACACAGAAAATGTCTACAGGCAGTGCATTTTTTATTCTGTAGGCCTAGAAATAAATGGCAAGGCACATCTCTGAGATTTGTGTGCTTCAGAATCCAGGAACTTGCTTCATTAATGCATGTTTTCAATTAGGTTATTTCCTTTTAAGCAATCTTTCTTCCTATTGCATCAGAATTATTTCCTGAGAACCCTGTACCACTGTTTTTTCCTCCTGTGTCACCAGATGTGTGTTGTGCATGTTGTCTAATGCTCAACACCCAAAAATTCAGGAAATAAAATTACTACCAAAGAGGACAGCAAAGGCTACCTCATTCTTTCCTGAAATATCTACATTCTAGTGGAAGACTGTGTTGTTCCATGTGTATTTTAAAGGTACAGGGGATGTTTGTAGGGTGTTTCACTTGTTTGGTAGTGTTGGGTGGCAGTGGTATTGACAGCTTAACCTTGGGAGCCATGGGTGAAATAAAAGGGCTGGAGAATTCTTTGTTGTGCAGCTTTTTCCTTTTGGGCTTCCACAGCTTTATGTTGGCACTTACAGTGCAAAGCTGACTTGCTAGTCATGATTATTGCATTCATCCTGGAACTTAATTATTCCAGTAATTTTCTTAGTCAAGAAGAAAACACTGTTATTTCTTATGAGTCATAAGTGTTTGGTACTCTGCCATATTTTTTTTTTTTTTACTGTATTAGTTGGTTTAACAGGTGAAGTGGTTTGTTTGGGGTTTTTTTGTCTTAACACATGAGCAAGGTAGGGGAAGAATAAATTAGCATTATCCTTCTTCTGAGAGGCAGATAAATAAATTTAGTTTAGCAGCTGCCTGTTGGACTGTTTTGAAATTCCAGGCTGGTTTTATTTCCTACTAGAAGCACTGAAATTTTGTCTATCACTCTAAAGTCAAGTGGTTGAGAAAATTACTTGCTTTGGAATACAGAATCCTAGAATATCTCAAGTTTGAAGGGACCCTTAAGGATCATTGAGTCCAACCCAGTGCTCCTCCCACAGCTTCCTACAACTAAATCATGTGACTAAGGGTATTGTCCAGATGCTCCTTTAACACTCACAGGGTTCCTGGCGGTTTCCCTGGGGAGCCTCCAGTGGGCAACCACCCTTTCAATGAAGAACCTTTTCCTGGTGTCCTATCTCAACTTCCCCTGATGCAATTCCATCCCTTTTCCTCATGTCCTGTCTCTGGTCCCCAGAGAGAGGAGTTCAGCATCTCCCCTTCCTCTGCCCCCCTTGAGGAACCAGAATGAGTGTAACTGTGCTGGTGAGAAACTGCAATACAACCAAATGTTCTGTTTCTCTTACAGTAGCCACTGAGTGGGCCCTAAAAAGCTTTATTATCTAAGGTGCCATGGAAACAGCACCCCATGGGCTTCCAACCTAAGTATTTAGGGTGTTCTGCAGGAACTACTGGATGTAACTCCTCAGTTAGAGTTGTCATCCTCTTGTTTCAGTTTCCTCCTGGCTGGTATAGGTCTGCCTCCCTCTTGATCCTTTCCTCTTGTGTTTGGTCCAGACAGTTTTAGTGCTGCCACTGCTCTTTCCTTTTTACTTTGTGGAACAATTGAAAATATGTAAATGGATTTTCAAATCACCTTCCTTATGGACTCACATCTAAATAGAGAAAAAAACAAGATGTATTTCTTTTATCCTAGTTTAACTGGGCTTGCATACATTTTTCTAGTAATCATTTTACACTGCTTCCATAAGTAGCTCCTCAAACTAAATAATAATAATTTTTTTTTATAAGGAGATTAAAAAAAACCCACACATACAAAGCACTGTTACTTTCTGTGACAGGTTTATTCTTTCCCTCAAACATTTTCTTCAGGCCAGTGCCTTTCTTAGTTTTTATCCAGGCAGCTGCTTGTTGGCCTTTAATTACTGATTGACAGTCCTTAAGTTCTCAATGGATTATTAGTTTCTCTAGTAGATAAAATACAGTTGTTAGGGAAAAGTGGGATATGGGTAGTGTGTTTCTGTATGTGTATGTAAATATATATTTATGTGTAGATTATAGGAAAAGTAACCTGATTTTTTTAACAAATACAATAACAGTTGCTTTCTGGGTTTTTATAATTATGGATAGGGCCAAACATACTCTGGTGATGAGCTTTGGGCTCTTTCCTACCCTGTTTTTGAAGGTCAAGAGCATATCCTTACCTGCAGGAAATGCCTGGATTACAAACAAAGCTAGATTTAGAAAGTTTTCTATAAAGAAACAGACATCTGTTTCTAGTTTTTAACAGCAGTCCTCAAACATTTTTCATCTTGGAAAGACTGAGTTTGAAGGCATTGATACTATCTGATGCTTCTTCCATTAAAAAAAAAGGTTATATATCAATATTAGAAAAATATTATGCAATTCTTGTTCTGATTATGCATTTACCTGGAAACGACAGTGTATATAGCAATTGGCAGAAGAGACAGTTAAATTTTCACTGAAAAATTTAAGAAAAACCACCCCAACTATCAGACTGGTTCTTATTCTTGGGGGAGGGTTTTTTATTGACTTGAAAATACTGAAGCAAAATAAGAGAAATGTGAGTGAAGTCTGGTCCATGGATTAATGAACTTCTATTTCTTGAAGAGGCACCTAGGATGCCAGATTGTTTAACCTTGTTTCTTCAAAACTGTAAACCTCCAGCAAACAAAATGCCTTAAAGGATGATAAGAAATTGCTGATATTCAGAAAAACAGGTTTAACAGGTGATATTTATTGTGTTATGTAGAATAGCATTGCAGACTAGTTTAGGTTGGAAAAGACCTTTAATGTCATTGAGTCCAACCATTAATCAAACACTGCCAAGCCCACAACTAAACCATGTCCCCAAGTACCCCATGCACACATCTTTTAAAGCCCTCCAGGGATGGTGGCCCAACCACTTCCCTGGGGAGCCTGTTCCACTGCTTAAAAGCCCATTTTGCAAATAATTTTTTTCCTAATATCGAATCTAAATGTCTGCTGGGACAACTTGAGGTCATTTCTTCTTGTCCTAAAACAAGAAGACAAAGCAATTCTGTAAGACTTGATTATTTTTTAAATTATTTGAAAGAACACTACAAAGTATTACCAGAAGGTTTTTGACTATTCATTTGGCACTAGCAGTATTATGAAACAGCAAATACTTTTTTTTTAATAAAGGAAGAACAAAGCAGACTAATACAGATAACAAAAAGAGAATAAGAGCAGTTAGAATAAGTTTTATAAACTATTAACATTTACTTAACATTCCATATTTACTGAGTTGAATTGTTTATTTTTGAGTGTGCAGCCTCCAGGAAGGCCTGGTGACCAACTGGGCATGTCCTGATCAGCAGCACCAGTCACTCAGAGATGTCTGTCCTTGTCCTTGTGCTCCTGAGGGAAGAGCTGCCACTGTGGTGCCTCTTGCTCTCTCTCACAGGTGCCTCAGTGACAGTGCTGGACAGAGGGTTCCTTCTCCCTGAGCAAACACAACCAAAATAATGATTGCTCTGACACTCATAATAAGGGAGTCTGTATCAAACTAACAGCTGGCTCAGTTGTGTTGTGTTTGTTGTAATTGCATCTAATATTTTTTTAATTTTTTAATTGTTACTGCTCAGTTGAGTTTTATTCAATTTCTGCCTTTTTAACAAACTAATAAAATTGTAACTCTAAAAGAAATTTTCAGCAAATGTCAGAATAAATGTTGTCTGAGCTTAATTATTATTTTGCTCTGTGTATTTAACCAAACATTGCTATAATAGTAGAAACAAGACACTATTGCCTCTTTTTTTTTAATAACATCAAATTTCATTGTTAAAATTGCAGAAGAATGCCCTCTAGTGTGAGTTCTTCTCATGTAATGTGAAAGATTAATGTACCTTTATTGCTTTCAGCATGTAAACCTTGGAACAAATTTGTGCTTTCAATTTCAAGACTTTCAATTTCTCTCTTATTTTGAGGTTGATTTTTCAAAATTTTAAAGCATTTTAAGCACTAGCTCCTAGATTATTTTCTGCATATAAAAATTTAAAAAAAACATATGTGCATGAAGTATATAATATGGAATGCCCATATATTAGTTCAGGCTCTGAATCTGTGTTCTAAGATTACACACATAAATTTCCCCTCTGAAATCCTTTAAAGTTAATATTTTCATTATTATTTCAGTGAGAAATTATGAATTTCAATCTGAAGTTCTCTTACTTTGTTTAGATGACCATAACCATTCCATCATATTTCAGAAGACTGATGATTGCAGACAATTTGAATATTGTAAACATGAAATGCATTGAAGACACTGTCAATTTACAACATTTCTGCATTAAAAAAATTGAAATATTTGCAGTAGATCTAAAATCACTTTATCTGTGAGGATTTCTTTTTAATTTGCTCTTTTTTCTAAATTGGCAACACTGCATCTGCAATGTGCTTGGTCCTTAGTGGAACTGCTTTCCCCTCTACTTCTACAGGGAGTACAGCAGCTGCAGAGAAGGGGTTTTGTTTGTTTTTAATTAAAACATTATGTGTAAACAACAACTTGCAGAGTGATTGGGAGGGGAGGAACTATTGCCTGAGATATCATTAAAGTGCAACAGCTGTTGCACTCAGCTGTTCCTCCTAAAGTTTTATGTTGGCTCTTGGTATCGTGACTCTACTGTCATCCTTGGCCTTGGTTGCCATGGCAGTTGTCATTAATTTGGGCTTTACAGTCTGACTCTGATTAGTGCTCAGAAACCTGCATTTAAAAGGCAACCAGACATTAACACCAGGGTGCTTGCCGTTTCCTCTGTGAAGAGAAAGATGCACACTGGAGAAAGTAGGGGTTATCATTTTCTCCAGGAAGGAGACTTAAAGAAGATTTTGGGCACCTTTTAAAGCAGTTAAATTTACAGGAGCTTAATTGCCCTTCTCTCTTCCACAACTTCTGCTTATTTGAGAAACCTGAGAACTTGGCTTTAATATTGTTCATCAAAGGGATGTTAAAATTAAGACTATTTATCTCTTCTCATTCTTATTTTTTCTCAAATCTTTCCTTTTTGTCTCTCACTTTTCCCCCTCCTCATTCTCTCCCACAATACAGTCCTTCCCTGTATTCCCACTAATATTTTGTTCCTGGCAAGATTTCTACAGTTTATAGATTATCATGTATTTTCAAATGCAGATCTTCATTTAAGGTCTTTATCTTGTGCTAGATGGATATCAGTATTGACTAACAGCAAAGAAGAGGCATTAAATATGGCATTCCGTGGAGAGCAGAGCACAGGTGAAAACAGTTTAGAGGATCTGACAAAAGCCATTATTGATGACATACAGAGATTACCCGGAAATGAAGTCTGTTGTGATTGTGGCTCACCAGGTATCTCCATTTGTTCATGTCATCATCTTCATGTCGGAAGCAAAGTAATTTCTTCAAAGAAGTGTTTGTAGAGTTCAACCTAATTTTCTAAGTGATGTTTCTCAGTCTTCAACCTGTTTTTAAAAGAACAAATATGACTTTCCTACGTTAGTTCCGTTTAATTCACTAAAATATTTTTGTGTGTTGTCTGTGCTTACTTCCAGCAGTTCAAGCCCCTCTGGAGTTTGAACTGTTCTTGTTGCACTGTGTCTAGATGCTTGTTGCACTTGAATGGAAGTTGCTTGGCATCACTGATCCTGTGCATGCTACTAAGTAGAAGTGAGTAATATTTAGACAATGATTGTGGAAAAATTGACCTGGCCAGGATCTTGCTCTGAGGCTTTATCTTGGCATGAGACTACTGGAATTGCAGCATCAGAAGTTTTCAGAGGTGGAATAAGTAGTCTTGTGCAAAGAATGAGACCCAGAGTTGAAATCCTATCAGATAATATCTTCAGAAGTACAGAGTTCCAGGTCAGTTATGTGGCACTCAGAGCTTGAGAAGGGACAGCTGGTCACAGTACTGCTGAGCTGGTGTGGGAGCTGTGGGAGCTGGCAGCTGTTGCAGCTTTCTCATCAAAGGGACACTTCAAGAAGGTGATGCTCATTTGGAACTGAGTAGATTGTGTGTATCTTGCAGATGCTTGCTGATGCAGAACTGATCCAAATTTAAAATAGCTAGATAAAAATTACAAACTGGGATATAATTATGTCAAATCCTGGAACTGGTTCATTCAATTATTTCATTATGTAAAGCTATAGAAACTGCAGATTACAGTTCTCATTCATCTTTTAATTTGTAGTAAAGTTTTAAGCTTCACCTCTGTACTCCAGCTTGCTGCTTTAAAACTCTTGGCTTAATGCTTCAGCAGTTACTATCTGAAGTCAAAGAAACTATTAATTTGTGCACAAAGTATGTCTGAAGCTTTTTCTTTTCCTTAAAAACTGGTCATGTAGCATTCATAATTTAAAATCTATTCTAATATTACATGCAGATCTCCTCCATTACAGCATTTTTAAGTTTGTTATTTTTTTTCCTGGACTAGCCAGCATTCCTCAAATTTTCTACAACGTGCTGGTGTTTTACATACTGGAAAGCACTATGATTAATCTTTTATGAAGGACTATTTAAATTTTAAGAAGTAAATTTTAAAACTTCAGAGGTTGTCAAATTTAGGAGATCTGTTACTTTTAAAAACAGGAAGTGATTTATACAGAAAACAAATACAAAATGTAGTGAAATACATTCATTCAGTATGAAGGAATAGGTCTAAATTCAGTGCCTTTGGGTCTGTTCCTAAATCTGAAAAACTGCATTCCATTGGTAGCAATTTGCGGTTAAATTTGCACTAGAGTTTGGAGAAAAGTATGGAATGTTCTTAGTTTATTTTCATTCTTTGAAACATTAAATTAGGAATAATTTCAGAATACACCTCTTATCACCATTGCAAACCTTTTCTTGGACTTTGGTTAAATACTTTGGTTTTCAATTGTGCAGATCCAACATGGCTATCGACTAATTTGGGCATTTTAACCTGCATTGAGTGTTCTGGAATACACAGAGAAATGGGTGTCCATATTTCTAGAATCCAGTCTTTGGAATTAGACAAATTAGGAACGTCTGAACTCTTGGTAAGTTTTTTAAATTTATATTGCTTTTTTTGGTCAAATGTTGACAAATATGTAGGAAGCACCAAAATGTACAAGTTGCAGTTAATCTTTTTCAAGGAATGTGTTTTTGCAGAATTTCTTCTTAATATTTCATTAGATATTTTACAGGTGCACGGTTATATATTATTATAAATTATTGGTGCTCTTGTCATGTCTCATTTCATGTCCTGAGGTGTTGCAGAATGAGTATTGACATCCATTGTAATTAACGCCATCAGAATTTTGCCTCTCAATAGCTGATCTTGACCCAAAATCACAGCAGTCTAAAAGCTCATGTGATTTAAAACATGAAGCTAATTTGACTTGGCAAGGGAGAAAGACTGTTACTAGTTCTGAAAGAAAAATATTGGAGGAATCTTAATTTCATGGATGAAATAATGTAATATTGAAGTTATGAAAGGAATATGATGTAAGAGTACGAAAACAAAAAGGAATAATATAAACAAGTCAAAAAGAAACAGTTGCACTAGTTTTATCTCCCTTGCGGTGTTTGGCCTGAAAGAAGACACTTGTTACAGAAATTTTGTATAGGAAACTGGAGAGAAGATACAAGGCAGATCTGGGTTTGGGTATAGATTCAACTTTACCACTTTCTCTCTTCATAAAATATTGAGGTTTTTGGCAAAGTTACTTGTAATCTAAATCAAATGTTACTAAGCATGATCCTCAGTAGGACTGAGCTTCTTTCCCAAAGCAGCTTCCTGATCAGTGTACCAGCATCGTTTCACTGTTCATGCTGCTGGTTCCTCATTCTGGTTTCATGTTGGAGGCAGATTGTCTTGAAATGCAAATAATTCTGTGAAGTCTATTGTATAAGTTCTGGCATAATATAAGCATTTTCTTTCTTTTTAATTGCTCTGTATCTGCATGTAATCGTTGGGCTTTAATTTTTCAGTCCTGTGTTTTCCATCTTTTATTATTAGTGTGGAAAATGCACATTAATAGTCCTCATGTTAGGTTGCTATTAGACCCCAAAAGTCCTCACCTTCATTTATTATTTTTCTTATTGCAGCTGGCCAAGAATGTAGGAAATACTAGTTTTAATGATATTATGGAAGGGAATTTGCCTAGTCCTTCACCTAAACCCAATCCATCAAGTGATATGTAAGTACTGAAGCTTTAAACTCTCTTGAGTTTTCTGTGGAATATATCTGTGATGTAAAGTGCCTTAAATAGTAACCAAGCCAGGGGAAGGCATGGATGACTGGACTGGAGCTTTTTATTCCCACTGTGGAGCTTAGAAGTTCAGTCTCCAGTCATACAGCCAAATTTTAGCTACCTCAGCTTCCTTGTGTAGAAAACTCTAAGTTTGGGTTTCATGGTGCATTATTTGACTCTTGAATGGTTTTGAGTTTTGCAGTAAACCCTCAGATGATAAACACAGTGGACTAAATGGCACTAGCACTGCTTTCTCTTTGGTCTTAGTCCCCACAGTCAGAGTAATTTTTGTATATAAAAAGAAGACAGGATAAAGTGGACAATTTTCCATATTTGGGGCTTGTTTGCAAGAAAGACATGCAGTGTAACAATAAATAACACACTTTTTATCAGATAGTTTTCGTCTTCCCTTCTCAGCTTCCAAGTTAGACAAGGTGATTTTAAATTATAATCATTGACCCATTTTTCTAAAAATTTCTAAAGCAAGCTCTATTTTCACACCCCACAGGACTGCACGTAAAGAATTTATCACTGCTAAATATGTAGATCATAAGTTCTCTAGGAAGACTTGTGCATCTGCAGCAGCTAAACTGAGTGAATTACTTGAGGCTGTCAAATCCAGGGATTTACTTGCACTAATTCAAGTCTATGCAGAGGGGGTAGAGCTAATGGAGCCACTGCTGGAGCCTGGACAGGTAAGCTTATCAGGTAAACAATTACTATTTTAAATCATGTGTATTTGTAAAATGCCCAGGATCTGCTACAGGAGCATCTGCTACTTTAGATGATAAAACAAAAGAAATAACAGATGAAAATGATGGGGTTTTTCCTCCTTTCCTTAATGTTGCAATTGACTGTCTGCAAGTCTCTGTTTACTGTAGACAAGGAAAGAATAAATCTGATGACTTCAGAGCTTCTGATGAGACGTTTACAGAAGTACAATTTCTTTCAACCTGGAAGATTATTTTGTGTGTGTGTATCACGCTCTGAGTACTTGATCTCCCTTCTAAAATCAGTAACAGTTTTTTTGAAAAGTCACTCCAGGCTGACCTCAATTATCCATGGACAAATGTTAATCATGAGCAAAGTAACCTGTTTTTTATTCATAATAGATAATTGATGCCATATAACCACTTGCTCAGCAATGTTTTCTCCCAGCCTGGAGACATGTCAGAGAATATTTTCAACAAGTTGTGTGAAAATATTAAAGTTGGCAGGGGACCGCAGTACCTCCCTGTGTTTAGTGAATGGGATAAGTTCGGTATAGTCACAACACCTGAGCTATCACAGAGTGCTTATCATGGAAACACATTACAAATTCTCTGACTGCAAGGTCAGCTTTCTGTATTTGTCATCCACAGCAGTTTCCACAGAATTAGCTCTTCAGTCTTCCCAGCTATTACTCGCAGTGATATCTAGAAAGGTATGAGTACCAATTGAAATGTAGTTTGCAGTTAGGACATTTATAGCAGCATTCTCCTCTATAAATTCTCTGATGTTTAATAAAATAATATTTTTAATTAGGATCTTAATTCTAAGTATATATATTGTAATATGCTTTTTTAATTTTCCTTTTTGATCAGTAGGAGTTAATGAAATCTAAATTTAGATTAACTTCTTGTGCAACTTTTAAATGGAATTAAACAGCATTTCTGTTTCTATTTCAATGCGTTAATGCATATGATATGTATAGGAAATAAAGTATGAATCAATTCAAGTTAGACAAGGAGAAACCCTGCATATGGGGGAAATGCCCCATGCACCAACTTCATGCTGGGTACCACCCAACTCTGCCTTAAGACACCTGTGGGTCCTAATGGACACCAAGGTGAATGTGGGCTAGCAGGGTGCCCTTGTGGCAGAGGTGACAGTGGCATTCCAGGCAGTGGGGACACATTGCCAGCACATGAAGGGCAGTGATCCTTCCTTCCACTCAGCACTGGTGAGGCCACAGCTGCAGTGCTGTGCCCAGATCTGAGCTCGCCACAACAAGAGTGACTTGGACATGCTGGAGAGAATGCAGTGAAGGGCCACAAACATGTCTGAGAGTCTGGAGCACCTGAAAAGGCTCTGAGATCTGGGACTGTTCAGCTGTGAGGAGGTTCAGGGTGTCTCATCATTGTATGGAAATACCTGCAGGGTGGGTGGACAGAAGATGGAGCCCAGTGATGGGACCAGAGGCAATGGCACAGAGTAGAGCACAGGAGGTGCCCTCTGAACATCAGGAAACCTTTTTGTATTGTGAGAATGACCAAACACTGGCACAGGTTGCCCAGAGATATGGAGTCTCTGTCCTTGAAGTTATTCCAAAGCCATCTGGACATGGTCCTGGGCAATTGGTCCTCGGTGGCCCTGCTTGGGCAGAGAGGTTGGTCTACATGACCTTCTCAGGTCTTTTCCAACTTCAACTGTTCTCCAAATCTCTGAGAGTTTTAATGTATGTGGGACTGTGACTTTTGTGATGCTGTTTTTGTAGGAAATAATGTTGTGACTTTGCTTGGTGCTCACCAGACTGTTGTAAAGCAACAAGTACTGCAAACATCCTCAGTATTCCTTGACAGGATCCCTTTCAGTTACTGGTAGCTAAAATGGTTAAAGGCTCCTCAGGATTGTTCCATCCAGCTGGGAAAAGTAAAAATTTGGTTTAGGAAAGCTGAAGTGTAATGCCATTTCCTTTGAAGCACATGGTCTTTTAGAGATAAAAAAAGACAGTAATCATTTTCATCATGATTTCCTGATATTTTTCTTTTGAAAGACTTGTAAAGAGTGAATGAGATGTATCTCATAGGTCTGATATACAAGCTTTGCAGAAATAAGACAGAAGTCTAACTTCTAACTTCTCTTTACATGTGTTTAGGAGCCAGGTGAAACAGCACTTCATTTAGCAGTCCGGACTGCTGACCAAACCTCTCTCCATCTGGTTGACTTCCTTGTACAAAACTGGTATGGATTGCTGACTTTTCATTAAATTGTACATGACAGTTGTGGATGTTCAGAGTTATTCTGGCAGTGCCTTGGATGTGTTTGCTCATCACTTATAATCTTTCTCCTTAGACATATTTCAAAAGAGAATAGTTTAGTACCTTTGAGTTGGCCTTTGTGCTCCTGATCCATGGAGAGAGGGAAAGATGTGTAGATTAAAAGCATTGAAAGCAGTTACATAAAAATAGGATGAAAGGAAAAACTCTGTAGTGCACAAGAGAACATTGATTTAGAGCACATGATGACATGAAGCCATGCAAACAAATAGTTCAGGTACAGGAGGGATGGCAGGTAAATGTTCCAAATACAGGACACATGCAATAGAATTGTAAGAGTAGAAAACAAGGAATTTTCTCAGAAAATTATGAACAGATGCCAGATTGACTTCGAAAAAGGGGTTCCAATAGTTAATAACCTGTATTAAAGCTATTGACAGCATAAACTTCTTAATTAGTAATTTTCAACATCTAGTTTATTGGCTGAGTTGTTCTTTGTTGTCAAGGGATGTGTTCATAGAAGTAAAAAACCTTAATGAAAAGTGTGAGTGCTAATTATAGGAGTGTGTTATTAAAGTAACAAATGAAAAACAACATTCCAATATTTTCAAGCTGAGATCATAATTTTTAAAATGTTTTAGAAGCCCAAATTACTATTTTCAGCATTATTAAACATTTTTTTATTTTGTATGACTATTTAGAATGGTTTTTTTAAGTTATGAAGCTTCTTAGTTTCTTCAGACAGCTATAACCTTGTGTGTGTTTCTGTCTCCTGTGTGGGTTTTTGTGGCAGTCTCAAATTTAGGAGCATCTTTACAACCCTGTGGGCTCTTACTGTCCAGTATGGGTAACACTGGGAAAAGCTGTCATCTCCTGAGCTTTGCTTTTCTGGTTTATGAAAATATTTTATTGTTCCCAAAATTTCAGTAACAGTTTTTGAAAAACCTGGGTTTAGAAGTTGAAAACTGAAGGAAGTACAGTTTTTAAAAAGCCCTGTGAGCCCCTTTGCACATCTGGTTTTTCCCTGACTTGGTGTGTTGTCCTTACATTCCTAATTGAAACTCTTCTGTTCATTTTCACAGCTGCCCTCTTGATAGTTCCTTGACTGAATGGGATTTATTAACCTATTATAACTGTATCATAATTATTCAGATATTTCTATTGGGCTAATTTAGCATTTTGGAAAAAAGAATTACAATGAAGTGGCAGCTGGCATCACCTTAGAGAGGTCTAGGTTTGAGTCTGAGTTTCACATCTTTAGATTTTTGAATGAACATCAGTAGATTTTTAGTCCTTTTCAATCACAGCTCAGGTATTTCCAGTGTCCTTGGAAGAATTCTTCATAGTCTTTGAAAGTAATGTTTGATTTTTTTTTTTTGTTCTACTTCATATTTGTCCAGTAATGTTTTTATTTATACAGATGCTAGATCTGAAATGAATAGCACAGCTACTGTACTTTTCTTGATTGTTTGTTGTTTTTTTTTTTTAGTGGAAACCTGGACAAACAAACAGCATTGGGTAATACAGTTTTACACTACTGCAGTATATATAATAAGCCTGAGTGTTTGAAATTGCTTTTGAGGGGGAAGCCAACTCTTGATGTAGGTAAGTCCATTATTTAAAACCAGGAAATACAGATTTCCTAAAATTTCTTCCCATTATTTTAGCCACTTCTGTTTATTTCTCTGTGGTAAGTAAGCTTCTAAAATAAGACCGTGGTAGAAAGATGAAGACCTTGTCAGCAACAAGCCTAAAGGAAACATTCAGTTAAGAAACTGAATTCTTAGAAGATAATAGAGACAAAAATTTCTAATATGAGATACTAATGGCAAACCCTAAGCAGAGTTCAGAGTTCTGTTTCTGACCCATTTTAAACTGCCTGGAATTTGGGTTTATTGTTTATTCTAGAACTTGTATGTTATAATGCTTCAAGTGTTTAATTCCACTCTTAGGTACGTGGGCTTTATGTGCACAGCACTTAATTCTTCTGTTGATATCAATGGCAGCTGGTGCTGTGGTTTCATCCAGCCCATCCCAGCCAACACTGCCACTCATTAGGGAAGGGAGACCATCCAGAGAACAAGAGATTATCCTAACTGTGAGCAAACAGAGATTCTATTTTCAATTAAACTTTTGGTATGCCATTATGACAAATGAACTGATACAGGCACAGCAAGTGTTACACCTATCTCACACAGGTGCAAACAGAAGCTGAAAGGCAGCTAAGTAAGCTGATCCCATTTTTCCTGAGTTAGGAAGGTGAATCTATGAATCCAGCTTGTTAGGCCCAGGAAATAAATGTGATCAGCATGTCTATAAAACACTTACATTCAGTCAAGTAATGGTGTAGGAGAGAAGTTTTTTTAACAGCCGATGCAAACTGGATTTTATTTCTCCCTTTATCACCATTACTTTCCTCCACTTCCTGGTAAAGAACTGTTGTATAAGCTGAAGTTCATAGTTTAGTGGCAGAGGTCATTGGTTTCCTTTGCCTTTTTATAGACCTTTAGAATGTGTTCCAGTATTATCACAAGTCAGAGAATCTAATGTGACCATTTTTGGCAGTTATAATGGGAAAGCTATCTGCACAAGTTAAAGTCCTTCATTGGTCCTTCCACTGAACTTTCTCCTAGGTAGATGCCAGAGGAGCGTTCGCACCTTTCTGGTGCCTTGTTTTTTGAGGGTTTTTTTTTTTGGGAAAGTGGATGTTGTGCTCTTTTTGTTAGTTTTTTTTCATGATCTCACATAGGAACTTGAGTGATCTCACATAGACCTTGAAATATCAGATGTATACTTAAAAGTTGAAAGTTTTCAGTTTATGTAGTCCTTAAGCTATCTGAGTGTTAACTTTGCATAAGAAATACTATGTTTTCATTCCTTTTCATATTGAACCATCTCTGATAGATCTTTCCATAACTAAATCCTTTTTCTAGGAATCTGAATTCTTTCAAATTTCTTTCACAGGCCTTTCTAGAGGACTCCTTTGTAAATTCTAGGATTCCTAACTGGCATTCTCTGTGTAATATTTCACACTGACATTATAGGTCTCAGTTCGATCATTTTCAGTTCCTGATCACAGAATTGCTTTACAATCTGGATGTGCTGTGGAGCATTCTCTGTTCCAGCTCCACAGCATTTACTGATGTACTGTGAGAGTACATTTTACCTAGGGTTTATGCACATTGGATGTGGGATTTGTTTTTGTTTACTGAGACTTGCTACTGAGCATCTAGGAAGAATTCCAATTAGTCTGTGCCTGACGACCTCCCAGCAGCCTCAGATATCACCTTTTTTCTTCCCAGGTGTTATTTTAAATTGTAAACCATTTTATAGCTTTGATAGAGACAAAGGTAGAAAGTTTTAAGTTTTTTCTTGTTCAAATGTCTTCAAATTAAGGCTTCAAGCCTCTACATATTAATCAAAGTAAAATAGGCTTTGATCAACATTTACCTTTTTTTTTCTTTAAGTCTTAGAATAAGTTTTCTTTTTTGAGCTATTTTACCCTGCCTCCTTGCTTCTCTTGCTTATTCAGGTAAGAGTTTTATTGACTGAGTGGAGATTGAGGTGACTAAATTTCTTTATATTCTCTGCTAGGATGGTTAGGAGGGATTTGGGAACTGTTGTAGCAGATGCTGCTGTTCAGAAAGAACCTGATGATACATGAAATGCATGAGCACTTAAGAGTGGAATCTTAAAGAGCTGCAGCTGCTATAGAGTAAAAAGACATTTTTGATCACTTTTAGAAGTTACTGTGCTACACGTAGTGAAATTTAATAAATTGTTTCTTAAGACATCTCAAAGAATTGCTCTATTTTGTATTGTTAATTTTGTAGTAAACCAAGCTGGAGAGACTGCTCTGGACACAGCAAAAAGAGTGAAAGCTGTCCAGTGTGAGGAACTGGTAAGAACTGAGCCTGGGGCAGAGGCAAGGGGGAATGTTTGCTTCTTTAAAAATGTGAATACTTAATATATCATTACCACTGTATCTCACACATGGTATTCCTGCCAGCTGGCTGTGTTTTGATCTGAAGGCCCTACCAGAAGGTGACTATTTTCTTACCTAAAATGCAATAGTATTTTTCTTTGTTAACAGCTTAAGAAAAAGATCTTTCTTCTAGTGGCAGTACTAGTTATTTTGACCAGTGTATTTGAAGACCTTAAGTACTGGAGGGTCAGATGTGTTGATAAATGCATCATTCAAGGGGATTTGGGCTTCATCACTTCAAAAGTTGTTCTTAAAGGCTTTTATATCAGGAGTACTAAACAACCCCTGTAATATTAAAACTGTCAAGACCTTTTAGGTCTGGATCTTTGTTTGTCTTTTCCTGCTGTGGCTTTTTTTCAGATTATTTAACAGGACAGATAGTTCAGAGATGGTGAAAGTCTTTCTACGAGGAGAATTGAAACAACTTAAAATTACTCTCCTGAAAGGAGGAAGAAGCTTAAGTGTAATGTCTAGAAGTTGGTATATCAAAAAGTGTGGAACACCAGTTTCTGTGGGACTTTGTCCCTCTACTGAACATGATCAAAGCAAAAACCTCCTGGAATTTTGAGAATGTGTGAGGGATGTTAACAGACACCACTCAAAAGATTATTAGTGTTAAAGAAATAAAGGTGTTAAGGATTTTCTCTGATACTCCTCTGAAGCATTTAGCCAGGAATAAGGATTTTACATCAGACCAAAAAGTTTGTTTGTTTGTTCTTGGCCCTCTAAGGTGCCACCAGCATGCATTTAGTAGGCAAGTGAATTTAATTACTATCAAGATATTAGAAAGTCTAAGTATTGTGGCAGTTTCACATTCAAGACAAAACCAGGAGAATTTACAAAACACTTGCCATTTGATTCTATTTCTTCTTTTTCCTCATTTTGATGATCTGAGGATATCTACTTTTGCTCTGTAGCTGGTAATTTTAATACCTTTCCTGTGACAATTGAGAGTTCTTGTCATGAATTAATTATTGAATAATCAAAAGACCTTGTCCTTCACAAATCAAAAAAAATTTCCTTGTTTCTGGGGATGCAAGTCAGCATTTTGCTGTGGTTGATAAGGTGGGACTGACTTCTCAGTTAATGCTGTGTCTACTGTGTAATTAGGTGCTGTTTCCAGTGGTTTGGGTATTCTGTCAGCTGGATCAAGGAGATCACCTGTGCAGCACACAATTGGGATGGATTGCTTTTTTCTTTATAGTATCCCTTTTAAAAAGTTACATCAATCATTAATGTGGACCAACTGGCTGTGTTAGAGAACAGTCAAGTGGATGTTACCAGTGAGCTTATCTAGCAGTTAATCATTTAGTTACAGTGATCCCAATTCCATGAATACTTCACTGATTATTTCACTTAACTCTTAAAGAGGATTTATGCCTTTTTTTTTTCTTTTTTCTTTTTTTTTTTTAATTTTTGAAGAGGAAAATAACTTCTGCATTTTTTTCCAAAAGCAGAAATGAGTTAAGAGTGAAAAAGAAACATGAATGAGCACACTGTTTGCCATTGGCAGTAAAAAAGTACAAGATAAATACCTAGGTGTTTGCATTATGATAGCTGTACTAAAATCATTTCTGTTGCATAACTGGTGTCTTAACTGTGTAATTAAATTCAGTTTCAGCTCAAGTGGGTTCATGAATACTTACATAACAGATTGGAAAGACTTTCTTTATTCCAAGTTTTATTTCAGGAAAAAGGTTAAAGGCACTCCTGAATCAACTACTATCATTTTAAAGGATGTGAAGGAATAAATAATGATTGAAGATCTAGGCATTGAAAAAGAGAATTTCTCTCTTCAGAATAACCATGAACTGCTCTATTAGTTTTCTTGCTAATGTTTGAGGCAGGTTTTTTTTAAGAATGTGAAATACATTATTTGGGCTGGCAAAGGTGAGGAATTTTGTGCTTAAGACATTGTCATGGTTTGACATATTGTCCTCATCCAATGGAAGAGAGAGGCAAAATATCTAAATAAAGAGTAAATACCTTTTCATTTGATTCAAGTACAAGGACTGTGATTTTGATGGGGCAGCCAGCTGTATGTACCAAAATTTACAAATAGGTTTTGCCTTTCCTTTTTGGAAAGGAGGGCTCCAGATAAATTCTGCTTTTGTGCATATACCTTATCTTTGTGTTATCTTTTCAAATGCTTGTCAAACATGGTGACTTCTGCCCATTTTGAATACTTTCCTTTTTGCATTTTAGCCGTTTTTCTGTACCTCAAACAAATGAAGGATGTTTGTGTGGTTGCCCTGAAATTGCTTTGTTCTTTTTCTGAATCTGGAATAATTTTAAACTTCTAAATATTCCAGTTTATTTCTTGCCATTACAAAACTAACTTAGTTAACACCAAAAGAGCAGCAAGTAATTTAACAAGACTTTTTATTTCTTTCAGCTTTCTCAAGCCAAGGCAGGAAAGCTAAACCCACATGTGCATGTGGAGTATGAATGGAATCTTCGGCAGGAAGAAATTGATGAGAGTGACGATGACTTGGACGATAAGGTGAGTGTGAATTACTGACACAGCCCTACGAAAACTCAACATCTCTGCTCCCTGGAAATAAACTGTAATTAGAGACCCACTTCAGCCTTTCTTTTCTTACAGATTCTTTTGGGGGGAAAAAAACTAATTCTGAGGCCTTTGTTAAAGACGGCCTAAGTGCTTTTTGAATATACTTTGTCAACCTAGTTATTATGGGCTGTTTCAGAAGTTTGAGTTTGACAAGACATACAGTATAATATAAATCAGCAAATCTGGACTACTTTGTTGCTTTATCCTCTTCAGAATTCTAGGCTGTTAAATTTTAGCTGGAGGAAATCCAAAGCTTACATACTTAATTTTTTCCATAAATTAATTAAAAACCTAGTTATTGAATAAATAGCTCTATTTTTCACAAACTGTGCTGTGCTATTTATTCTTGGGTTTTTTTTTAAAAGAAGTAATGGAAAGGCAAAACTTGAGGGCATAGAATAATTGCCATCCTAGAGCATGTGAAAAATTAGCCTCAGTGTCCTACTTTAGCAAGTCAGTTAATTACTGTGTGCTCTATTTCTGCAATAAATGCAAATACACCTCTCCTATTTTATATGAGTGCCGCAGAAAGAAATGTGGACAACTTCTCATTTTCTGTGACACTTGGGACTGAAAAATTCAGAAACCAAAGTAATTTGCATGTCCTCAAGGACAGTAGAGAACAAAATAATCATCTGTGTGAGGAGCCTCTGGAGGATGAGAGATGCTGTGCTGGAGATAATAACCTGAACCAGAGCTGCAGGGAAACAGCTCGTGCTCCATATGCACCCATTAACATACAGCAGGCAAAAACTAATGTGTAAAATTTCTTCAAAGAGCAATTAGATGCATTTAAAAAGAGCTGTATCATGGATTATATTGCTAGTTCAGGGACCAAATAAATCTGATCTGTCAGAAGTGTTTGTTCATTTTTACTAGGCATCAGTGGGGTAATATACTTGATACTTGAGGATAATTGTCTAGTCTGAGTAATGTGCTATATTCCCTGAAAATTACTCTTAAATTCTAAAATTTTCCCAGGATTTTATTGGCATTTTATTTAGTATATTATTAGTGTGTATTTCCTGTTTTAACATTAAATCTAATTTTGCATTCATGATGGTACAATCTTAATTTTCATTTAGAAGAGAGGACCTTTAAGGTTGAATTGCTGCAAAAGGGAGGAATGGGGGTTTATTTGTAGAACAAAGGAAAAAACTAGGCTCATGTTCACTAAGTTATGTTCTGGTCTTCTATTTTCCAAACATGCTAACTATAATTAGTGTTTAGACAGCTGTATCATATTTTTGTTTTTCTATTCACAGCCTAGTCCTATAAAAAAGGAAAGATCTCCAAGACCCCAAAGCTTTTGTCACTCCTCAAGCATTTCTCCCCAAGACAAACTGACTCACCCTTCATTTAGCACTCCCAGAGACAAGCAAAGACTCTCCTACGGAGCCTTTACCAACCAGATCTTTGCTTCTGCAAGCACAGACTCACCCACCTCTCCAACGTCTGATGCTCCTCCTCTTCCTCCTAGAAATGCTGGCAAAGGTAAGTCTCTCTCCAAACTACACTTTCAAGCAGTGATTTTCCCACTGATGCCCTTTCTCTAACCAAGGACATTGCAATGTTTCAGCGTGTTCTTCTTATTGATGCAGTTACGTGGTACAATGCATGTTCTAAACTTAAAAGACCTGGAGGGCACTTTGTAATAGACTCATTCATAACACTGAACATGAATGGGTGAGGAATAAACTAATACTCTGCTAAATTAAAGTCACTTAATTTTAGGAGACTTAGAGCTGCAGTGGATTTGTGATGGTTTGACCTAGATATCTCTAATCTTCAAGTTTAGAGGATATATTTATGGAACAAAACTTCTTGCCGTATTATAATTTGTGCAGATCTACTTTTTAAGACAAAGAAACCTTTCATTCCTTTTTACATGTTTAATTTAGAAGTTGATAAATTGTGTTTTTACAGTAGACTTGTTAGAGAAATCTTTAGTTGTGATGAGAATTACAGTACAGTTTAACACTTCAGCAGTTTTGCTGATGCTCCCTTTTGTTACCATTACTATAACTTCATTTCTCACCTGGTAATTGACTTTGTTTAGGAAAAATGCAGAGATGCTCTCACCAATATGTGAAAGAGCAAAAGGGACAGGACAGTGTTGGCATCAGGTGTTTGCTTTGACGTGGTTCAGATGCTGTGCTTAAGCACTACTGTTCCATCAGTCTTTGTCATGTACTGGCAACTTTCAAATGAATCCCTTGGCTCTCTCTTTTAAAAAGGTTTCCCATTATGAGGCAAAGTGATTTTGCCCGGGTTTGCATCTTTCACATGAGATTTTGTAATCCATGTTTCCCTGGGGACTCAGTTGTATTCCTTGTAACTTTACTGTGTTGACCTGCTTGTTGGCATTACAAGATTCTACTTTTTCCTTCCACTTTCCCATCCCTTTTACATGCTTTATCTCACAGTCTGCTATTAATTGTTCATTGCAAACACAATGTGCTGGCTTAGATGTTCCTTCATGACCTAGGATTACTTCTTTCTTTTGTCATAAAGTTGCAAGACTTGGAAATGATTCATGCATCCCATTTCCTGAAGAAGGTTAATGAGGTTGTGTCTGATACCTGTACACATTGCTTAGTATGTTGTCAGCTTTCAGCAGATTTTAATGAACTTAATTTCTTTGTCAGTATATAGTGGAGCTCTCATACACTTACATAGAAAATTGTCTTTTTCTTCAGGAAGGAAAATATTTATGTTCATATTTCATTCTAAGTATGTATTTTGGTTTCTGAAATGTTAGGCATTTTCCTAGCTGTTCCTGGAATTTCCTTGTTGTTCCTAGACCAAGGAATCAACACAACACCAGAGCTACTCAGAAAGAATTGAGGCATTGAGTTGTTATATGTTTTCATGTCAAAGGTTATGCAAAGAATCCTTATTTATATCAAAATTAAATAATATTATAATATCATAAAATTGCCTTCTAGTGTAACATTAACTGCTTCATCAGAGTGGAAAATGTCAGATTCACAGAGTAAGTGGTTAAGTGGAACTGCTGTTACATTAAAGTTTCTATGCTTCCCTGCTTCAAACATGCTGAAATTCTACAGTCTGTGAGTGATGCTGGAGTGGAGTTTTGGTTGATATCCATTCAACAATACTGTGAAATTAGAAACATCTGTTGTACACATGCCTGTGTTAAAAGTTGGAGAAAAATTGACAAATGTATAGGACAATTCATCAGTGTGGAAAGGTTGCTGTAGATGCATCATTTTCAGATGCACTTATGGTTCATTTTAAACTGTGCTGTTCCTTGTTATCTCCCCTCTTCCAGCTCTCAGATTATTTAAAAGAAAATGAAGCCGAGACTCTCCACTTCCATAAGACATTGTTGACACATCTGAATTTTGAAACAGTCAATTTTTTTGTGTAGGAAAACATAAACCTGTAGAATTTTTCTCCTCTTCTGGATGAGTAGTAATAGAGAATATCCCTTACACTGAAGTTTACACAACCTTACTTGTCAGATGTGTGTTTTTGTTTAAAAAGTTCATTTGAATATCTTGTGTTTAAGATTATATGAAAACACAGTGTTGCATTTTTCACTAAGCTCCCTAAACAGCAAGAGTAACAAAAGCACTGAATCTGTATTTAAATTTAGGCTTAATTTAAGTTTCTGTCAGAAAACATAGTCTGATCTTTGTCCTTGTGCTGCTGTGAGGCCCTGGCAGATAGCATGGGCCCTTGCTAGGACATGGAGCATTCTGCAGGGAATGGATAGCAGGTGGATCTGCATTTTAGAAAGAGGCAGACAGTTTTTAAGTTTCACAAGTTTTCATCCTTTGGGACATGCAGATGAAACTGTCTTTCCAAAACACGTTTTATTTTTAAGAAAAACCCTTCCTTGTAGCCCTCTGTTTCATTGCCCAATGAAGTTGTGGGTAACAAAGTTCTGTGGTGTTCCTGAGGGGCCACAGTGGTCAGGAAGCCATCCACTGAACTTGTGCTGGGGAGAGGAGGGAAGTTTAAAGCAATTTACATAAGGCACATCACTCTTGCTCATGGTTTTCAGTGGACATGCTGGCTAAAAATAATTTTATAGGTACAATAGTTGGAGGAGGGGATATGGGGATGTTTTAAGTTTCTTCACACATCATTATAACTCATGTCCAGATTTTTCATTTGATAACTTTCAAAATATTCTTAAAAGTGCTGGAACCTTCATGTATTTCACTCCACACTGTCTCATTTGTGGATACATCTTACTTGCTGCTATCTCTGCAATAGATGTAGTTAAACCTAACAGAATGAAAAGTACAGAAGCAGTGCAATGGCTGCCTGAGCCAACCACTGTGCCTTTTTCAGTAGTTTATCTAAGTTTATTCAGGATCAACTTACTTGTGTTCTCAGTCAAATCTTTAGCCTCTAATATTCTCAAAATCATCTTTTTATTGCTCTTTTCAACTTAAACCTGCATTATAGTTGCAGACATCTAGCAGGTCTTCTGCCTATTGTTTTACAAAAAGCTTTCAAAAAAAATCAATATTTAAGTAGTTGCATGACTTGCCTCAGTAGCTAAATAAAATTTTGCACAACCTTCATTGCAAATCCAGTGTGGGGGTAATGTTGCTAACTAGCTTTGGAGAAGTGTTAGGCAGTCTAATCCAGCTTTCCTTTACTTCAGCTGAAAGCTAATTGATTTTAGTGTTTCTGCCTGTCTATTCCAGATGAACGTGGAGGTCAGGGATAAATTCTGTATTATGAAATTAAGTTTGGATCTTAATATCCAAATATCTACAAGGTTGCATAGTTTAGACTCTGTCTCAGCTCTAACATGAGGTAGCTAAACCCAAAGGCACTTTCTTTGTGGTTCCAGTCACATCATCTGCTCCTTCACTAGATCAGACTCAATTTCTAACCAAATTTATTTGGTTTATTTGAATTTACCAGAAGTTGCAAACTTTCAGAAGTTGTCTGACTGCCTTGCATACAGGATTAGGAATCTTCTTGGGTTCACTAAGTTATTTTGTGTATGTACCAACATTGCCCTTTGGCTTTGGTGGTGTTTCTGTGGCTGGTGGTCGTGTCAAGGCACTGCCTGGATGGAAATCATACAGGTCTCCATGGCTGGGGTGTTACACTAAACAAACCAAGGATATTTTTCCTTATCTGATTGAAGAATATTTTCATTCTCCTGGGGTTCAAGTTATCCTTTCATCACACTAACTCTTCTCTGTACCTTTGCTGTTTAAATGAGGTTTCTGAAATACAACTGGAAGTGTCGGGACAGCAGTAAAATTTGCTGTTTCTGCTGGAAATGCCACATCAAAGAATCCTTTGGTCCTAGAGGTGTTTGGTTGTTTATTTTTTTTTGTTTGTTTTTCTTTTTTTTTATTTTTTTTTCTTTTTTTTTTTTTATTTTTTCTCCTGATTGTATCATACTGTGGCATTGGAGGCATTGCACTTTCTCTACTCATTTGCAACTGAAGTTCTTAATTTATAGCACAAATGTATTTATTCTCATTTCCATTACCTCAGCCTTTGAGGTCATCTGTTTCTTCTGAATGCTTGCAGGATTCTATACTTCTCTTGCATATATTTGGAGGCTTTTTTAAAAATATTCTTATAAATGTGTTGCCCATTGTGATTAAATAATGCTATTTATTCCACTAAGACTTTGTATTTTTTAATACCATAATAGGAAGGGAAGACTAGTTGATGACTGTTGGTTTCATGGGCTCTTCTATTTCTGAATCAACCCAAAACATGAAATTCTTCAGTATAACTTTTATCTTTTTCAAACTGAACCTTTTTTAAGCATTAATTATCTAATGTACTTCAAATGCTAATGTTGAATCAATGTATATTCTTAGCTTTCTTATTCAGAGTGATCATGATCATTTTGTCTTTAATTATGCTCTTATTTTCAGTACTGAAAATATATGATATTAAGACAAACTGAAAAGGCTTTTAGCAATATCTATGTAATAAGTCAGTCATGAGAAATTTAAAAATAAGGATAGCCACACTTGTTAATGAAAATACTATTTTTAATATAAGTTACTTTCCTTTGCAGTGTCCATTCTGCCATTAGCAGGAATTCTGTGTTTTCCCCATATGTCTCGTTAAGTGGTAAAAAAACATTACACATGTGAAGTTTTTACACTCTAAACCCACCATTTCTTGATTGAGTGGCAACAGCTTTGCATGGTTTCACAAGTACACAAATGAATTGTCACTACACCAACTGCACAAATCCTGAAGGGCAATGTACTACTAATTGTACATCTTATCCAGTTATTTACCTTAGTACAGTAATTCTGAGATTATTTGATCTATTTACACATGAAAGCCTGATCTTGGTAATACAAAAAAGAGATAAAATATGGCAAGAGTTAGTACTGTAAGCATTTGCTTCCCAGTAACTGAGGGAAAGAAAGCCCAACAGAAACAAAAGGGAAAACTTCTAGGTCAAGTTTTTTAGGGTTTTCTTTTTGGTTTTTGGTTTTTTGCTTGTGTTAGGAAAATGTCCTTTACAAAATGTGAATTTCTCAACTATGTGAGAAATCATGATTAAGACCTCTACTGGAGAGGAAATGACCGGCTCAATTGCTGCCTTGTTAAAATCACAAAATACCTTTGATCTAGTAACTGCTCTGATTATTGCCTAAAGATACCTAGCCTAGCCTTGTATAATTAAGAATATCACACAGGAATTGTTTTGAGCTGTTGGTTTTACACACACATTTATGTGTGTGTGTGTGTGGATATACACAGACACGTGCACTCGAGGTGAGCAGCCCTGGTTCCTGCACAGGAGGGGCTCCTTAGCCTGGGGAGCCTCAGGGCAGTGAGAAAGCTGCAGGAGCCACAGCAGCTGAGGGGACATGGGCAGGGCCAGGGGCAACAGGGCCCAGCCCAGACCTGTGTAAAGGAACTCTTGGAGAGCACCACGAGCAGGGCATGGTGTGGCAGTTTGGATGGGAATTTGCATGGAATGACATGCAGGAAGGGGCTGTAATTCTGCCAGCCTGAGTAGGGAGCAATGCCACTGAGTTATCAGCACACATTTAAAGAGCTTTAAACTAGATTTGAAAGGGGAAAGGGACAAAACCAGGCTTGCTCAAGGTAACCCTGGGGGCAGCACCAGTGTTTGAAGGAGTGTGTGTGCCAGTGAGGTCCTTTGGGCTGGTGACTCACTGCAGTGGGGAAGCAGAGAGCCCTGTGACAACAAAGACATAAGGCATGGAAATGCCTCCAAATAGTCTTGTAGAAATCAGGGCTTCTCCCCCAAAAAAGGTCTTGGGATCAATATCCCAACTGAAGTGCATCTACACCCCTGCACACAGCACAGGCAACAAACAGGAGGGGCTGGAAGCCATTGTGCAGCAGGAAAACTGCAGCTGCCAGCATTGTGGGATGACTCTCACAACTGGAGTGCTGAGATGGATGGCTGTAAGCCCTTCAGAAGGGACAGGCAAGGAGGGAGAGGCAGTGGGGCAGCCCTGTAGGTTAGGGACTGTTCTGAGTGTCTGAGCTGGATGATGGTAGCAGTAGGGTCGAGTGTTCAGTGGTAGGAACCAGAGAAAGGCCAACAGGCAGATGTCCTGGTGGGAATCTGTTAGAGACCACCCCCCCAGAATGGAGAGGCAGATGAGATACCCTGTAAGCAGCTGGGAGAAGTCTCCAATTGCTGGCCCTTGTTCTCATGGGGCAGCAATGTCTAGGATGTGTCTGAAGTGAGTGGAAGAGAACTTTCCTACTCAGCTGGTGAGGGAGCCAGCAAGGGGGAGGCACCTGCTGGACTTGCTGCTGGTGGGGAGAGAACAGGGTGGTGCAGGCTGGATGGGGCACAGGGAATCACAAATTCTTGGACAAGTAATGGCGGGGAGATCAGCAGAGCTGCCACCTTGGACCTCCAGGGGACAGACTGAGACCTGTTTAGGAGCCAGGCTGACAAGAGTCCCCTGGGAGACAGTCTAAAAGGAATCCAGGACATTCCGCAAGAAGGAAATCCCAAAGGTACAGGGAGCAGAGATGTGATTTAGGGGAGCACTTGGCAGTGCGACTCCATGGTCTCAAAGGTCTTTCTCAGCCTAAGTGATTCTGTGATACAGTGTATTTTATAATAATTATACAGACAGTTCATACATCATCAGGTCTTGTATTGTTTCCATAAAATGATTTTTGATTCAAGAACTTTCCCTATGTTTTCTTTATTCAAAGCATGATGTCATTTTAGACCTCTTTCTGAAATGATGTTTTGAAGCTTTCCTTTATTTTGTTTTTATTTGAACGTAAGTTATTTTTGTATTTCAGCCATGTAATCATTAGTGTATGACTTTTGTATTCATGTTTATTCCTTCTGTGAGTTTAATACTGAAACAAATGCTAGGAGTCTGAAAGTATAATTTGTAATACCTTAAGCACCTTTTCCCTGTCACTTTTGTATGCCATAGGAACTTCTGAAAGCTGTGAAGGTATTTTTTGCAACTCCTCAGTAATTTCTGGATGTGTATAACTAATGTGAAAGCTAAAACATGCCGTATAACCTAATTTAAGGGCTTTTTTTTTTAATTCTGCTACAGTTTATTTTTGTGGAGAAGATTTATTTCTCTTATTGGAATTTAAAAGTAATAATTTCACTTTATGTGTGAAGTTGAATTTTTCCAATAAGCGCGCATCAGTGTTTCAGTGCCTTTCCTCCTGCTGTTTTTCGCTCTGAGCGGGATTTGGGTGTTTTGTGAGCGGTGGGCGCGGTGCAGTGCGCGCAGCCGCCGCCAGGGGGCGGTGGGACACGCGCGCTGCGGGCCTTGGGAGCGGGAAGCTCCAGCGCCGAGTACAGGGACAGGGACAAGGGACAAACGCTGCTGGGACAGCCCGGCCGGGATCGCCACCTGCTTTAGGAATAACCTTACTGTTAGCAGCGGATATGGACTGTTCCTGCCCCCTTGCCATTCCTAGATACATTCGCATTATATCACGAATCAAAACAACTTTCGATTCGTATTTCTGAAAGAAATAATTGGTAACTTGCAGGAGTTTAAGGGATCATCAATCAAAATTTAGACTGAGAAAAGTTGGTTTTGCTTTCAGAAGCATCTCAATGCACAGTTTAAGTTATCTTGCTTACCTGAGCTCAAGGAAGAAATTAAAATGAGAAAGGGTGAGGATACAAACTGGGGAACAATCATTAAATGCACTGGCATTTTACTTGTTGTTAATTGATGGTTTTGTGAACTTGGAAGTAAATTGACAGGAACAGTTGCAAAATACATAATTTAATTTACAAAAGTAACCAATTAATTAAGTCAGGCCCAAAATCTCTGCTGGGCTTCTGGTTGAGAGATTCCCCTGCACAGGAGAAGGCCTTCCAGGATTGAATCTGGAAGAGAATAGATTGAATTACTGACTCAGTAGGGGCAGTTCTATTAAATTTTTCTGTTTATAAGAAGAGAGAGGTCACCTGCTGAAAATATCTGACAAACAGATTCATGCTCATAGAATCATTGAAGTTACTTTTATCAGTGTTAAATGTTTCACCTAAGGAATTTGAACAAATATTATTTATCACTGATTTCAATATTTCTATAATAGATAATAATTTGGGAAGGAGTGCAGGTATTGATCATTTCCAGGCTACCTGTAGAGAATATTTATATGTATTTTTGAAGAAGGCACCTCTAGTTTTGTGTGCTGCATGGTAAGATATATGTCAAGTAACTAAATGAAGGTTTTGTCTCAAATACTGTTCAAATAAGGTAGCTTTTCAAAAATAGACAAGGTGGTTCTACAGTGCTAAAAAATTGACAGACAATAGACTTGAAGTAAGGTATAAATAGACTTTGCTTTTAAAGTTTTATGTCGATTTTCTGCATTTATCTGGACTGATGGCAAAGCTGTCTGACGTGCAAAACTTACTGCAAGTGAAGACTGCAGTGAAGTCTGAGTTGTTGGTTCGATTAAAACAAGGCAAAACCAACAAACCCATAAACTAACAAAAAACACCCCAACAACAAAGCCCCTGGAGCTGCTCTGAGAGCTGCTGCAGAAAGTGTTACAAGCCATTTCTTAGGGCAGTGCTGGAGCTGGCTCCAGCAGTCGTCCCCTCGCTGCGGCTGCACCTGGCTCGGCTTCCCTGAGCTTCTCGGTGGAGACGTTTGTCAAGGTCAATGCTGAAGCTGATTAGGAGCAACTCTGGTCTTCTTAACTCTTGGTTATTTTGTCTTTCAAGCTGTATCTGTTCCCATATTGTGTAAAACATGTGTTGAATAATCCTCGTGCCAGCATTAAATCAGAAGGAAATAAAAGTATTTAAGGGTAGGGGTGACTGCATAGCTTTTATAAGCAATGCTACCATGAAATATCTAATCTCAGTCCCAGAAAGGACTTCTCTGATGTTTATTTTATTCATACCATATACAACAATTTGCATTGCTTTTGGAATGCATAGTTTGATGTATTTGATCTACAGAAAAAATAAAAAAGAATTACAGAAAATTTTCTCAAGCTAAAAATCCTATTTTGAAAGTGAAAGGAAAATTTGTAGGCATATTTCTATTTCTTTCCCCCTGCCTTCCAGTTTATTAAAAAAATTTGTATGGGATGGTCTGGAGGGCTAAAAAACCTCCCCACATATTAGAGCATATAGAATGTGCTTTTATTCTGGTATAAATTAACAGTGATTTTAATCCCATGTGCTAAATATTACTTAATTTTAATTTTAATATTTCATGATGCTTTTTTTTTTTTGAACAATGCCTAAAATTAGAAATCTTGGCGTGATTAATCCTGTATTATTTAAACATAAGTACACATGTCATTCTATTGTCAAGTTGCTTATATTCCCACAGCTGAGATGGTTAAAAATGTGGTGGATGTGTCGTTTAATCTAAACAGTGTTTTGGCATGGCTTGTCTTTTTATTTTAGTCCTTTGCTGCACTTCGCTGTGGGTCTGACTGTGAATTTTTCAGTGCTGCTTTGACGTTTATGCACATGTATTTGTAAGAAGGTTGTTTGTTATTTTGCAGGCCCACCTTCAACCCTCCCTCTAAGCACTCAAACCTCTAGTGGCAGCTCCACTCTTTCCAAGAAGAGACCACCTCCCCCACCCCCAGGACACAAAAGAACCCTCTCTGACCCACCAAGCCCACTACCTCATGGACCCCAGAATAAGGGCCCAATTCCTTGGGGTGAGTTTTGAAATGCAAAACAAAAGGGCAGGGGAAAACCTTTATGATGGCTGATATATGATCTTTGGTTTCTTTTTACCTGGTGCTTGCTTTCCAATGATTGCAGCTTGATGTAACGTCAGCTCAGATAAATCAGCACTTCTATCTCCTGTCACTGCCTCCCAGGCTGCTGCAGCCAAGTCTCACTTGAGAAAGCTGAAAATCCTCCACGCTGCCCTGGGGCCCATCCAATCCCCTCCACTGCCTCCCTGGCTCTGCCCTAGCTGCCCAGGCTCTGCCCTCACCCCAGCCCCTCAGCCACTGCTCTCCTCTGCCTTTGCCTCTGCCCCTCCTGCTGCTGCTGCTGTGCCCAGCTCAGGATCCGGGGATGCAGCTTTGGGGCACCCAGAGCCACTGTGTCTGTGCAGGTCTCACAACTGCCACAGGAGCTTCCTTCCTTGGGCTCTGGGCCACGTCTCTCCTGTAAATGTTCACACCTCCCTGGTGGGAATGTGTTGTCTTAATATGTATTTGGCTTTTGTGATGTTGTCTGTACATACGCAAAGACTGATAGGTTTGCATCCTGCTACCAGCAGAAGTTACACAGAAACAGTGCATTTCAATTTTTTTTTTTTACCAGGTCACCTTTTAACAGATGCTTTTTGGGAACTATTATCCAGACTACTCAGTTTCTTCCTCTTTTGAATAAGCATTGCTCTATGCAGTCAAATTCTCTTGGTAGTTATAAAACTCAGGCCCATGTAATTTTCTGTAATTTTAGTTTTGGTGGCAGGATTTCCATGAATCTGTACTTTTTTAAACTGGAATCCAGTGCTTACATAGGTGCATCATCCATACATTAGTTGTATTTTAAGAGAATCCTTTCTCTATTCTAGTACAAACACAATTACTAGCCTAAAATAACAAAAAATTCCTAGACTAAAAGCACTATTTTTTCACCAAATTGAGTTAAATTTAGTAAATCATGGAGTACTCATGTGTGATTTAATCTAGGATTCAACATGAAGAAAAGTATAGAGTCCAAACAAAAACAAAGACTTTTTCTCAAGGAATAAAAATAATGGAATCTTTTCAGTTCTCTACCTCTCAGAGGTCTGGGAAATGGAAAAAAAAAGTTTCCTATATTGTGGAGTCAAACAGCCCTGTACTTTTTCAGAGGTAATAAAGACATTTTGAAGAGCTTGGACTTCAAATATGTAAAAAAATCCCAAATATTGAAGTCCAAAACAGCATCTAAAGTACCATATACTAGAATACTGTACAATGTAGTAGCACTGTTAGGATGAAAGGTGTGATAGGATTAGATGCTGAGCAGGTGTCAACTTTTCCTTAAACACATTAGGCAACAGATAAAGGAAGAAGAAAATATGGGGAAGGTGCAGGTGTGCAGTTGAAGATGAAGAAGCTTGTAGCAGTAAAGCACCTTTTCAGAGCAGGGCCAGAGAGGAATATGGCTTTTCCTGTCTCTTCACTGCTTTTCAGGGCAAGCTGAAATTCAATGCATGGGAGAGGGGCCTCTTCTCCCCAGTTTTCTTAGCTGAGATCTGTACAAAAGTCCATTTGGATTTTTAAGCAATTATTAAATTTTGTGTTTATGAAAGAGGGAGTTTCTCCTATCTGCCTTTGTGTTTTTTGCTTAAGGATATTGTCAGATGTTCACTGCTTTTCCTTTCAGAAGCTTTTTTCTGTGTTGTTATATTTCTTGCTATGTGGAATTTCAGCATTTGTCTTCTAATCTGTGCATTAATTGAAGTTTCAAGCAGAGCAGTCCTTCGCTTATGTCTAAGCAAATTGAGTTACTATTCAAAGATGTTCTAAAAATGTCATTTAGATTATTTTGTATTTCCATAGCAACCATGAGATATTTTTCCTTCCTTTATCCATAGGATCTACATGTTTGCTGTTTTACCTTAGTTCCTTTTTTGCACCACTTTCAAACACAAACATATTTTTAGCAAGGCACAGCATGAGCCTTTTCTGCTGTTTCATTTAGACACCAATGCGCCAAGAATTGTATTTAGAAAAATGTGTCATTCTTTTGAATGAGAAATATTTTCTGTTCTTGGATCATTAAATGTCCCTTTGCATCTGTTTCAATGACAAAATTTACTAATGCTTGTTGAAGCTGGTTCTGAGATTGACCTGCTGTAAAAGGAGAGGCAAAGGGGATGAAAAGGCACTAAACCAAAAGAGTTGGTGTCATTATACCTTGAAAATGGTAATTGCTAATGAAGAGAAGCTTTCTGCTGAAGGAGTCCAGAGTGCTTGGGTTTGGATTTTGCTGCCTTTTGACAGAATTCTGTATACCCAGGATCTTCTCTTTACCAATGACTAAAGTACAGATTATGGGAACATGCAAACTTAGTCACTAAATCAGTAAAGGCTGTTCTTTGCATAGGATAAAATACCAATCCTTAGAAATTTATTTTTGTGAATAAAATCACATTCATGGCAGTTTTAAAAAGATGTGCCTCACAGTGCAAAATGTAAACATCAGTGAAAAATATATCTGATACTGGCCTGCTGTATCTCCTTCTATACAGAGAAAATTGAAACAGTATTTCAAAACAAATGCCCTACAGCAATGTCATTCAATCTTCCCTTGCCAGGAGATGAGAGCTACCAGTGAGTTGTTTTAAAATGTGCTATATGAAAGGTCATCTTGGATTATTTTGGTCCCTCCTGCTTTTTCAGCTGCAAAATTATTAATAAAGAATTAATTTATAAATGATATTTTAGATATGTTGTATGGAAGATGCATAGAGGAATCCATGTTTTGCTTTAAATTGCACCCTCTGCTAATTATATTTCTGTTATCCTAATGATTTTTTGTTGTTGTTTTTAATTGTCTTTTTTTTCAACTCAGGTAATGATTTGGGCCCACCTTCAACTAAGGCTGCAAACAAGTTTGAGGGGATGTCTCAGCAGTCAAGGTAAAATCCGCATAAATGAAGGCAAAGATGAAAATTTAAATAAATATAACTAATTTGTAAATTAGAAAAGAAAAGCCTTTCATAGGAAATAAAGTCCTAGCTATGTTTCTTATTAGTTTTCTGCATGCTCTACTAGCATACAAATACTTTGGCTGCACTGAGCCTCCTACGCTTTGTTCTCGCTGTCCGTGCACAATCCATCCTTTGAGCGGGATGCACAGAACGCCTTGTGCCCGAATCTCTCTGCTGCTCCTACAGAAGGGCTCTCCCAGCTGGGGAATGCTGCCTCAGACCACGGTCCAGCAGGACAAAAGTTTTATTTTCATGTCTCCTGGCATTTCATTTTATCTGCTTCAGTGTGAGGTGTCCTGCTTGGAGCAGCAGTGTCACTCTGGGTACAGGCTGGCATCGAAGATGGCTCTGTAAGAGAGAGAGCTCATCTCAGTCTTCCAGTTTAGCTGTTTTCCACTCTGTCAGGCTCCTGTGCTGCCACACAGTCTGCAGTAACACAAACTGCTTTTAGCTCATAGTTCATCAGCTCTGTCCATTACAAGTGTCTTTTTCAATAGCTGGAGCAGTAAAGACAGCCATACATTGCTGTCACTTAGAGTTTGCTACTCCTCTGTCTGTGCTGTGATTCTATGACCTTGAGGTTCAGAGCATGGTAATTCCAATAAGCACCTGCCTCAGGCACACAGCCTTGCATGACCAGCAGTGTGTGGGATGGGCTGTGAGTGAGGATGGATGTGTAACCTCAGACAGGGCACAGTAGAAGATGTGTAGGAAGAGTTTCTGGACACCCCCAGACTGTGATCTGCCTTGTCAGGACAGGGGGGGACCTGTTGGTGGTAGCACAGCTGGCTTCCCACGTTTGCTGAATCCATCCAGCTGGCACTGGGCATTCAGGGGAAAAGTGGTAGTGTTCCACAGCACAGAGAGCTGGGCCCATCCCAGATCCTTGTCAGACAAGGGTAAAAGTGTGGTCCTTGTACTCCATGGCATTAGAGAGAGGCTGAAGTAGGAGATGGGCTTTGATCTTCATGGGCCCCTTCCAATTCAGGATATTCTATGACTCTGTGATTTATTGAATAAAGATTGAGCTCGGATGTTCTTTCAGTGTCATGTTGTGATATATTTTTGCTATTTAAAAAACAGATGGAAACTAAAAGGGTTTCATCATGCTCATTTTGAAATTTTGGCTGCAGAGACAAGCAATACCAGAATTAAGACAGTTGATGCAGAAGAGTCTCTGCTCTGTTAAACATACATTGGCAGCTTTCTCACTCATTTTTTCTTTTTTCTTGTTTTTTTTTAATCAGTATTTTGAGCTGATACTGATTTTTACGTATTAGATTTTTATGCCTTAAATCAATTTGCTTTCTTCTTCCACATTCCTTTTCTATAAAAGTGACTTAGGTGTAGTTTTAGAGGCAAAACTTTGATGGGAATAGCTAACATGTGTTTAATACAGGTTGACAGAGTAAAGCATGTTGTTTTCCCACAGTCATCAGTATTTCCTGGGAGAAGCAGAGACCTTGTCTCCTCCTGCAGCAGAGGGTGTGTGTGTGATACAATATCAACATGTGCAGGAGGCTACAAGGCTCAGTCCTGGAAAACCTCACTGACATAAAACATAGATTATCTTTTGTATGTTTTAGTATAATTATTTTGAAGAACAATTTTTTTCTTAAGGTTCAGGATCTTCCCACAGAGTTGGTCTTTCAGCTTCACCTATTTTCAGAGTACAATTTGTATGTACCATAATTCATAGAATATGTCTGCCCCATAGCATTCAAGCTGCATAGGGTTGTATGTTTTTTTCTCTGAAAAAAACCCAATTAATTCTTAACAATGCTTTGAATTTTGGGATTTATCCACAGGCAAAGTGATTATACAAAAGGAGCAAAATAAATGTGGATTTTTGGGGGGGTTTTATTTATGGATGTGTAAATGGGGAAAATGAGAAGTCTACTTTATAACAGTTGTAAGCACTAATCATTCATATCTGTTGATTTAGCACTGGGACTGCAAAGACTGCACTTGGCCCTAGAGTTCTTCCCAAACTACCTCAGAAAGGTAAGAGATCTCTTTGTGGCTATTCTCATAATGGCATCTTTTAAATGTGGGTGAAAGTAGGTACATGTTGTAAATATATGGATCTTTTCAGCAGAAATTTCATTTCTAAAATGCCACAAACAGTGCAAGCTTCACAAAACTGAAAGCATTTTGGAAGATGGAGAAGGCTTTTATTAAACTGAAAAAAATACACCTAGGGAGGAAAAAATAAATCATTAACTAAATGAAGCTGGAAGACACCTCAGGAAGTCTTGTGGTCCAGTCCAGCACTCGGAGCAGGGCCAGCTTTCTGCCATGAGAGCAGGTTGCTCAAGGCCATGTCCAGTCACATTTTGAGTCATGTCCACTTTGAGTATCTCCATGGGTAACTTCTCTGGGCTTCTGTTTCTATCCTAGACCACGCTCATTGGTAATTTTTTTTTTCCTATTATCTCCAAGTCCAGTTTCTTGATAGCTTAGAGCAAACTGTATCTGTGCCATGTTCTGGCAATCAGGGTTGTGGTCAGTGCAACTACTTTGGAAAGAATCCAGTACTGTTACATGCTCATTTATATATCAGTGACAAGCTTGCTGACACCATCATCCCAGGGAACACCTTTCTTTTAGAAATGTTCTTTCCTAGTCTGTTTAAACTCACACTGCAGGTTTGTTTTTGTTTTTTTGAGCTGTTGCAGCAGTTGACTATACAGCAGAAAGTAGACCTACTTCAGACTATTCTGTCTGAATACAGAATCCATCAAAAATACATTATATCTGTATGAGTGGATGATACAATAGAGCCTGAAGATCAGGAGATGCTGCTTATCCAAAATTCTGAAGGCAGATGTCTGAAATTCAGAGAGCAAATAATTTTTAACAGAAAAAGCAAATGTTAATTTTTAACTTCATTAAATTACAATTATTCTGACATGTTATCTTTTGAAAAAGACACCAATGATGCACTAGGGTGGCACTGTGAAGGAAGTCAACACTTCCTTGATTTAAAATTATTTAGGTGAAAATTTAAGAAGGGCCAAATCAAAGCACTTTGATAAGGGCTGCTATCAGGGTTTTTCATATCATTTACTTACATCTCAAACCTGTGTGGATGATCAGTGTGTTACATTTGCTGGGAGGTAAACCAAGGGCACAGCCATATGCAGGCATTAACACAGACTTTTTTAAAAAATGAGACATCTGATAGTAATTATACAATTTCTTTCATGGAAACTATTCATAAGGGTTTGGTTTGGAGTATTTTGTTGGTGAGGGGTTTTTTGGAGGTTGGTTTTTTTTGGTTTTTTTTTTGGTTGATGGGGTCTTTTTATTGATTTGTTTGGGTTTGGTTTTGGTTTTTAGTTGTTGTTTTTTTTTTTNTTTTGTTTTGTTTTTTTTTTTTGAGGGTTTTTTCTATAATTAACCATAAATGTATTGCGGAAGTGTTATTGAAGTGGGTGATATCCAAAGGGAGAGAGGCCACTTTTTTGGCTGGTAGAATATGATACTAAAGCAGTGCTGAATGCAATAGGAAATTGTTCCTTCTACTTAAAATGTGTTGCTTTCATCACAGGTTGTAATTTTTTTTCTCTCTTGTCCCCCTTCATCTGTTTTAATATTAGGGCTATTTGATTTAGGAGGTTGTGGATTGGGGATTTTTTGTGTTTACTAATAGTTTTGTTTTATGAGGTAGATTTCAATTGAGTTTTCTCAGGGAGCTTAGCAGTAAAATCAGTAGATGACACTGAGAAAAATAACTATTTGAGAATCTAGTTTCAGTTTCCTTCCATCAAATCTGCAAAATACACATTTTAAAACTCATGTTTACTAAATTGTAAATATATACAATAATGCATTTATTCTTAGTTTTAGTGTGATTGTCTGTAGTACAGTATGTTCTATACACTGCATAGATAGATGTAAGTGCTCACTCTCTTCTGAGAGATTTAACAGGTACTAATACTGAGAGTCAGGTGGTTTTTTGTATGGAATTCAACTGTATATGTGAGTAATTGTCATTAAAAATAAATTTTGTTACAGTCATGTCAATTGGTCTATACGCGGTTTTGCAGTGTCTTTTATTATATTTCATACTTTTTGGTTTAGGTCCAAAAAATGATTTATTTTATTTCATTTGAAGTAAATAGTCTATGAATTGACATCTAATAGCTGTTGGAATAAGCACTGCTAGCCTCCAGGAGGAGCAATTAAATGAGATCTCAGTGAACAAGGGTTGTGTAAAGTTGTATTATCCTGCTTTTGTCATAGACTAGGAAGACTTATTGGCAGTTTTGGGGCTCAGTGACCATGTGGTCATTGGCACAACTGCAGTTTTGATATATGCCTAATTTCTTTAATATTAAAATATTAAGATTGTGAAAAACATTGTTTTGCTTTTTTGTTTTAGTGGCACTAAGAAAAATAGAAACCAGTCATCATCTTTCAATAGATAAATCCCATCAGCACATGGAAATGTTTCAGAAGCCCTCACTGTCCATCGATATACCACAGAAACCACAGCCTGGAGACTTGCCCCCAAAGCCTCTGCCTCTGGAATTAACTCAGAAACCTCAAGTGGGAGATTTACCCCCAAAGCCTGGAGAACTACCCCCAAAGCCTCAGCTAGGAGACTTGCCACCAAAACCACAGCTTGGAGACTTACCTCCAAAGCCACAAATGAAGGACCTTCCTCCAAAACCTCAGCTAGGAGAGCTGTTGGCTAAATCTCAAGGTGGAGAAGCAGCACCGAAGCCTCAGCCCTCAGAGGCAAATCAGAAATCTCACTCCATCGATCTTTCTCCAAGCGTACAATCCAGAGACACCGTCCAGAGGCAAGCGTCCGAAGAGTCTAATGACATAACACACACCCTGCCAGAAACCCCTGTGCCACTTCCCAGGAAAATAAATATGGTAGGTATCACTCCAGCTCCTTGGAAGTATCCATGGAAGGCTTTGAAGGTACTGTAGGACTTGCTGTGCACCCTTGAGCTGTGCACTCAAGGCAACATAAAGCTATAGGCTGGGGTGAAGAATGAGGGGCACTTTTCGTGCCCCAAAGCAGCTTCAGCAAATTTTAAGTGTTTTCAAGGCTTCCTGCCTGTTCAAACAAATACTTGAAACATAAAACAATAACCTTGGGAGCATGACAATGTATTTAGATTTGTTGGGATTTATGTATTTATTATATTTATGCCAGTCATAACTCTGAATGAATGGATGGTTTTCTCTGTTGCCTTTGCTCACGGGTTTGTGTGCCTTGGATTGGTAGAATATTTATATATTTGACTTTGTATGCTTTAAGAAGGGATGTTAGCACCTGTTATCAGTAGATGCAAAACTTAAAGTCAACTGTGACAAAATAGTAAATGTCCCTGTTGTGAGTATTTAATGTTGATGTACTTAATGGTTGAGGTGTAGATGTATTGATATATCAATCAGATGTATTTATGAAGTGGCAAAATTGACATTGCTGCATGGTGTGTAGTAGTAGATCTGGAACTTTAACTTGATTCCAATCCCCAATTTATCTTGCTGTTCACTTTTCTAACCAGTACAATTTCCAGCAGAATCCAGAGGATTCTTAGTGCATATGTAGACTGAGATAGCTATGAAACTCCAGAGCTCTCAAGATTTTCATCGTGAAGAATACATCAAAAGGGAGATGGCTTTGTTTGCCAAATGGGCTATGCAAAGCACTTATGTAAAAAGGAAATAAGACTTCATCCTAGTGAAATAGTGAGAGCAGAGGGTGAGTTTCTGTCTTGTTCTTGTGTGAGGAAGAGCCCTGTGGAGCCATCATTCTGCTTGGCTTCTGGCATGGACTTGCCTGTAATCTTCTCTCTGAACTGAGGACAACAGAGTTGTTGCTTGGGCTTCCTGAGTATTCTGGAATTTAAATATTACAGGGATCAGATCAAAAGGTATTTGTTTACTTATGTACTTTTAAATATAAGCAGGCAAATGATGCTGGTCATTCTCAGCTACTTATCACTTTATTAAAGAAGAAAAGAAAGCAAATAATGGATTACCTGTTTAGTTTTTGTTGGCTTTTTTGTTTTGTCTTTTTTAAAACTGTCACTCTACTGTATACAGAAAAAATCTGAGGAAAGGTTCTTTGTTCTCTAAACTCAGCCATTTTCATATGTGCAGTAAATTAAATAGTTCCATTGTTGTGCAGTGATAGAAGCTATTGTAGATCTTCCCAGTATGCATATATACATATATATATATGTATGTATCACCAGGTTTTTGCACATCTTTGCATGCACACTTGTATCTCTTCATGTTCAGTGCAAACTTTTTTGCTCTAGTGATAATGTGCAAGAATTACTCTGAAGTGTATGTTGCCTCCATTTTCATTCTGTGGCTGTATCCTTTCCACAAAGCTGTTGAAATGCTTCATCCCAGTGAGCAGTGAAACCCATGCCAGCAGCCACAGTACTCTTGGGCTTGACTATTTAGCCACTAAACAGAGAAGAATATTTTTTTTTATTGGTTGTTTTAGAAAATTAATTGTTCAGAAATATAATTTAAAAATTCCAGTGCTGATAATTTATAAAGACTTGAAAGGATATTTTTGCACTGAGTTTTGCACTCCTGAAATCACACTGAGCACTTGAACATTCTTTTGTGTGTGTGGTGGTTTCTATAAGGGAGACAAAATACGCATTTTTAAAGAAAAGAAAAAGTGTTAAATGTAAATAAAAGCATGGTTGGATTATTAATGATCACAGCATCTCATTACTGTTCAGTTTTAAGCATAAAATCTCTTGGTAATAAGCACTTGTTGGGTACAGGGAATCAGTTGGTGGTTGGTATTTGTTTTTTAGTTGCAGATTACATTTCCTGGAATTGTTTCCATTTCTTTACACAACAATGTCACAAACTGTTCTGGAACATGAATAAAATATGTTCTGGTACATATGTGCTCTCTACATATCCATCCTTTTTTATACCTTCCCATGATTAAATAGACCTTGAGCTTGAATGCTGCTTTTTGCTGCTCTCCATGAAAGGAATAAAATGTTAAAATCTGATGGAACCAGAGTAATTACCATCATTTCTCACGTGCTTTTACAAGCTGAGTTCCATACAGTTTTTTAAGTTTAGAGGAATGTGAATTTCTTTATTCCTTTTATTGAACAAGACAATTTTTACCTTGCAGGAGTAGTTGCTTCCCTTCATCACTGGAGGATTGATTGGGAGGGAACGCTCTTGCTTTGTAAAGGTTCTCTGGAGATGAAAGCTGGGACTGTCCCCAAGCACCTATTCCTATTGAATTCCAGTCCCTAGTGTTAGATGAGACTTTTGTTTAAATTATATTAATATATTTTTAAGAAAAGAGGAAGCATTTTTTGAAGTGACTTCTCACTGCAGCAAACCTTTGCTATAGAAAAAACCCTTGATCTCATATGATCTTCAGGTATTTCTCTTCATTTGTCTTGAGTATGGGATTATTTTTTTAGGTGTTAACTGCTTTCACTCTTAAATCCCCCTGTAATTATTATTTTTCTGTACCTTGAGTTTAGTGTGAGTGCTTTTTTTCAGTGGGTCTGTTCTGCTGTTGAGCTGCAGGGATTTTTTTTTTTTGGCCAAAACATGGAGGAATTTCAAGTGGGTAGGTAACAGCAAAGAGAAGACTCCCTAGGAAATTTCCTCTGTGAAGTTAGTTTTGGCTCAAATTCCTCTAAACCTGCTGACTTTTCCCTTCATAGCCCTTCTGCTTCTCATCTCCTTCTGCTCTTCTTGGGTTTTTGCATTCTTGTTATCTGATTACTTCTGTTAAAAGAAGTAACTGTAGGTTTTGAAGAGGTGTGGGTATGAAAATACAGGAATATAAAGTAGCAAGAGTGTTTTGCTGTGAATATTGCTTACTTACTCTATTTGGAAATAATTTAAGTCATCTTCCCTGCCATAAGAAACATATGTTTGGGGAGGAGTCCATGGCTGAGGCTTTTTTCATATGAATTAGCAGTATGCAGCAAAGTATGACCTAGAAAATACTTGGACTCAGAATGGTAGAGCTGTGAGAATATCTAGTGTGAATTATCATCAGAAAATAGTACTGCCATCTGACATTAAGGTAATTTTAGTAAGTAATTGCTAACATTTGGATGGAAAAATCTCTAAAAAATAATTTCCAGTCCTGTAAGCAGATTTGAAATCAAAGAATCCTGTATTTTTGCACTAGATCCAAAACCAAAACTGTAAGGAATACTGGGATTCCAATGCAGCATTTTCCTCAGTCCTTACCTCTCTTGGAACATTTAGAGGAGACTGGATTTAATTTTCTGTTCATGGTAGGTTTATTGATGAAGTATGTATTAAAGGAGAAAGAGGGTGTTTGCAGACTAGAACAATGTAAAGACATTATTTAAACTTTCTTCACCAGAGGAAACAGAGGTTACTTAAGCCCTCTTAAGGGCTACATGTAAAGCACTATGCATTACGTTCTGCTGGGAGTTCTGAATCTTAAGGGAAAAAACCCCTACACCTGTGTAGGTAACTTTTTATTTTATTTTTTTAATATCCTTGTTGAAGCAGAGCTTTTGGATTTCTATATTCCCAGTTGCAGGGAGAGTAATCAATAGTCTTCACTTTCTTGTAAAACAAAACACACCTAAAAGGCAAAATTCATATCATATGTATTTTTTCTCTGTTTCTCATGTCCTTCATCTCAAACTTCATTCTGTTTTTAGGGGAAAAACAAAGTTAGGCGAGTGAAGACCATTTATGACTGTCAGGCAGATAATGATGATGAACTCACATTTGTTGAAGGAGAAGTAATTATTGTAACTGGTGAAGAGGACCAAGAGTGGTGGGTATGTATCTTTACCTTTTACAGTTCCACATAATTTCTTTATGACTTTTATCGGAAAGCCTCTTTTTCCAAATGTGGAAGGTTTCTTTTTATTTTCGTCTGTAGGTGGTGGGTTTTGTTTTTGTTTTGCTTTGATTTTTGTTTTGGTTTCTTTTTGCCATAAAACTTAAACTTCCATTAGAGAAAACTCCTTTTATCTGGGAGGGAGAGTCTGTTAGAACCAGCCCCACTAGGTTTCGCTTTATTGCTGGCTCATACAGCACATATTTACCCATGTCCCTCTCTGTAATGCACACAGCCTTTCATTAAGGGAAGAAGTGGTGATTCTTACTCCATGTAACAAACTTATACCCTTCATGAAATTGAGATGTGTAATTATCTTCAGTTCACCCAAAATGTTAAGTTATACTTACAGGGGTTGCTGGAAATCTAAAGAACAGTTTGCAACTGATGTCATAAGCTAGTGGTTTTCTTCTTAAATGAGAGGCAGATAACATTTTGTTTCCCTTCTTCCCTCTCATGGCCTTGTTTCATATCATACTCCCCCTGTTATGGACTGCATATTGTTCAGGTGCTAACACCAGGTTTTTCTCAACCCCACGTGAAGGCTCCAGCCTTTCTTGACAATCCAGCTCATGTCCCTGAAGCCCTGCTACATCATATTTCCCTGCCAAAGAATTATTACTGGTGATAATGAGACAGATTTCATTTGACTAAAACAAATTCTAATTGCAATGCTGTCTGTGATATCCTAATCTAAGTGCAGCACAACCTTTGCTGTTTTGTTTCCAGCTACGTTTTCCTTTCACTCATCATTTAAGTGTGGAAGATTTTCAATTGAAAAGCTGATATCAAAAGAGCAGTGCCCAGTGAAAAGTGTCTGTGTTGCCCATATCACCTAGTCCCCGATTACTGCTGCATTCCCTGCTGGATCTGTTTTGTGAAGTGGCATTTTAAGCCCCTTGGGGACATGCCCAGCAAGTTGCATGAAGGGCCCCAGTCTGAGTGTTTCTGAGAAGGAAAACAAGAGCTGTTGACTCATATGCTTCAAAACTTTGGCTGTCCAAGAGGAAATGGCCAGCCCTATATGTTTCCCCTTCCCATTTTGTAAGCTTGTGGAAGAGGAAGGAAAGTACACCATTATTGTGAAGGTAGTGAGCAGCACTCTAGCTTATGTGGTCAGTCAGGGCTGCTGCTCCAGTGCTATTCAACAGTTGTTTATAATTGTGTATTTTAAACATGGAAAGTTCATATAAAATATTCCATTTTTTTTTAATCTCTTTGAATAAGTTTATTATGATTTCTTTTTAAATAATCATTATGCAAAAGATGTAGGTAGTTGTAGCTGAAGGACACTTAATCAGACAACACTGTGATTTGTTATAAAGACTAGTATGCTCCTAAATCATTAGGTATCATACTAATTCAATGAGAAAACAGCTGGGCTTTTATCACCTTAAGTGAAACATGCAGATTATCATAAGTAACTTCACAAATATAACAGACAGTTCCCTTCAGTGAGATGTTCAGGATTTACTCACTTAACTAAGATAAGTGGTTTGCAGAGATGTTACTGAAAAGCTGCCTATCAGACAAAAGAAACTCAGGCTTCTGTTTTTGTGAAATTCTTGAAATTCAATGATGTATGTAAGTTTCCTAAAAAAAAATTTTTTTCTCTTTAGATTTAATTGGCTTCATTTGTCTTGTTTATAATATGCTTGTGCAATTTCATTTTGTTCCTTTACACAAATTCAAATGTCAACTAAGATCTGCTTCAGACTGTCCAAGAGATCATGGAGGCTCTGTGAGCAGTTCTGCTGCTTTTGTGTGAATGCAGTTTGTGAAGTCTGTGTGTACAATGCACATCTCTCTCTATATATATGTATATATGTACCTTCTTCTCCTGTGTTGCAGATTGGCCACATCGAAGGACAGCCAGAGAGGAAAGGGGTCTTTCCAGTGTCCTTTGTGCACATTCTGTCAGACTAGTCAAAACAATCAAACAAATCCTAAACTTGAGCATTGCACATCCTTCATGCAAGACGGGCTTTTTAGCAAAAGCGAACGCTGCTGCCTCCCTGTAATCCTGTGCACAATTGTATATATAGCTGCTGTTACAAATTAAGAATTCATTTAAGTTTCACCTCATGAGGTTGAATTATATGTATTGTAAATATACTGTGTTATTCTGCCTTTGCCAGTATTATGGTAGCCTTGGAACCTGGCACGCCTTATCGGGTTTGTTGAAGCCATCCTGGGCATTTAAGCACTTCCATCTCTGTCCGTGCTGTCCCACACGTGTGGACTGCCAGCTTTCCAACATAGGTGGTCTCTGTCACCCACGTAACTGTACAGAAATGACTGTTCCTAATAACCTGGTATTCTCAATATACAATTAGCAGAAAGTTAGAATGAGTGAATGGTTTTGGACAATTTAAAGATCAGTCTGCAGTTCATAAGTGTATGCAGTTTACAGCTATGAAACCCACTTCGATATTTATTTAATATAGTGCTCAGTTAAGTGTAATTATGAAGACAAATATTCACTGACTTTACAGATAACAGTAATGTTTTACAGTGTGCATACAGCATTTCATGTTTATATTATGTGGACCTATGCCAAACTGTGATTGCAGTTCCCCTGTGATATTACCTCACTATAAAAAGTTACAAATTTATTTCATTCGAAAACTTACTTTAATGAAAATTAGTCATATTGTTCTTTAGTAGATATGTGTGAAATTTGCTGGTTTCTTTCACTGAATTCTTAGTAACCAAGGACTTCTAGCAAATGTTAACTGTTGACATTGTGCATGCATTTAGATGCTTACTTGAAACCTGCCTTTGTACAAAAGTAGTACTGTAGTCATATAGCTACATTTGAGGAAAAGAACATTTTAACTTAATTGCTATTCAGGTTAATGTGAGCTTGCAACAGTATTTGTTTATAGCTAAATTGGCTCTTTGAAAAATGATTTTGTGGATTTTTTTCCTCTGTCTTCAACCTTGCTAAAAGTTAGTTACCTAAAATAATTTTTTTAAGTGGTGGTATAAGGATAAATTGAAATTATTTTTAATGCTCTAAAAAGTGGAAGCTAAGATGACCTCTCGTGCATTTGATCAGGCTGGTAATGATGGATCTCAGATCACAAGGATGAGGATGGTTTTCATGGAGTTCACCAAACTGTAACATGTAATGGTTGTAACCCAAAGCACGAAGTAACTGACGTACAGTCACAAAACTAATTTCTAAGAAAATCTTTGGAAGGCTGCATTTGACCTGAGGTTTCTTGAAAGTTGGTATAAAGTTGCATTGCCAGAAAACACTTCAATGTATTACTGGAAACTTTAATTTCCTGTGTCACTTTCAACATAATTTTTAATCTTTTGAAACATCATGCGGTTGTGTTTTTCCCATGGTTTGTCTGTAGCGGGTTCCATAACTTTCATATGTAGTTTTGTATTACTTGCTTTAAATGTTATTTTGGCTTCAGTACCTAGTGCTGCTCTTTCAAAGCAGATTGTCTTGGCTGCATGGAAAGATTTTCATTTCATAAAAGCATATCTCAGACTTTCTGAGGACTTTCATTTCTAATACAGTTTTACAAGACTGTAGTCAGTGAATATTTAATTCTGTTTGTGGTTAATTTAGAAATAAATATCTGTCTAAATCCCACATGAAAAAATGCAAAACATTTATCAACTATTAATGATTTTATCATTTATTTTAAAAAATTAATTCCAAAAAAAATATGCAATGAGTGAGAGAGCCTGCTGGCATCTAATCTTCAGTATTACCAGCTCCAGTATTTCAGATTTTATTCTGTTTTTATGGAAAGGAAGTCAGGTTTAGCATTTATTTAGCATTCCATTTTATCCATTACTACAATGTTTTAAGTTGCATTAAAGAACAAAACCTATTCACTTTTGTGGTCAATTGTATTTTTAAGTGATCTTGAAATAAACTGATAAATGCAAATCATATAAAGAAAACCTAGGCATGTAAAATTATGTAGAGTCAAATGTCTATTCTTTTCTACGCTCTTTAAAATAGTATACATATGCATTTTATAAAATTAAATTAGTTCCATAAGGAACAATAGTTCTGTTTATTCTGGCTTATTGTGGGTCATAAGAAATCTGAAAATGTATGATATTGATTGAGTTTAAGTACAGTATTATATTTGAACTCAATGAGCCACTGTCTGCAATTTTGTATATGACATAGTATTTGGAAAGTCTAAATCTTTATGGAAAATTAGCTGATAAAGGGTTGGGGGGAGGGGCAGGGGAAGGTGCCCCCAGAGGGGGAAGTTTGCTCTGCAGATGATGTCTTATTTACTGTTGAACAACAGTTGCTATTTATTTTTTTATTACATAGTACATCAACGTGTACAGAAATCAGATCTGGTCATGCCACTAGTTAAAATCTTGACTTCTCATTGAATGTTAAGGTAAAACATCAGTACACATGTCTATTCACATGTATTTAATGTGACAGTTTTTGAGTACTGTATGTGTTAATTTCTACTTTTTTAATATTTAAAATTGCTTTTAAATAAATGTATTCAGTTGATCCCAGATATCTGAACGAGGCCCTTTTTGTCAACTGGAATATCTTCTAGGGAGAAAGTCTGGATTTCAAACAGGTAGAACTAAGACTCTTGAAATGTTTTCTCTTGAATATAAACCACTCCTTATATAATGCAATTAAATGTGTATCTCTTTAACAGCTGTTAAATATGGATGCAATTGCCTTTATCTGGAAAACTTTACTTACTAAAGTTAGCATCAAACCACTTGTTTTGTCCCTGAGTTTCGATTTCTTTCTCTCTGGCCTCAGCAGGCTCTGTGGGCTCCCAGCCCCCTGTGTGTTGTTTCCACAGCAGCCCGTGGGGCTGAAGGAGCCATTCACAAACTCTGTCTGTGGGCAGGATCTCCCAGCCCGACAGCAGCTCTCACACCAACTAGAGCAGTACTAATCTTTCCTGGATGGAGTGACTTGGTTGCTGAGAATTTCAGTCCTGACCCAGCTTGCAGAGGTTATTTTTCCCCCATCTCTGACTCAGTTCTTGGATGTTTCTCATTTAAGACCCATTCCTGTCAAAGCTACTCCAAAATGAACAAGTCACTTGAAATTGCTAGAAAGCAACGAGAACATCCTTTAGCCAGAGGAAAAGCTGGAGTGTGGAGCTATCAGATCTGGTTTGTATCAAGAACAGTAGCTGCCACAGCACAGGGCTCAGGAGACTGCTGTGGTGAGAGCTTCTTCAGACTGGATTGTGGCACTGGTGTGATGACCCACTGTCACAGAACACTCTGCTTGCTTTGTTTGGGGCTTTCAAATCTACATAGGCTCAACATGGGGGGGTTGGAGGGGGGAAATGTGGATATGGGGCAGGAGAATCAGACTGGTTAAATATTGTGCTCTTTCTCAATTTCTACTGTGTCACAATATTTCAGAAAACAGCATTCAGAGAGAAATTGATTCCAACAGCCTTAGTTCTCTGTCCTACTTGCATTACGTGTTCTTCAGTGACATGTATTGATTTCTTTTCCTAAGTCAAAATTGAGGTGGATATTTCATATACTGTTAGGAGCATCAGAGAACAAGACAAATGCATGTCCAGAGAACTCCCTTGTTGTTCAAAGTTTCAGTCTCCTTAGCCTTCTCCTAAACCTAAATCTCATAGTTAAACAGAAAACTGTCAGTCTATACCAATGAAAGTGGTGCAAATATTAAATACCAAAGAATGAAACTCAAAATAGCTTCCTACTGCACAACAGAAAATGAATAGTTCAACCATATAAATCTGATTTGTTTTCAGATGCTTCCCCTCCCAGAACTGTAGTTCTGTTTGACAGTTCACCTAAGTATCAATAGAAAACAACTTTATTTTCCCGTGCTCCACACTGTTGCATAGTTTCATGCCACTCACACCCTGGACTGGGAACCTTTCTGAGCCATGAAACCAGAACCAGACAGAGGAGCAAATGTCCATAAGTAAATGAAGTTCAGCTTCAGGCCTTACATTCTTACAGAGAGCTTCTCACCTTAAGAGTTTAAGGCTCTCTGGGATGCTTTTATTAGACCCTTTAGCCCTTCTGAAACAGCTGGAGGCTTTTCAGGTGGATGCAAAATGCACACACTACTGTAAGATGTTTTTGTCTGCATAGCTGCAAGACAACATTTTTCTTATCTAATACAAACTAACTATTCTACATTGTCTTAATGATACTTTTAGGGCTATACATAACAAGACTTACAGCTCTGTCATCTGCTGAGGGAGTGCTCAGGTTTCTTCTTGAGATAAGCTAAGTGCTGTTTGTCAACTCGTGCTGAAGCTGACACCTCCCCCCCCCCCCACGAGCTGCAGCGGGCACAAAACCTGCACGTCTTGGCTGGTTCTGGTCAGCTGCTGCTTGGGAACAGTAAAAATGATAGTGTGTCATGGTACAGGCTCTGCCTTGTTCCTCTGTAAATTACAGAACAGATCCTCCCGGCTGCAGCAAGGCGGATGTCTGCTCCAGTCCTTTTGTAAGGGTGGGGGCAGGGTGGAAAGTTTGTGACAGCTGTCACATCTGCGAAGCTGTCAGAGGGGAAGCTGATCAGTCATTTTCTGCACCACCTAAAGAATGTTTTCCAGCTTACCTGGAACTTTAAATCCAGTGTTGACTCTATAATGTTGTTCCTACCAGTTTGACCTAGGTTCTTATAGTGTCTGAACAGAAAAATCCCTTCCCCTTGTGCTTTTTGCTCTTCTCTCAAAGGCTGTATGGGGCTAGGTCCATTTCCACGTGGGGTTTCCCCGCCCCCCAAGGCTTGAAGATAATTTTGTGCCTCAGTTACCACCAGAAATTATGAATCTGATTATGAAATTATGAATCTGATTTCTCTCTTGCAGTCCCATTGAGTGGCTGAATCAACCCTGGGCAGTCAAACACTACTCTAGAATGGCTGTATTAGAGGTTGTTTCTTGTATTTAACTTTGTTCACTTCAAAAGAGTAGCATTAGGGTTTTTTTGGTTTTTTTTGATAACTAATTAATTTCCCCAGTCATTTTCTCAGGGAATGCACCAGGAATAACTTACTACCTCTGACTGCAAACTTACAAACTTAAGTTGCTCTTAAACCTATTTTAGTAATGCTTTTCATCTCTCCCTGCTCTCACATCCCTGCTACAGTAGGTGTCAACAGTCCCTCTGAGATGGGGTTCTTAGTTTTTAAATAAAATTCAAAAACTTAGGTATCAGAAAGGACTGAAATGTGCTCCTGAACTTCAGACTGAAGGAAAGGCAAGGCACCTTGAGCTGAATGTGCACAGAAGAGGTCAGCAGCTGTTTGGTGATTAAGCAGGGGTTTATTGTGTTTTTCTGCTGGAGCCTGCAGATTTCCTTAATGAGCTGACACCAGCGGCCACTTTCTGCTTTAGACACCTCAAAGACAAAGCAGACTTTTTTTTCAAATAAGTAAAGGCTCTACTGCCTGTAATCACTTATCCATTTGGCATCTATTCCCACCCATGACTCCAGATCTACATATCCAAATGCCTTCCCTTTATTCACTGAAGGGTTTGAATTCAGAGCTGTAGCCCTACTTTAACAACCGTAGGCAGGAAAGCAAGAGCCCCAAGCAGCTGATCAGTAAGTGAGCAGCCAGCCACATGCTCTCATTTCAGCTGAGACTTTTATTGTGTGGAAACCCACCCAGGAGCTGGAAACAAAAGCCTTGTGGAGCAATTTCAGGACCACTGCAGTAGTTTTGACCTCTGGAGAGAAGCATGGGGATGAAGGGCAGATTTGTGGGCAGATCCAGGATACTCCTCTGTCCTCGCTACAAGAACTGGGCCAAGCTCTGCAGAAAGAAACAGGAGAACAAATGCTAAACCTACCTTGCTAGGGTGCACAGAGCTGCTTAAAGGGAAGTTTGGCAGTCTGAACATCTGGAGAGCAGGAAACATCTTCATCTGAAGTGAACTGACACCAAGTGATGCTGGAAGATAGGGAGTTCCAAGACCTTGGCAGAGTATAGAAACAAGTCTGAGTTCTACATGTGCTACAAGGTAGAAATGTGAGAAGAGCAGAGAATGGAGGCCATCACAAACCACAGCCTGGACACCTTTGAAAGAGTATAAATTACTTCATTGTTGAAGTGAACATCAATCATAAGGAGTCAGCAGCTCTCCTGTGAGTACTGCCTCTAGGCTGGCCAAATACTCACCTGAGAGGTCAAGGTAATGCAAACTCCGGTGAAGTGAGGGTTCCTTGTCCAGAAGAAGCAGCAAGATGTTAGCAAGCAACACTTGGGGTGGGAGGGCAGCAGGGCAGTGGGACCATCTGGTCAGCATTATGCAAGTAGCTGCTGTAATTGCTGGGCCCTGAGAAGGAGCACAGGGCCTGTTCCTCCTCCACATTTGGCTGTAAGCAAGGAGGTGCTGCTGCCCTGCCAGAGCAATCTCTGGCTGCAGCCTCACACAGGACCCAGATGCACCCTTAGATATGGTTATGGCACCCCCACTTCCTCCTTGGAGCAGATCTGGAACAGTCACCTTGCTTAGGGACAGATCATCCTTTAACTTGGCATTTATGTTCCCAGCCAGGTCTGTCTGGATGATGCTGGTGGGTCCAGCAGAAATGCTCCTTCTGTTCCCCCTTCCCTGCTGGGATGTAGAGAAATTTGGGGGGGGGGACAAAACAAAAAACCCAAGAAATTTGGAGGTTGAAAACCCCTCTCTACTTTAAAACCCTTGAGAGCAGGATTTCTTTCTCTCATTTGCCCATGGCACTGTTCCATCTGAATGTTTTTTCATGCAAAATGTAACCCCTGGTAATGTTTATTTAGATGGGGGTTGCCAGGGGTCATCGCTTCCCTCTGTCTGTAAAGCAGGCGCCTGCTCTGCCCATGATCCCCAGCTTCAGCTGCTTGCCTGGTGGAATGTACACAAAGGCACCAAATGAAGTACTTCTGCATAGGGGTTCCAATACCTATGGGACTTCTCTGCACCCCAGCCTCACTGCTGCCCACGTCTCCATCTCCTTTGGGCAAAAGACAGGACTTGTAGCCATTGTAGTAAGACCTGGGCCTTGGGGGCTGCCGAGGGAACTGAAGCATCACAGCCCCCCACCAGCAACTGACAGTACAGCTGGGAAGCAAAATGCCATTTAGAGAAATTACCTTAAGACGTGTTACCCACACCTAATCCCTGTATCTTCCTGAAAGGGATTGATGGTGCTGGAGAACAACAGCATCTGTCGCTGGATGGAGCTTCCTGAGGAGCAGATGGAGAGGCTGTGTCCTGGGGGGACCCTCACTCCTCCTGCAACCAAGATGTCAGCAGTTGTCAACAGGATGGAGAAGATGAAGAAGAAACAGAATAAGGTGCCTCAGAGATGTCACAACTGCTCTGGACTCTGAGTGTAACTCTAGAGATGGAAGGAGCTCTTGGGGTTTGAAAGAGAAATTAGGCCTTGATGCATTTTTATCTTTGATCCTCCAAAGCTAGTCTTACAATGTCTCACTGAAGTGGCTTGGCTGCCAGGCTGGGTAACCAGGCCTTGACCATAGCAGGGACCAACACCTGTGCTTGGAGTTGCCAGCAGCCCTGTCCTAGGACATCACTCCTTCCCTGGGCACAAGCCCTCAGCCCCAGGTGCTGCTCAGGCCAGGGTAGCTCCAGCAGAGCCTTCAGCCAGGAGACAGGTGGAGATGGCTGGGTTTTGTTATACACATTTGAAGCCTGCAAGGTGTTCCGGCATGGGGCTTCTCCCTTCCCATGGCTGCAGAGCCTCGCCCGCGCTCTGCTCTGCTGCGTGTGCTTCGTGCGTGCTCGCCCAGAGCAGCCCGTGAGGGCAGGGCCGGATCTGGCTCCTCACGAAGGGTCCCTCCTGGCCCCTCGGGCTGGATGTGGGGGCTGATGCGAAGGCTCTGACCTGCCCTCCATCCTTTACCCCTGGCCCGGCGGGGTGAGCACCCCGCGAATGCCGCTGGCCCGCTGGGGCTGCCCGGGGGCGGCGGGAAGGAGCTTGTGAGGGGCCCGGGGATCGGGGCCGGGCGCGGCGAAGGTGCCGGGGCCGCCTCTCCCTCCCCGAGATGGGGATCGCCTGAGGAGCCGGGAGGAGCCTGAGCGGAGCCGTGGGGTGGGCGCCCGTGGGGAGCCGCGGGGCGGAGAGGAACGGGGAAGGAGCCGGGGCAGCCCCCGCCCCACTGTCCCCCATCCCCGGGCGGGAAGGCGCAGCCCCCGCAGAGGATGCTCAGCACTGCCCGGGCAGCCCCGCGCCTTCCCGGCCGCCTCCCGCGGCGCCGGGTGGTCTGTGGGGCCGCGGAGAGAGCACAAGGGCGGCCGGAGCCAGCTCTGGCCGAGCTCTGCTTCCCCCAGGGCACTGCGAGGCCGCCCGGGTCAGGAGGGGCCGAGGCGGATCTGCTCCTGTCTGCGAGGGGGTGGCAGGCCGGGCACGGGAGGTCCTGTGTGCCCTGGGTCCGGGCACGGACGTGGCAGATCCAGCGAGCAGTGTGACAGCCTTCACACCAACCCACACCACCTCCAGTCACCGCCTGATTGAAGCCGAGCACGCCGGGCTGGCCGGCCTCAGGAGGAAGCCATGGTTTGGTCCGTGTGCCATGGGTGCTGTTTGTGGCCGTCCTGGGCTGGGAGCAGCAGTGACCATGTTAGATGGAGGCCTTTTGTACCGATGCCGGGTGTCAGGCCGAAGATTTATTATTTGTCCTCGTTCATGAAAATCTTGTACCTAAAAGTTCAGCCCAGCAGGCAAAATGTGCTGGACTGGCTGCTGAGAGGGTGAGCACTTCTGCTTTGGGGGATCTGGTACTTCCTCATCTGGGCAGGAACAGTGATGTGGTTGTGATCGTGACTGTGTGAAAACTACCCCTCTCTTGAGCAAGCTGTAGAGTTTCAAAAGGGTTAGTGCTGAAACAAAACAGCGCAGAGCAGCCTCTAAACAGTGAAGATTACCTGGCTGTATGGTTTAGAGCAGTTACCTTTTTGCCATTTAAAAATGAACTCTTATCCCTAATAACCATTTTTAATATATGTAAAAAATGTATACATTCTTTAATTTAAGACCCAAAAAGCTATGAGGATGATGCTTATTCAGTGTTTTGTTAGGTATGTGATTAAAACAGTAGAAAGGCCCATTTTTTTAAAATTCAAACAAAGAAAATCCTGCATCTGCACCCCAAACTGAGAAGTGTTTTGAAGAGATGTGGGATTTTGGTGGAAGTTTAATGTCCTCTTTGTTTCAGAGCTTGACTGAAAATGAGGTTGGCAATGGCTGCTGCCTGTTTAATGTTGAGGAGGAAAGAACTGGTGCTGTGGGGAGTTGGGGAGTGTTCATGGCTCCTACATTGTTTATGGCTCCTGCTTTGAAGGACTCTCTTGGGTGCACACAGACACCCTGGGTCATTTCAGTGCTTGGCTCTGCTCAGGGTCATCTTGCCTTGGAGAGAGGCAGCATTTGGCTGCATGGCTCCTCCGGTTCCCTGCTCAGCAGGGATCAGAAGCCTGTGCCTATCCAGGCAGCAGGATGCTCTCCAGCTGCTGTTGCAGACAGCAGTCCCTACCTGCTGCTGGCTCTTGCTCTCTGGGAGCACTGCTCAGGCCAGAGGCCTCTTCAGTGCATTCTCTGACATTTGTCACCGCTTGCTTTCCCAGGGTCGGTGATGTGGTTTCCTCCATGGCTCAGCAGGAGCCCCTGGCATGAAGGAGCTTCAGAGCAGGTCTGAGGCAGTGCTCTGCAGGGAGACTAGGAAGCACTCAGCATCCACTAGAACAGTTGTACCAACAGGACTTTCAAAGACAATTCCAATAAAGTCCAGAGCATCCTTTTCTCTAACTGAGATCAATAGTTCAGACTGCTCAGCAAAGAGCGTGTGTGATGGATTTTCAATAATCAGCACAGTTCAGGCTTGAGGAAAAAATTATTAGGCCTCATTCTGTGCCTCTAAATGTGAGTGTGCCCAGCAAGAGCACTGGGAGAGGCTGATGCACTGAGGGGAGTTAAAAAACATTAATGCTGCCTCTGAGCATGGAAGGGCACAGCCACTCTCAACTGCTATTTATTTCTTTGTACTCAAAGGTATCAGAGGATACACAGTGGCTCACAAAAATAAAGACTGGTATTTGAGATACTTCCTGTGCTTGTTGGAGGAGAACAAGACCCAGAGTATTTGAAAGTAAAAGCATATTTCCTGTGAAAAACTGCTGAAGTGACGTGTGAGATTGTTTTGGAGCTGGAGGCACAGGCGATGATTCAGGCCAGCAGCGTTGGCAGCTGGGCTGGTGTGAGGCCGAGGGGAGGGTGCTGAGCACCAGCCTGTCTAAACCTGCAGATAGGGCACAGGCACAGCATCATGTGCTCCTCTTGCTGCCCTGGGAACAGGAAGACAGGCTGTGTCCTCTGGCTGCAGACAGCCCCAGGGGCTTGATTAGGGACTAGAGTTTGGTCTGCCAGCAGGTATAAGCAGACCTACTCTGGTTGAGTAAGTACATGCTCCAGAGGCTTCATAGAGAGCCAGTGTAGGTCTCTGGGCTACCCAAGCAAAAGGTGCTGAGGCAGGTGTGGTACCATTGTGGTATCAGAACTGCTTCTGTAAGCTGAAGGTCATTCCTGCATTGCTCTCTCTACCCTGACTTAGAAAGACTTGTCTCTGAGGTTAGTTCAGTGTGAGACCTGTCCTCCTGATCGTCTGGTTAAGGTTTTCATTTAGTGCTTATCATGGCTGCAAGCCTGCTTATCAGCTGAATCACTGCCCCCATGCAGACCTGCATGGTTCCACAGGGAGCAGAATCCAGCTCGCTGGCTCCCAGGAGCCTTCTCTCCCCTGCAGCAGCTCTGCTCCGAGGGAGGAGGTGGCTGGGAGCAGAACACAGCCCTGACAGTCTGCTGGAACACAGTTGCTGGAGCTGGTTTTCAAATCCACAGCAGGGCTGTATTTTGCAGTGGGTAGGAAGCACTTTGCACGGTGTCTGCAGTTACTCAGCTGTTGGAAACCTTTGTTCTGTGCTGCTCTGTGTGGAGCTTGATATAGCTTGGATTTTTTTTCCTCTTTTTTTTTTTTTTTTTTTTTTTTTTTTTTTTTTTTTTTGGTTTTTTTTTTTTTTTTTTGTGCTTGAGTTCTATTACTGTCTTTGCTGGGTATATTTTAAAACAAATACACACATGAATTGATTCCTTTGAGGTCTTTCTGCACTAGAGATGCTCAAACTGAGTGTATGTGTGACCTTGTGGTAATAGGTGGGATAAGTCTAATAGGTAGCTTTGGTTTCCATTCCCAGCAGTTTTTCAGGTAGTGCAAGCTGCTTTTCTATCATAAAAATTCATTTTTCCTAAAATTTCTTTCTAGAGCTGGGTTTGCTATCTGTTGTGCAACAATGCTCTATGATTGATCTACCCCAGGGCATCTAGTGGACAAACTCATTTCTCAAAGACTTGCTGGACAGAAAGAGAAAAAAAACAAGTCTTCTGATTACAGCAGAAAACTAGGAATTTTATCTGAGTCTCGCTAAAATAATCTTTATCTCAACTGAGAAATAGGACACCCCCAATCCCAAGCATCTGCCTTGTTCCCAATCTTGAGGTCAAACCTCCTGGCCACAACCCTCTCTATTTAAGAAAAAGATGTAGACACAAGTTGTAATCTGTGCTATGAAAATCTAATCTGTGACCTAATTTGTTGTGATACCATGAAGAACCTGTCAGCAGCAATCATCGTAACCCGTGGCACGGAGGCACTGCCGGCTCTCCAAGAGTGCTCGCTCGCCGTAGCCCCAGAGGAGCGGTGTCATGACGAGTGAGCACATTTGGGCTCCTCCACTGACAAATCTGGGAATAATACAACTCTCAGGTCACTTCTGTTATTATTTTAAATATGGAAATGGTATGGGCAGTCTTACCATGTGTGGAAGGGAACCTCTTCTGAGGAACCCTGTGGAACAGGCTGGTTTGAAACGTGGAAGGAATGAGGTGCAACCAAAACTGGACAGTTTTCTGTGCGTGCCATAATAGCTGTTTACCTGTGTGTTCATTCTCCATGACCATGGCAGCAGCTTGGATGAAACCAACTCACTGGGTGAGTGGTTAGAGGAGGGACTTGTCTGAATAACTTCTCACCAGTGGGAGCTGTGGTTGCGTGGGCTGATTCTCACAGGGCAAAACTGGCTGGCTTCTGGTACAGCCCCTTTGGGCCAAGTTTGTTGTCCTTTAAGGAGAAAAAACAAGATCTTTTTCAGTGTATTGCTGAAAACATAGCATTGTCAATCTTGCTCTGCAAGACTAGAGAAGGAAGGAGAGGTTTACAGGTCAGGAATGCACATGTAATAGGCTGAAAAATTGGGAACTGTACTCCTAGGTCCCTGCACTGCTACATCTGTCAGGGAAAAATCTTAACTAAGAAACTACTGCTGTATCAGAAACAACAGAGCTGGGATTCCATTTTGATTGTTCTAGAAATAGCTGTTTGATTTTTTTTTTTAAATATTCTTCAAATGCTTTACTTGAAAGTACTAAATTAAATTTTACAGGGGCATGAAGTCTGTTGACAACTGGTAAAATCCATGTCTGGTTAGTGAGACCATCAATCCATTTTGGACTTTGAGATCCAGTAACCTAGATCCAGTAAGATGCATGTGCATGATCTGCTGCCCCCCTTTCTCGCCCTCACTGGAGCTACCTGTGCTGCTGTTAAGGCATTAGATCTTAAGATGTCTTATTTTGAGCCTCCTCTTTATTTTCAGTGCTTTGTTCCCTAGCATACATTAGGTGTATGTTCGGATAGAATACTTGCATTCTGCTAGCAATTTGTGTGTTCTTTTTTTTTGTATGTTGGTGTACTTTTACCCACCCTGAGCACTCAGAGCTCAAATTTCAATGTGTTATTTGTTGATTTTGTTCACTCCAGACTTTTCCCTCCACCCACTCACTTCCTCTCACAAATGTTTCCTCATTTCACCACTTTTTCACACCCATTTCTAGCAGGGGTTGCCTCCCACTATGGGCAGGCTCAGCACTTCATCTACCTCAGCACTTCATCTGCCGTTCACCTCTGCGGGAGATGGGTGACACATCCAGGTGTGAGGGGAGGAGCAGAAGGAGGAGAAGGTGCTTGCCCATGTCAGTGGAAAGGTGCAGTGGCAGGGAGAGGAGGTCTGGATGCAGGTGTATTTTTGGGCAGCAGGACCAAAGGCATGTAAGCAGGGTGGGTGTATGGGTGGAGGGAGTGAAGACAGAGTGCAGGTGGCTTTATGTGTGTGCTCATGATGGGCACAGCACGACCTCTGTGTGTGCACAGCTGGGAGACAGCCGGGCATGCTGGGCTGGGACCTCTGAGGTTTGAGGAAGATGCGTCTCCAGACCACAGTGCAGCCTGGCCAGAGGCCCTCAGCAAAGCACAGGCAGCTGAGGTGGCACTTGTGATAGCTCCAAGTTTTAATGTGCAATTTTGTTCTGTCTGCCTTTATTTTTAACAAAAGGTTTCTCACCTCCCCTTGGACAGCACCAATTTCTTAACCACAAGGAGTGCATCTGGCAGCTTACAACCTGTTAAAAAGAGGAAAAAATACCATGATGAAAATAACATGTCTGTAGTTTTAAATTAAGTAAGGGCTAAAATTAGTAGGAACAGGCCTGTCTGTGTCTGTGCAAACCAGCAGAGAATTAACATTCATCTGATGCTGAGCAAGGCAAGCAGAGGTTTGCAGCTCACACTTCCTTCGCCTTGTCCCACTCCTGTCCTTGCAGCTTCGCTTCCCCGCAGGGCTCAGTCACCAGTTAGCAGAAAGCTGTGCAGATACCACTAACCTTGTGCCAATACTGAGTGCTACTTTCAGCACTGTGAAGTGTTAGCAACAGCCAGAGCATTTTTACCACACTCCTTTCATTTCTTTGCTCAACTGCTGTGAGTTCAGCTTTGGATGCATCGTGCTAAGGTCACTTGTTTTCAGAGCCCTGGATGTGGCCTGAGTCCCATGCTGGGGCCTGGATCCACCCACCATTTCCTTGGTGAGATAGGAGCCCCCAAGACACTTGTTTTCTCTTCCCAGCTGTGGTTTACTTTCCTCTTCTGTAATTGTGTTTCTGTTAACAGGGCTGCAGTAAAAAACAGTTGCTGAATTATTTACCTCACTAGAATAACTCTCGGGTGGTTTGTTTCTTTGCAGACTATTTTTCATCTCACACCCTGGCGTCGTTTTCACTCACAGCATGACCCATGCAAACAGGTTTATTGGTGCAAGCTAAGGTGTGCAGCACACTGGTGGGGTGATGTGTTTGAGGGAGGGAGAACAGCAAGAGCCCTTTACCTCTTCCCTCCCTTCCCTTCCCTGGGAACTGCCATGCGAGGCCCTGTGCCCACTGCCTAAGTCAAACTCCTGGGAGTGAATGGTCTTCCACCCCTAGGGTATCCCGAGGAATCAGAGATCACTTGGAAATCAAAATTAAACATTGCCTTAGTGCAGCTTTGAAAAGTTTACTCAAAGGGTTGGCATTGCTCCAGTGCGGTGAAATTGGTGACCTCCCTCCTGTAACAGCACCAGAGAGGGCTCTGGTTTGGCTCTCAGTGGCCAGGGGTGGCTGCTGAGCTTCACCCTGGGTGGCAGGGCTGGATTCACACTCCTTGCACCATGCTCCCAACCAGAGCATGCACGGTGCAAAACCAGGGAGGGCTGGACTGCATCAGGCACATTGCTGCCCAGAAACCTCTGGCAGGGGTTGTAGTGGACGCTTGTGAAGTGCCCAGGCTGCTTCAGGCAAGGGACAGGGACCATCCCCAAATGGGAGAAGCCACAGAAGACCTGGACTTGGCTTGTTTCCCTGGGTTGTGCCTCCTCTGAACTATCCCATGGAGGGACAACTGGAAGCTATCTCTGCAAGCCTCACCCAGCAGTGTGCTCCTGGCAGTGGACAGCCACCTGATGGATGATTTATGTTCCACTAACTTCGTGTCTTGACAGAGACACAGGGACAGAGTGTGATGGGGAATATCTCTGTGGTCTGCAAACTTTAGGGATGATTTGGGCTTCCATGGTGGTTTTTCTGGATCAGTCAACAAAACTCATAGATAAAAACTAGGAGCACAATGCCCAGGACTCTTTTGGCAATCCCAGAACTGAGGAGAGCAGGTGCTTTTGCCTTTGAATCCTGTCACTGAAGGACTTGCTGATGACCAAATACCATCTTCTGTGCTTTAGTGGGTCTGTCAGGCATCCTGCTTACACTGAAGCATTAAGAAATATTTACTGTACGTTAGTGTTCTCTTGTCAGTGCACTCAGTATCACAGATATCAGTGGCAATGGCCTACAGCAATCCCTCAAATGTGAATGAAGAAGCCACTCCCATCTCTGTTTAAGGACTGGGACCATGTTTCTTTACTAGGATTACTTCCTTGAAAGGAGAAAAGTTTAGGAGTGCCTCCAAGTTGCAAATCTTATACCAGGACTTCTTGTGCTGAGGATCCACAGCTCATACATCCTGGTTACTGGTGTTACTATAATTGCATTTATGAGCAAAACCTGCTTTAGGTCCCCTTGCACCCATTCTAGGTCTGCTGCTACCCCCCTGTATGCCTGGACATAACATGAATCACATCACCTCTAAAATACATTTATACATTGAGGTATAAATGCACCCAGGACTTGTAGCTGCTGTTCATACCAGAAAAAAAGGTCTTTTAAACTTGTTGAGGTTCTCTTTGATCTGTCATCTCTTTTTTAAAAACTAAACTACCTGATGTGAGAAGCACTTGGTGGATGTACTCAGAACTCTTGTTCATGTGAAAAGGTCCCTGTGTGGGGACTGTGTCACCCCACGTGCTTTTGCACAGGGCTCCCAGGAGATCACATAGCTGGCACAGGAGCAGTGAATTCTTCCTCCTGCAGACACCAGTCAGTTTGAGGAAGCAAGAAAGGAGAGCAGGGGCCCAGAAGGACAAAACTGTTCAAGTGAGCATGTAGAAGAGGACTGATCCTGATATCCTTGAGTGCCTGCTGAGCCCACTCTCAGGCTGGAGCACTTATCCAGAGCCCTTGGAGAGGACCATCTGAACCAAGGCCACCAAACAGATCATGCCCTATCAGCATATTGCCCAGTGCTGCATGGCTTTGTAACTGTTCCTGGGAAGTTTTCATAGACCTGAATATAGTTATTTGCATGCTGCACAATGTCTGGGCTTTTCCTCTTCCTCTTAGCTCTGTTGGGCACTGCTGTACAAGTGTCTGCAAAGGAAGTTGTGTTCTCAGTCAGTGCCCAAATTGGTTTAACTTCCCCTGGACAGTGGCTCCCAGAACTGCAACCCCATCTGCACCAGCCCTGCTGGGGAAGGGGAAGAGCAGAGGCTGCTCTGCAGGGGGACTTTGGTGAGGAACTTCCCCTGCGTTTGTTCTCCTCCCCTAGTTCCTCATGCATGAGATGATCCGAGTCCTCATGTTCCCCGTCAGGTGACATTCACCAGCTGGGGTTTCTGCAAGAGGGGATGCTCGTGTCCACTCGAGAGGAGCCGTGGGCTTCCTGTGAAATCCCCTGTGGAATGATAGCACACACCCCATCCACATTACTACCCATGTGTCTAGCATGCCTCAGCCTCTTGTCAATCCTGCTGCTGGGAGAGCTTTGGAGGGCAGTGAGGTGTCCTTGTTTCTGGGGGAAACCAGAGCCAGCCCCTGCTGGCCCTGCCTGCTGGGGTTCAGCACAGGGAGCAGACCCCCTTTCACTCCCCTCTGGTGGGAGCTGCACCACCTGCTCAAGTCCAGGGAGACAGGAGGGAGGTGAGCCATGTTTCTGCCGCCAGTGCCCTGCCTGCAGCCACGGCAGTGCCCCCCAAGCCTTGGTCCAAGGGCAGCTGGTGGTAGTTCAGACCCAACTCAGACCCACCAACTTGCCAAGCTGGTCTTCCTCCAAAGTTGCTCCATATGCTTTACCCTCTTCTGCAGGATGGAGCCCAAACCAATATTCAGGCTTTGCTGTGTTCCCTCAAGGTTTGACCTACTCACTCTCTGCCAGCCAGTTGTGGGTGTGTCCTAAATATTTGTTTAGATCATCCTTCTCATATGTGCTGAATAGTTTCTGAGCTGGAAAGGCAGGCAGAGCATTGGCCTGGGAACAAATTAAGCTAGCCCCTCTTGGTATGTTTTTACTTTGTTTTGTTTTCTTTCCTGCACTATTTTGTTGGGCTCCAATCCTGCAAATTTCACTGACATCAATAAAACACTGACAATTTCCCCAGTGGATCCCAGCAGGATTAGAACTCTTTGGAGATAAAAGCATATCCAATTGTGTGAAAGACACACAATTTCAGAGGTCACTGAAATTTGGTCCCTTGTTCCAGAGCCTCCTTTTGCCCTAGACACTAATATTGCAGGTGCAGTAGGTGAATTTAGGTTCCAGCCCCTGAGAAGATACACTAGTTAATACAGAGAACTTTAGAAATTGTCCTTACTCTCTCTGATGTCATTTTTATCCTTTGAGGGTACAAAGATTAAAAGATAGTTGATGAGCATACTAAACATTCATTGCACATTTCTCTTCCAGTATCCAGCTGACCTCAAATCTAGAATGAAATGAATTTGCATTTGTTTCTAAAAGTATCCTATTTTGTGAATCAAAATGTCAACACATTTGAAAATGGTCCCACATGAGACATTTGTATCTCTTGGAGTTTAAATTGCTGGATCAATGTTCCATTAATACTAAGGGTGTTTAAAGGACAAATTCTCTGCCTACTGCAGTGAAAATTTACCCCGAGGTATGACATTTCGCCTGCCACTGAGTATAAGATTGTTGAATATAATGGACCGGAATAGCAAGATTTGCACATGCTGGTAACAAAAACGGGTGAGCAGCAGATCCCATTACAGAAACCTTCCTCTTTTTTTTTCATCCTCCTTTTTCAGACATTTAAACTTGCACACTCTTTGCAACCTAAATTACTGCACTATTCAGAAGCCCGTGCCTGAATGTGGGTACAGTTTAGTCATGTAACATATGAGTGGATAAAAGAGACCACTGAAAATCTTCCACTCAAAAGGGTGCAAGGAAATGAGAGCACCAGGATACATCCAAGGTCTTGTGGCACAAAGCCTGGCTCCAGCTGGACCACAGAGCTATGAGCCCCATCACACACTCTCCTGGTGGCAGCTCTGCTGATGGACAGAGCTTTGCCACAGCTCATCTCTGCCCTCACCATGGCTCTGTTCTGAGGGAGCAGAAGGACAGTTGGCAACTCTCGACCCCCTCCTCCTCAAATGAAATACGGAGACAACTGGACGGAGCTATCGGCAACTAAAGCACTGCAAATGATCTGAACCCAGGGGCCCAGTGGAGCTGAGCCTGAGGCGAGGCATGTTTACCCAAGGAAGTGCCAACATAGCCCAGGAGAACATACCATAAAATTGCACCATACTGTCCCTCCCTTGCGCTGTCACGGAAACCGGATGCCAGGATGGAAAAGCACCAGGAGATGAATGAAAAAGCTTCAAGTGCCAGAGAGCCCTGCTTAGCCCTACCTTCTGCTGCAGGCCATCTATGCTTCCCGGCATTCCCTGGTCTCCTGCCAATTCCCATCAACAGCTGTGGTTTGTGGTTGTAATGCTCAGCATTTGTCTCCTCTTTCTCCTAGCAGACCTGCCCAAAAGCTGGATGTGCAGCATGTAGCAGTTCAAGAGTCCCAGGACTCCCAGAACTGGCCTCTAAGTATGAAAACAATTTTTTTTTTACTCCTTTATCTTCTACAAGGCCTGAGACATTGCAAGTGTGGGTTCGTAAGGCTTCTGGGCCCTTCTGATGGCGTTTGTGAGGAAAGGTTACATAACACAGTTGCTTTATAATACATAATTTTCTTTCTTTTAAAGAACAAGAAAGTGCCAGCAGTAAATCTAAAGCTGGATTGCCAGCCCAGAAGCAGCCTGCTTACTGCATTTAGCAGATACAGTGTTCTTCACTCCATCATGCTTATTCCCAGTTTCTGTGTCTATGTATTGCTGTTGAGGCTGCAGCTTGGGTAGGAGCAGCTCCAAGATGTTAGCAAGTGTCTGTTAGGAATCCCACTCCCTGTTTCAGGAGGCCCCAGAAGTTCATTAGATGTTTAATAGCTTCCAGTCACTGCTGTGCTAGATGGACCTGAACTGGTGACCGAGGGGGGAAAGGTTCTCTCACACATTTATAAACCCTGAGGCATCTGTTCCCCAGACACAAATTTGTCTAATTCCCCTAACCACTGATGATCTGCCCTGAAATGATACTCCCATTCCCTTAGGAAATCCCTTGGGTTGATATCAAGTAGATAGTTATTTTTGGATTCTTTCCCAGAGAGAGTGCACTGTATTGCTCTGAACCCTACACACCAAATAAATATATCATCCTACTGTAGTAAAGGTCCAAAAAGTTTTATTGAAGGGGAAACAGATTATTAATAATTAAGGGTAGTTCACTGTATTGGTTTTGAGCCAAGTAAAGCTAATAGAGCTTTTTTTTATAGCAGAGATAAAAGTGTAGAATATTGAGACTGAATTGATTGCAGCATTTAATGCAACATAAAGTCAATTAATGAATTTCAAGGGTTAACTCTGCATTAAAGTGAAACATGAAGCCCACAAGCAATGTATTAAGCATTTTTAAAGATTAGCAAAAGCAAACAAACAAACAAAAAAACCCCACCCCTTTTTGATCAGTAAATGCCTGTATTTTTTTCTTCCTGAGGGAGAAACTCACATGACCAATATTTTTATTTCTTTTATCCTAAAGCTCTGGGTGTTTATATGTATGTGTGTGCTTTTCCCTCACCCCCTTTTAGAATAAAATAAAGCCTTTACAAGAAGGTGATCAGTGATTAATTCTGACAAAATCCTCCTAAGGCTGCCTGCAAAACTCTCATGGCAGGGATGGACAGTAGTGTAGAGGGAACAGTATTGGACAAACACTTTTGTAAGAAAGATTCTAAATGAGGAGAGTTCTAAGCTGCTACGTGTTTGGACCACCCCATGTTGTTTATTGTCTACCTAATTACAATTTCTTAATTTAAAAGTATATTTTCTATTTCTCTGCAATAACAGAAGAACGTGACATAGAAAAGAGAAAACAGAATCACTGGGTGATTAGCTGTACTAATGAGGATGAGAAAGGTTTTAAAACATTCTGCACTGAACAATTTAAATGTTTATCACAGAATAAACCTGCAGTCATTCCTTCTCACTGACAGCCATTATATTGTAATGTTGTCCCCTTGCAGCCTTTCCCAAACAATCCACTTCTTCTGAAACCTTTGTCCAAGTCTCAGTACGGCATGAGGTCTTTTTCTGCACCGTGGTCTCCTACTCCCTGCCTTATTTCTTGGTAGCCATTCAGTCTTCCAATGGGCACACGTGCCCCTCTTTGCCATCTGGCCACATTCAAGTCCTGAGTGCAGCCCCCTCTGCACTAAACCCAAGCTTGTCACACTCAGCTGCAAAACCTTTCACAAGCTCAGGGGCAGAGTCTGTCATCCGAGTAGCAGCGTGTTGTGCCTTAGGACAGAAGTGACCCCATTAAAACCATTTAGAAGCATGCACACTTATGACTGGCTCACTGCCCTTATGCCTCTCCTTGCTCTCACATGGTTCCCCAGGCCCTCTCACATCCCTGCTTAAGCTGGTCTTCTTTGAGCAAACCACAGAAATGTTGTATTCTTTACATCTGCCCCTACCAGCCTTTTAAAGTAGAATTCAACTGATAAACAATTAAGATTAAAATAATAATGGCAACATAATGGGAGCATGAAGGAGCAGGTAACATTTGTCTTTTTTTAGAAGAGGAGAAAATATAATTGAAAAATAGAGTCCTGTGAACAGTGTAGCTAATGAATTGTAATTTTCTCCTGATTTGCATTGTGTGCCCTGCATTTCCCACTGGATCTCTTTCAGTGCAAAACTTCTGGGCTCCTCCCTGTTTCCAGCTCCCCCCTTCCCTGCTGTGTTCCCAGTGCTTTCACTGCAGTTCCCCATCTCTCTCTTACATCTTGCCAGGCAGGAGATGACCCAAGCAGGTTGACTGGGCAGAATACACATGCTGTTGAGTGTCCAGCACCACAAACCTGATTTCCAGGCTGTTTGTCCTGGGACAGAAAGAATGGCTACCTGGCATAGACCAAGGGCTCACAGGCAAGCTGGAAAACAGCTCCAAGTGATCAGCCTCACTGTATAACACATACTAGAGACACTGTGCTGCTCCAGCTTTTGTGCCCAGGTTTGTTGGTTTAGCTTGGTGGTAGAAAGCCAATGTGTACAGCAGATCTCAGCATTTGTGTTTTTCTCTCATCTACGACTTGGTCTGCAAGCTGCTGGGAGCAGGAATTGCACCAGTGGTTTTTTAAGGCATTGTACAAATATTTCCAATTTAGCTTTTTGCATATGAAATTACTGAAGTTCAATGGCATCATTTTAGGCACGTAGAGGTTTTGACAATGGGAGGTACCATTGCCAATCTTCGTAGCCTTCTTGCTTAATGTCACATGAGAAGTCTGAGGTCAGAAATATGGTCTAAGCTTCAGAGTTACAGCCTAGCACCTCACAAGAGAAGACTATTTTGCTTCTTTCAGATTTTTAGCTTGCTCACTGCCTGAGACAGGAATAATTTAGAATCAGAAGAATATGAGCATGTATTTAAAAAGTCCCGCTGGTTTGTGATGCAGTCCTGCAGAGGCGGTGTGGTCATGGGGAAAAGCTGTCTAGTCTGATCATTAACATAATAGGTACCTAAGCTGTGACTCCAGGAACCCAGATGTCTCAGATGGGAGTGGATCCAGATTTCTGTAAACAGGCACAGAATGTTTCCCAGCTCATGCATGGGGTTTATCAGCTGGACATAAAAATATTATCTTTTAATCAATTGGGAAAACTCAGAATAAGTTTAAGCAATTACAATGTGCAATACCAGCTTTACTCTCTTTTCTTGCTAACTGAATATTAAACAGCTGTATCTGGTGCTATATTTAGCCCTAGGTGCCATATTCCTGCTCAGGAAAAAGGAAGAGAAAGACGTCTGGTGTGCAGTGTTACAGTTCCTTAGCAGAGGAAGTGTTTAAGTGGCTGCCTAAATGCTTTGTTTCATAGAAGTGTTCATCTGCACCCAGTGTGTCTCTCACAGATTACAGCACAGGAAAGTCCTGGCTTTCCATTTCCTCTGCTAGCAAACTCTTCCTTGCAGCTAGAGGGACTTGTGCTTGTGGGACCAGTAAGGACTCTCTTTCTGTCCCTCAAGCTACCCAGCTATCTTAAAATGATTGTGCTCAAAGATTCTGCTTCATAACCTAAATATGCCCACCAGGAGGGTGATGGGTGACTGGGAATTTCTTATCCCACAGAAAAAGAGTGCTACCTAACCACTGCATATGAGGTCATGGGAGAACCTACAAGAAAATGCGTGCACTGATGAGGAAAGTTTTTCTTCAAAGTTCTTTACATTCAGCAATTTGGTACACTAAAATGATTTTAATGTCAGCTGCTCTTTGGAGCATATTGATGGCATGGCAAGAAGGCAGCAGTGTAAAGGTATACAACAGATGACTGCATCAAAACAGTGTAATTTTAAAGAGGTAGATGTAGATGGTGAGCTAATAACTAAATCATAGTATATTTTTTCTCTCATTATTCAGTAGCCTTGTACTCAATATCAGTTAGATCACACACAAAGATTAATTCGGTTTATAGAAGTATCAAGTGAATACTGCAGAACCAGATGAAGTTTTGATTTACTAAACTGAATTCCAGTTTTCAGATGGGACAAACAGTCAGGTCCTTTTAAACTGAAATAGTGGTGCAAGGGCAGAACAGCAGCAACAATGACACTGCAGTCCTGTGAGGTGCTGAGCACCCTCAACCCATGGTTGTGCCCCTGGAGCTCAAGGAACACATCCTATGGGATGCAGCCTGGGATGCTGTCCCTGTTTGTGTCCTGCCCAGCAATGCCTAACACTGTTGTCCCATGTTTCCTCACTGAATTTTGGAATTGTCCCCTGAGATTGATGCTCTGCAGAGCCCTTCCCTGAGGTGCTTTCATTAATTTACCTATTTCCCCAACATAAGATTGCAACTTCCCCTGTGATGTGAAGAGGAAACTAAGAACAGCTGTAGCAGAGGAAACAGCTGAGGCAAAGTGAAATGGTCTCTTGACAATGTCCCTTGATAACACCTAGACACAGCCCAAAAATCACTTAGGAGCCAAATGCTGTTCTGAGGGCTTCTAATAACAAATTAATTAAGCACTTTGGGGAAAAAGAAAAAAAAAAGACCCACCAATAAGCAAAAACCCTGCATTGATTACATCATGACAAAGGATGTGATCAAAGTAAAATACCAGTCTCATGCTCCTGAGGTAGGCAGAAATCTCAGTGAGATCAATGAATATTTTTTTCCATCAGGGCAGCAAAACTGTGTCAAAAACACCCAAATCAAACCAAAACAAAAACTGGGTTGTCTTCCAGAGAGCCATGAGACAGTCTAACTCTCTGGGACATTGTCTTCCCTGTTCTCTGAAACGCTGATTCTGTCCATTAACTGGAATACTATTATGCTGCTGATCTGAAAAATTCTGTGGGGAAGAGAAGAAAAAGAAAATATGTTTGTGAGAAAGTTCCAGTTCAGATATATATTTAATTTCCTCCTGTGGTCCTGGGGGTTTACTTTGTTTAATAAACTGGCTTGACTGGGGCTCATGGGAGGCCAAGTGAAACTCTGCTACTCTACATCAGCTGATCTGCAGCCTCCTTTGACTTCGCAAAGCCCTCACTTAAAGGCACTGACTGCTACTCAGAGTGAAAAAATACAGTGGTATTTAAGAGTTTACAGTGACATTTAGGAGTTTTGCTGGAGAAAATAACCTCTCATATAAGCAAAGGTGATGGCCCAGCACCTGCTGGGGTGATCACAGCTTTTCCACTTAGCCAAGCATGGACACACAGGTGCAGCTGGGGCTTTTCCTCCACTGAGTGCCCTAAGTTCAGAAGCTCTGTCTGTGGCCATGACCTCCTAAACTTGGTAATGCTGGATTATCTCAGTAGCTTAGCAGGCCTCTTCCCTTGCCAGTTTGCTACCAGTGTAGGTTCACCACTGCAACTACTCAAAGACTTGTCAGTGCAATGGAGTCCATGCGGTGATCACTGAAGAAATTCTGTATTTCACAAACTTTTATAAGCAGCTTAAAGATCTCAGAGTCTAATACTGTGTTCTGCTCTATTCTGCAGCAGGTCTACTACTCTAATTTATCTTTCTATTTTCCAGTAGAGATAAAACATGATTAAAATAGCTGCAGTTCCTCTTTCCACCTTCCTCTATGCTTACTGGTCTGTAATCTTCTAATGCAGGCTTAACACCTGATATTTTCTCTTTTTTCCTCCTTTTTCTTCCCCATCTCTCATATAGGTGAGCTGTATTTTTGAGGTAAGGCAGCAAAATGTGAAAAAAAGACCTTTATTTTGTAAAATCTCCATTATTCTTGATCACAGTCCAACTGACATGGCACTGAACCTTCCTGTGTTATTTGACTTAAGGAGTGTTCATTAATTGAGAGCATGCTACGTGTTTTAGCTGAGGCTCCCCACACGAAGAGGCCATGCTGATTGTTTGTAGGGAGCAACTGCATCAACAGATGAGCAAACTCCAAAATAATCTTGGACCCTGTAATGGCAGAAGAGGAGATGACTGATGCAATTAGTCACGTGAAGTGACTGGGGCATAGCATGAGGAGGGGATGACAGGATTTCACCAAGTCTGCCAGGGTAAAAAGATTAAATTCCAGAAGCATCTCAGTTTTCCCACTTGCCACCTAAATATCAAAATGACCTTTTTTTTTTTTTGGGGGGGGGGAGGCATTCTGATATTGTGAGTGCCTGTCTCCATGAAAGTATAAAACATTTTAACTGTTTGCCATGACAGTATCTGGAAGCACTTCAGGGATCCTTATGAAGTGATTTGACCTTGGCTTTTTGTTTTGTCTGCATTTCTGGAAATTTATGTAGATTGTTCACATTTTGTTACAACTGTTTATATTCTGAAGAGCGACATTCATATCAGAGGATTTGTACTATCTAAATGAAAGCCCTAGAGGACTCTGTGGTATAAATGTGACTGCCTTTGCACTCTCTCATCTACTACTGTGGCACTTGAATATGTGGGGAAATCTGAGCAGGGGAGGGCAAAACCTGATGTTAGTTTTATCTGAACTGAAAGGTGCTATGAGCCACAACAGTGTAAAAAGGGAGCCCTGCAAAGCTGCCTTTCTTCCATTCTTGTCTTCTTCCATAAGAAATTTAATCTTTAACCATTTCTTTAAAAGAATAATCTTTAGCCATAGGATGTTTACTTTTTATTTTCATCCATATAATGGAAGAGCTATTACTGCCCTCCCCCCAGAACAAACAAGGCTGCTGTCAGTGGTCAGGGTGCTCCATTGTCCCTGCTGAGTACACTTGGCACAGGGTGATGGTCACTTCTTTTTCTCTTTGGACTCTCTCCCCTAGGCTACCATTAGGTTGAAAAGCAACCCAAGTATTCCAACAGTGCATGGCACCTAAGGGCAGCTTTGCTCCTGTGGCTTTATTTATCCATCTGGCCATCCATATATAAAGTCAAGTCATCTTTTGTCACTGGTATATACACACATATATGCAATACATATACATCCACGAGTACATTTAGAGCTTATTAATCTTTTCTTGATGAAAATGCTCTGACTTGTTTTCTTTCCTGTCAGATATGTCTACCTGGCACCAACTAACAAAATCCTCAGGCATTTAGCTGCATAGGAACAGTTATGTTGTGTTGCCACACTTTTATTCTGTGATACTAACTAAAAAATATAGTCTTTAAATCTGTTTTATTGTTGTTGTTTTGGGGGTTTGTTTTTTTGGGGGAGAGTTTTAATATTTATTGCAGTGATAGCCTGATAAAATAATTTTGCATTCAGAAGAAGCAATTAAGAAATTAAAAGTGAAGGCAGAACTAATAGAAAATTGCTGGGTATTTTAGTCATGCAGCATTTTCCACAGTGTTCAATAATTTTTTATGCTTCAATTATTATGTGGGATGTGGATGTCTTAGTGTGCAACTGCTGTTAAAGCATCAATGATGCTCAGCATCTGGGCATTCTTGTACTTGTGAAAGATGTGAGATCCACATCAAAGGTACCTTACAATTTTGGAGAACACTAAAGAATATATTTTATGATAAACCTGCTCATGGTTTCAGTAGACAAATTTTCTTTGTCTAACCCCACCCTGCCAAGCCCTGAGTGTTTTATGATGTTATGAGCAACAAAAACTGTTCCTCCTGAGGCTGGTTGTGTGTAGCTCTTTAGCTCTGTGTAGAAGGACAAAGTTCTGTAGTACAACAGGTGAGACCCCTGGTTTCTATTAAGCCCAAATGATAATGAGTCTAACATTAACTCAGAGCACAATCCTGCTTCCCTTGAATTCAGTTCAATGGCACCTGGATCACCTCCTACCTGGCACACAGACTTGTAAAGCTCTGTAGACTTTAGAGAAGATGAGGATGTGGTAATAACCTGCCTCATCTCAAGAAGGAGCGTGCATCAATTCACACCTCAAAATTTGTATCCACTGCAAAAAAATCCTTTCTGTGGCAGAAGTGAAAAGCCATGTCAAGCATTTGTTCAGCCACTTACACAAATCACATGCAGACAGAACTGGAACTTCTGTCATTCTGCTGAAGGTGCTTCTGTGAAAATCTTTTCATATCTTCTTCAACATCTCCTCTGTTTGCTCCAGTCTGTACAAACCTCTCAGAGCCTCCAGAGCTTGTCTGAGCACTCCCTTTTCCCTGCTTAGGTGAAGGCAGTGGCCAGGTATGTGGTGCACCAGCCCTGGTCTTGCCTGACTGCTACCCAAGGACCAAAACTCAAGTGTGGTGATTTCCTTTGAGTTCACCAAACAGGTTTTGCAGCTGAACTATACTCACAAATGGCTTCCTTCATTTCCCAGGATACTCTTTTAGCTAGAATACTTTAAAGTTATTATAGTCAATCCATATATCTTGAATCCTAATAAGTTAAAGACAAACTAAGTTTATCAGATTAAGTCAACATATATGTAGGTATGATAATAAAAAGAGTAATACATTGACAATAGACCTCTTAGCTATTTTCCATTTTTGTGATTTCTCGGTGGGCTTGGGGGTACCTGATATTCACTAATATTTGGTACTTAACAAACTGCTGTCAGGTTTCTGAAGAGAAACTGGTAGAAGTGGTTGGACTGTGAGCTGGTTGGTTTGTCTCTTTCAGATTAAGAAATATCCTTTGCTTAGAGCTGTATTGATAATGTTTTACTGTTCGAGGGTGCAAGTTTTGTACAGCCTGGCTCAGTCTCTGAACCGCTCCTGGTGCAGCCTCACCGAACGCACTGGGAACTTCCCTGGTGTCAGAACTGCTCAGTGTGAAGGCCAGGGGAGACTTCAGGCAAAATTTAGAAAAGCATTGTCTAGATTCCAGGTTACTTTAAGGAAAACAAAACAAAACAAAGCAAAGGCAAAACAAAAACAGCAGAACTTGTAATTGCCTTCTTTCTAAGTAGGTCTGTGGAATTTTACTAAAGCAGCAAGCCCTGAAACATTGTATTTGTGCAATCCCTCTGCTTTGGCAAATTTACCCACGGCAGGAGAAGCAGTTCAGGGTGTGCTTTGTCCCTGTGTGAGGATACCAAAACCCAGGATGTGATATGGAAGGTGAAACCTTCATAAAATCAGAGAATCACAGAATATGCTCAGTTGTAAGAGATCCACAAGGAAGATTTGAGTCCAAATCCTGGCCCTGCACAGAAAGCCCATCATTAAGTCCATGGGATGTTCTTAAAATATGTTTTTGTGTTTGGAGTAATTTAGAATCATTAATGCTGGAGACGACATGGAGCCCATCCATAAACCCATAGCAAAGTCACCACTAAACCACAACCCCAAGCACCACATTTCCATGTATATTAAACTCCTCCAGTGATGGTGACTCCACCACTTTTATGGGCAGCCTGTTCCAACGCTTGACAGCCCTTTCTAAGAGGAACTTTTTTCCCCCCTAATATCCAATCTAAACCTCCTCTGGTGCAACCTGAGGCCATTTCCTCTTGTCCTGTCTCTTGTCACTTGGGAGAAGAGACCGATCCCCGCCTGGCTACAGCCTCCTGTCAGGGAGCTGTAGAAAGCCATAAAGCTTACCCCCTGAGGCTCCTTTTCTCCAGGGTAAATAACCCCATAGCCCCATGTGTGGTTTTTTGTGATTTTTAAACACATTATGCAAGTCTTTTGCGTTTTTGCGGAGATGGAGGTGGAAAGCATTCCAGGATCAGCCTGAGTGCAATGGTACGGGGCTCTGGCAGTGCTCACTGAGGGATGAATCTTTCGACATTTAAAATCTTTATTTATTTATTTATGCTTTGATCCACCTGGGAAGACATTTCTGGACGGCTTCAAGCCAGCAGCCCCGCTTTTCCCAGATAAGGAGCACCCCATCTCCTTTCCCAACCCGGCTTCGCCAACTGCAGACACTTCAAACCCCCAAGCCAGGCCCTAAAAAAGCACCAGAACCCCACGACAGGCTCAAGGACGGATCATTAAGGTCGATTGAGTGACGTTAATGAGCCGCTCCTGGGGGCTGAGGGAAGGCCGCGGCCCCTTTAAGGGGTTGCCCCGCTCGCAGCCTCGCCCGCCCGCCNNNCCCCCCGCCCGTGCCCGAGACACTGGGAGTCGAAGCAGGTGCATGCGCAGTGCGCCGGCGGCCGGGCGCGCTTGCGCAGTCACCTGCTGCTGGCCGCCCCCCCCCGGTACATCCGGGTCAGCGCACGCCCGCCCGCACGG
>WBNO01001374.1:382571-398169 GCA_013400575.1 Peucedramus taeniatus
GGGCGCGGGGGAAGCGGCGGCCGCTGCTCCCTCGCCGGGGGAACCACGCGGGGCACCAGGGACCGGCCGCCCTGCCCCGGGCTTCCCCGGCGCTCCGGCGGCTCCTTCCCCCTGTCGCGGGCACAGGGTCTGGTTTGCGCCCGGTGCGAGTGCGGGCGGCTCCCCGGGATGCAGGTAGTGCCGCGGGATGCGGGATGGAGTGACAGTGTTAATGGATAACGGGAGGGGGAGAGCTCCTGAAGGGACATCTGCAGGCTTTGGAGTGTGGCTGAACATGCAGCGGGTTCAGCGGAATACAGGGATCCTTGCAAATTTGTCGTGGTTAGGGTGTATCCTGCAGGTTTCTGTGCAGCGCTGTGATGCTGGGGCTGTAATTCCAGGTGGGGTTAAGGTGAATTTGGAGTCTGTAATAAGAGAGTGTTGTTTCTAACCTGTTTGTTATATAGCCGATAAAATCAGATTTTAATTCCATTATAATTTTCTCCCATATAATTCAATGATAAGGATGCCTGCAACTTAATTTTTTGTTACTTTTTAATCTGGTGTCATATCTCACTTGGTAAAAAAATACAAGAAGTTTCTTCACAGAAACATTTGAGACCCCAAAGAAATCAAGAGACTGTGTGTTATGAAGGTTTTTGAAGTTTTTTTCTCTATCTGTTCCATAGCATCAGCATCCTGGATCCAAATGTCAGCAACAGTGTGACAGCTGTCATACTGCTGTGATAGTGGAGTCTTACTAACATTTAAAATCTGTCATTCTGGGTTTTTGGTAACATAATATGGAAATACAAGTGTACATTAGCATGTATGTTAATCTTCAAACCAGTAAAACATTTTCTAGGTTGATCTGATAATCTGGGTTCTTCCTTATTACTGTTTCTAGTGGTAAAAATTGCAAAGTCTCTTTTGCTCAAATTCTCTCCCCCCTCATTGACATAGAATTTTCTTTCTTTGTACTCTGCTTGGACTTTAAATACAGCTTTTAGTTAATCAGCATTTTCTGTTGTAAGTTGTGGCAGATTCGGGTGTTGGGCAGTAAACAGCCTGAGATTACTGTTGTCAAGGCTGGAACATGGATTCAAATTTAAAAGCTTCCCTCGGACAAATATCTTTGTTCAGCAAGGTGTGTTGTTTTGCAGAATGTATCTTTGGTTCTGTGTGGCAAGCTTTACAGCAAAATCCTAAACCACATGAATAAGATACTGCTGTTACATGAAGTTGGATTGTTTCTTGCCTGGCATACACAGAGTATTCTATTGTTGAAACAGAAGCTTTGAGTAGGAGAGAAGAGCTTTTTATCCCAGTCAGACTGTCAGATTTGTTATTGCATATATTAGCTGTCTGAGAGCAGGGGCTGTGGAAAGAAGTGATCCCAGGACTGTTTTGAAATATCCCTGTCAAGGAGTACCATGATTATATGAAAGTAAGGAATGAATTTGATCCCATCTGTTATACAACTTCCATTTGTCATCAGGTGCTCTAGATTTTCTTCCTTGTTTGCAGTTTAGCTGGGGCCACCTGAGGGGACAGATTATAGAAGAGTTTGTTTTCTGAAAGTCTCTGCCTCTTCCTGTGGAACCTTCCCTGCACTGGCTGTGGAAACCTGGTGTCAGCCAGTTCTCTTCTTGCACACAGAACTATCCTGTCCCTTTATCTGGGTTTTGTGTGAGTCTTAATCTCTTGATAAAGAGAAAAAAGGAATCGATTTTTTATTGTGTCTTTCAGTAGTTATATATATTTCCAAAGGAATTAATTGCTAAATTAATTGAATGCAATAGTGTAAAGACACTTATGGGGGCACCTTAAGGTGTCTGTCACCAGACCTTTAACAGTGCTCACTAAACACTTGGAATTAATACTGTAAAGAGACAGAAGGGTGGGGAATATTTGTATTGCAAACTACTAAATTATTGAGTAATACAGTAACAGAAATTGTCTCTGTCATTTGGAAAAACATATGTAGGGGCCACTTCGGATTTCGGCAGCTGCTTTGGCATGGTAAACATAAATGCAGATTTTTTTCCTCTTGCTGTGTATCTTGGAGAATACAGGCACACAAACAGCCTGCAGTCCCCTGTTTTTTGTTCCTTCCTGCCAGCTGGGGGCATAGATGGAACCAATGTGTATCTTGACCTAGTGGAGACAGGCAAAATTAAAGCTCCTTGTGTGCAAGGAGTTGGATTTGTTTTTTAAGCATGTTTGTGGGTGGCTGTTGTAGTTCATTTGGTTGGTGGTTTTTAGGAGATGATAGCACTAGTGTAAGTCAAGGTTGTCGCCTTTGCCTGTCCTACCTAAAGGCTTGTTCTCTTTAATGATACCAAGGGTTTCTGTCATTGATATTGATGGGCATAAGTTGAGAAGAGTGACTCCTGTTCATTAAGGTAATGTGGACTGCCCTGAGGAACATTACAAATCAAGTTTATGAGACACGTTCATCGTAAAAATGTTTGAAAATCTATCTTCAAAGCTGAAATATTTTGAGTGTTGTCAAATTGCATCTCATGGATTATCAGCTGTCAAGCAAATGTGCTACAGGCAAGGCATGCAGCTCATGTGAATATATGTGCTGAATCCACACAAGGCTTGAATGTCAGTGCCAACTCCTGTGCTTAGAACCAGGATGCAGAGAGTCATCCTGGTAGTCATTTTGGTCCGACTGAATCCCTCCAGTCTGTCAACATGGCTTCAGAGGTGATGAGAGTGTGGGGACTGGAGATGTGAAGGCAACTTTGCTTGGATCGGAAAGAGTTAAGCCCTGGGGACCCTGAAGCATTGACACTGCTTATTAGCTGTGGCACCTGAAATATATGCATCAGTTAGGCAGGGTAAGAATTACTTCAAATAATTTTCCAGCTGTTAATGTTGGCCACTTGTTTGTACCATTTGATGTCTTTTCTACTCCCATTTATTTGCATGTATCAGGAGCACTTTTAATTAAATGGATGGTCCTCTTGCACACCTCTTAAGTTTTCCTTTATTATTAATCTATGGCCATATAAACTTTACTGAGCAGTATCAGTACTTTCTTCCTTGTGATCATGAAAAATTTGATACCTCTACCCAATGTAGAGAAATCTGCATTTCACTTCATGTTTACAAAGACTGGGATTTACTTGATTGCCTTTAATTTCAGGATCTCTTATAAAATCACCTCAGTTTCCCCCCATCTGTGATTCAGGAATGTTCTCTCGAGTGCCACAAGTTGGCTGCTGCAGCTGGCAGAGTGTTTCCAACTGTCTAAAATTTGCTGAGAGTAAGGGGCTCTTACATAGGCACTATTTTACATTTGCAGTTCCAGTGCTTACTGGGGATACATGTATTGCAATCATATAAACAGCAGAGCTTAACAGAAACCAATGACAAACAATGAGCAGTTTTAGAATTGACTAGGTAAAGCTGAAAGTATTATTAGCTGCAGCACTTTCTCCTGTGTTCCCCATCCCCTGTGGTTTTAATTGCATTCTGCTTTTTAGAAATGGCATTTTGTCCTCTCTGTCACGTGAAAGCCTGATGTACAGAGAATACCTTCACTGTGGAAACAGTGAAACTAGTTACAGGCAAAGCATAATTGAAAGGTGTAGGGAAAATGATTCATTCTTTCACTCATGATCATTTGAATTTCAGGATAGCTGTAAGACAGTCATGGTTGTGAGGTAAGGGCTGACCCTCTCCTGCTCAGTATGTTTATGTGGCTTATGAACTCAGATGTGTTGTTACAGCCTTTGTTGTCTGGTTATGCTGTCCTCTTAATTTACTATTGCTATTGAATGTGGTGATATTGATGAAATGTTTAGTAATTTATTTCTGGTTAACTCTGGCAATGTTAATGCTGTCCATGTAATTGATTTGTAAAAGCATTTTTGGTTCTAGACTTATTATCTTTGAATGTTCTTTAGGATTGCTTTTTCAGCACCTAGAAAGAGAAATTTTATGATTCTAGTACCTAGACAAGTATTGACTAATTTGTGTGTCTTGAGAAATGCTGTTGTTTGCCTTCTTTGCACTAACCTAAAGTTCTGATGGTGAATTTGGGGAATGGTATCTGACTGACCAAACCTACCATTATTTTCTACTACATGAAATCATTGTGGGAGTGTAGGAAAAATGGGGGACTAAATATCTCTGAAATGAGGAGACTGTACTTATGTACAATCTTCAAATGTATAAAACTAGTTTTCTGTAATAATGTTTGTATGGGAGGATATATTTTTATTCTTTTACTCCAGTGAAAATGCTGTATGGTTTGTGGTCTTGATTACTAAGTGTTGGATAGATTCTCTGGCTTATATCTACAGCACTTGGGATTCCCAGGTGGTCCCTGTGCAAATAGTGTGACTGGGTCTGGGACAGCTTAGCTTGTGAGATTTGAGTGCGTTCAGTTTGGTGTGGCTGTAGCTACAAAAATAGCATGCCTTGCAAAACAGGCCTTCTGTCTGCCACCCACACCAAAACCTAAAGCTTGATCCTGTAGGCAGTTAATACGTTTATCTGGGAGGCTGATTCCATCAGCAAATGCTTTACCTGAAATTGGTGTCCACCAGGCAAAAAAAAAAAAATCTTATATTGGTAATCACTTTATATATAAGAAAGTGCAGCAGAACACTGTCCTAGATACATTTTTAAAAGCACTTTTTACTTCAGACTACAGGGCTTAAATGTTCCCTGGTAGCAGGAGGCAGTTCTGTGAGCAAATTCTGTTAAACTGGCGTAGTTCAAAAGACTCTTAAATTCAGCCATGAGGCAATTCTGGTTCTCCTTCAGTACTAGATGATTAAATTAAATGGAGTGTTAGCGTGAGCAACTTTTTCTGGTGTACTACACAAGGTAATAGATGAGTTCCTAGGAACCCTAGTTGTAAATTAGATGACTGGAAAGCCCCGTTTCTGTGTCTAGTGGCTGTAGCAGTTGAATAACTTCAAAAGTTAGATCTAATTGCGTATTCTCCTAGTCAGGTGTGGCACTGGATGATGGCTTGTACTCCTTTTTATTACAGCAGTTTTGAGGGTAACATCCTCAGGGAAATGGATTTCTTGCCTTTTTGTGGTGCGAAACAAAGGTGTTTGTTTCAGCCTCTGATGTACAAATCAGTTTGACCCTCTACTGAATAAAAAAAACAAAAACAAAAACCAGGCAGTTTTCTGAATTCTAGCACTGTTATTCTGGAAAAAAAAAGAAAAAAAAGAAAGCTGTAAGAATTAATAAGAAATACAATCATAGCAGAGTTTTTNTGTGCTTTTTGTGTTTTGGTGGGTTTGTTTTTTGTTGTTTGGGTGGGGGGGTGGGGGGAGGGGGGTTGTTGTTTAAACAGAACCTTCCTGTTTAGTGTCCTTGAAAGTGAAAATTCTTAGGCAAAGTGTATTCTGGGCATGAAAAGGCAGTTCATTTCTTGTTGTATTTGCACCTTTTATGTGCTGAGACATACGGTTACCTGAAACTGTTCCCTTCAAAGGTGGAAGTGAAATAAGTAACCACTAGACTTCATGAGGCTTCATTTCAAAGATAAAATTGCTGACCTTTTATATAAATGAAGATCATAGAGACAAGAGAGAGCATTGTGTAAGGATTGCTTATGGAAGCAGTTAATTGATTCGGAGTTTAGATTTCCTGCTTCTGTGTGGGGAGATGTGAATTTGTCAGCTGAACAGGCAATAGAATTGTAATGATGGTTTTGAAATTTTTTGCTATGGCTACTTTGCTTGTTCCCATGTATAACTGACTAAAGTCATGTTCTCCTAAGCACTAAAATAGTAAATGCTTTATATGTTCTTACATTTGCATCTCAGAGTTCAGAACTGAATTAATTTCTTAGCAGGAGTAACAGAATAGCTTAATCTAGTTGATACCTCCAACCTTGAAGTTTGGAGGGCAATCCTACAAGAACTTTCAGCTAGTATGGCAAAGCCCAAGTTTTTTTCTTATCTCTTCTGAAGTCTACGGTTTTAGCAGTGTTCAGAGTTTTTATGGGAAAACTCACCATTATTTTGTAACTCTGGCTTCTTAATAGACATGGGGTAGAATCATGTCCCAGTAGGAAACTCACTGTAGTTGTGACTGGCAGTAGAGTCTAGTAAATAGCAGTGTAAGAGACTATTGATTAAGACCTAATATTTTGAGTGTGACATAATATTGATGTTAATATTGTGTCAGGTTTTCAAAGGAGTTTCAGTCAAACGACTTCAGTAACTGCCAAAAGTGAAGCTTGGGAACAGATGTTGTAATGGGAGTCTTAAAATTTGACAGCTCTTCAAATAACTCCAGTGTGTCTCTGCTTTAGAGCAGAGTGTTTTTGCAGGGCTGATGCTTCTTGCTTTGCTCTTCTCCCTGTCCCTAGTCCAGAATGGGCCTCAGTGTGACCCCATTACAGTCCTATGAAAACTCATGCTCTAATAAACATGTATCCAGGCAGGCAGCATGGAAGAAGAAATGGGTTTGGATGGAGAGGACAGCTGAGGTGAGGAGAGATGGCAGTTAACTAGGAGGAGGAGCAACTTGCTTTGAGTTGAAAACAGGGAAGAATATTAATTAGAATCTGGGACTGAGTTAGGCCCAGATTTATGATAAACTAGGGGAGGGGTTGAGTTGTGAGCTCTTTGGCTGCATGGAAAGTATTGGTCAGTACTGAGGGTGTGTGTAGGAATGATGCTGCCTCTCACCCAGTATCTTGGGGACATCAAGGAAAATGAGGACTTGCTGGACAAAGAAAATACGTAAAAGAGAGCTGATGGGCAGGGAAAGGCAGACAGGAGTAGAAAGGGTAGAAGCTAGGATTTTGTAAAGAAGGCAGAGAGGTCTGTTGGAAAAGGAACTTGTGAAGGTAAAAGTAGATTTAGAAAATCTGTAAGGAAGGGGCTACAGTGAAATAAACAGAATTTTGTCCATTGCCATTAATAGCCAATGTCTCTTTAACACTTTAGCTTAATATGTATCTCCGAGTGGTAAAAATTGGTGTTGTGAGCAAATGGCTCTGATTCTGGTCATGAGCTATGTAACTACAAGGATGAATTGTTTGGGCTCATCTCCTGGTTAAGAATTTATAGTGTTTGGCTGTGAAACAATGCTCAAAAGTCCAGAAGCTGCAGAAAACAAGCAGCCATGAATGCACATTTGTAGGCCATTTCTTCCATTAGTACCTTGCTTCATCCCCCAGGTGTCTGGTGCTAGTTCTGTCAACAGTTTTCACCAGTATGTCTTCATTGCTTTAGACTGCACCATGCTCTTGCTAGATTGCTCCAGAGAAGCAGTTAATTTCCTCATGGACAGTGGTGCTGCTTTCTGTAAAGTTATTTATTATCAGAATGGTCTAGTGAGATGAGGAAGTAGTTTGCTTCCTATTCTACACGAGGAGCAAAGGCACAGAGAAGTTCAGTTCGTTTTGCATGGTTAGAAATGACTGTAACCTGACTCTTTTTTGACTGCTTTACATATTGCAGCCACATCCCCATAGAACTTGCTACTTTTCTCTTACTGTGATTCCCTTTTCATAACGAATTCTAAGGTCACGCTTATTTCTTGTGTTTGTAGTCTCTTTGGGCATGTAGCTGCCCTAATCGAATCCGAGAGCAAGGCAGTGCTCCAGGTCGTGCGGGTTATAGCAGCAGCAGGACATGGCCATTCAAAAAGGCAAAGTTGTTTCTAGTTTCTTCTTTTGTAACTATGTTGCTTGCTCAGAGAAATGAGGAAGTGTTAATTCCGGCACTGTGTGACTCTGGAGAACTTGTACTCGGGTGTTAGTAGCTTCTTGAAGCATTTGGTATTGATGCATTCCTTCTCTGTGCTGTATTCACACAGCTTTAGGGCCAAACTGGCACATGTTGTGAAAAGACACCTACTTGGTGTTTAAGTGTTATGGAGAAGTTGAAGTGCTGTTGCAGCCTTATTAACAGAATTGTGGGCAATGAATTCCTTTCTCTGCTTCATGGTGAGGGAAGGAGAGATGAGCTGTTTTTTCTTTTTCAGGTGGGAGTCTCTCAGTTGTCCACATTGCTCAGCTTTTCTGTTTAATTTGACAGTTCTGTCCTGCTGTCACCACTGCACCCCTAAGTTCTTTCTGTTTTGGAGACCCTTGTAGCGTCTTCAGTTTCTCTATAGAAATGAAACTGTGTCAACCAAGGTAAGAAGTATAAAGTTGCTGTTTCTTTTGTCAGTAGAAGGAGTGGTAAAAAAAGCTTTTGCTACCCTCTTGCGGTTTTTGATGGTTTGTTTGGGTGGGTTTTTAATTTTTTTAATTTTTTTTTTTCGGAATTGGGGTCATCACTCAGTTTTTCTTGGAAGCTTCTTTTTTAAAAGAGAAATACTATGAATTAAGTTCATTCTGGTTAAAAAACTATATAGCTTAAAAAAAAAAAAAGGAAAAAGTGTTTATTCCTGGATAAAGAAAAGACCAGTAGCCTCTGCTGGTAGAGCTGTGGTGTTTTGCCTTTTCTTATGTTGGCTAATGTTAATATTTGGCTGACCAGCTTTTCAGCTTGGAGGACTAGAAATACTCCTGCTATAGAATAATTTTGGTGGAACATTCTTCTCTGTTGCATTCCTTGGTAGCAAAACTCTCTTCGGTCTTAGGTTAGAGAAGGGAATGATCATGGGAGTGCTTTTGATCTCAAGAGTCAGTCTGGGTTTCTTAGAAGCACAGCTAGCTTCTGATGTGATATAGGGAATGTGACAAACATTGGTCTTCAAACCTGAGGTACTTTCATGTGGAAAAGGACACATAAACAAAGATTTTAAACAATTAGAACCTCAGGTGCTGTTTCTGGCCTTATGTAGGTTTTTTGTATGTTTAGTTATGTGATCTGTCAGCTCTGCCCACCTTTACCTCTGTGGGTGGATTTATTCAATTTAAGTCTCTTCAGTTCAGGCAAGAATTGTAGTGACACTTTATAAAAGAACACGAACTGCAACATGCTGAAGCACAGCTACGTGTGGGTGAGTCAGGAGAGAGCTGGAGTAGCAGCACTAAAAAGAGAAGGAAGTACAGTCATGATAAAACTTCATTTAAAAAGGGGGAAAAAGCAACCAACCTAATGAAAAAAAGCAAGTCAAAAGCCAGCTGTCTCCAGAGGATGGAATGCAATAAAGTGATATAGTTTGTGTCTTGGTTACTCCCCGTGTGTATAGATTTTTGTGTGTGTATAAATCTGTAGCACCCATGTGCTTGGTGTGTCTGCTGGATTGTGTCTCAAGACACTACTCAAGCAGGGCAGTTTATATCCAAAGCAAATTTGAGCTGATGTACAACCCACATGTACTTTTAGGAAACTAATATTTTAATTGCTGGTCAAAATGCTTCAGTGATTTTTAAGCCCCTATTTTGGTGTACTTTGCTTATGCTCATGTTCTGTCTGTTCAGGGCAGGTCCTCCCTGCCAGGGGACAGGCATGCACACACTCCTCCATCAGGGCACTTTGTGTTGCTGACAGTTGTCAGAAAATAAAGAATGCTGCAATAAAGTTCAATCTCTCCCAATGTGTTGGATTTACAACACTGCCAGAATGGTTCAGTGCTGCATAATTTTGTGGTTTTGATGTATATGCCATAGCTTCAGTGAAGGAACTAAAAATCACTCACTAAGTTCCAGTAATTTGTGTTTGGCTTCCACAGTTACATGGCTTTTACTTTCTCAGAGAACATGTCATCTTTGGTCTTAATATATTAGCATGTTAAAAAAAGAAGTTGAAAGTCAAATGCTTTCCTTAAAATGAAAAGCACAATTGTTGTGCTTAGAAATGGTCTATTTCCTGGTTCTGAATCAGTGTTTGAAAAAAAAAGCCCAACCAAAAAAAAATAAAAAAAGCCCAACAAAAAAACAAACCAACAAAAAAAAACCCAAACAACAATAAAACCCAACCAAATGGATTTACTTGGTAAAATGTTGTTCTCTGCAAAAGGATTGGTGTTTTGTTTTTGTCGTGTTGTAAATAAGCACAAATTTCATTTCACAGTTCAAGATACTTCTTCATAACTTAATGATGAGAAAGATAAGCTATTTTATGTCGGTACTTCAGTGTATCTCTTTTCAAGGACAGTGCTCTATCTTATGCTACAACTTTTTGAAAGTCCAGAGACAGAAGAAAATTGAAGACAGTGAGTGAAAGCCTTGTTAGATATGTCTGAGCAGCCATCATAGGGCTTTATAAATACCCTAATTCTTTGAAGTGCTTGTGCTTCTGTGTAGTTTCTTGCTTGATTTAAAACTGGTTTATTTAAGGTATTTTTTTTCCCCTAGCCTTAGGCAGTCCCAGAGTATGAATTTCTACACTTCATCTGCTGCCCTTCACTGAAGGAGGGCACCTCATAAAAGTATTTTCTGTCTTATCAGGCAGTTACTGTGTGTAACATCATCTCTGCCTCTCTGCTGTCAGCTGTGCTGTGCTTCAGAAATTGCTGAGGCTGCTGTTACAGGGCTGGCTCCTAGCGGAAATGTGGAGGCTGTGTCCTGCCTGCAGTGCTGTAATAGAAGTAACTGGAAGGTGGGGTTCATGCTCTTGTTTTACATCTGCTCAGATAGTTTCACTCTCACTGCTCTGTCCTTCCTTATCATCTTTTATTTAGCACTTACGTAAAAGGCTCTTCTTGCTTGTACTTCAGGAAATATCTGACATAAATAGCATTCTTTGTGTTTTCTTTTGCTCTTACCAGCCATACTTTTCTCTGCTTTTTTGCTTCCCCTGAATGCTCCTATATCAGAAAGTTTAGAGTAACTAAAAAGAGCTACTAGTAGAGTCTAATTGAGTGATACAATAGGTCTGGTTGTTATCCTACTGCTTCTTTCATTTAGCTTCATTAATATTTGCAATCATCTCTGCAAAACAGGCTTGAGCTTCCTAAAAAGGATGTTGTTTGAATTTTTCATAGAGTCATAGAATGGTTTGGGTTGGAAGGGACCTTGAAGATCACCTGGTGCCAAGCCCCCTGCTCCTGATGGAGAGGCTCTTTATCAGTTCTGAATGCAGGGCCAGTCAGGCCAGGAGTCCAGAGAGGTTTTCTTTGAACTGTGATTTGGAATTGGGGATGGATTGTTGAATTAGGACATGGCTTCCTTTCTTTCTTTTTTTTTTTTTTTTCCTTCCTTTATGCTGGTTCTCAGGGTTTCTCAATACTTGTAATTGGGGCAGACTGTAGTAGTCTGGTTTGTATTTCTGACAAATACTTCTTTTGGGTCAGGGTAAAGTTTATAGTGCAGAAGCAAACTTTTCCTCTTGGTCAGGAGCAATGAGACACTACCCTTTTCCAAAGCAGCACTTCTAGGAAAAAAAAATTACTTTTGCAGTGAAACTGATCTTCAAGGTCAATACTTCAAAATTTTTTCTAATATCATTTGAGAATAACTAAATTCAGCATCTACTGCCTGAGTTTTTACAATGGAATACATTTGTGCATTTCTTAGTTATATGGCAGTAATTCTGAAAATCTGTCTTGGCTTTTGTTGTTTTTCTTGAACAAGTTTGAAAAAGGTAGGGTTTTTTTTTTCTATTTTCTCCACTCAGGTGGAGTCAATATCCTTCCTCCTCCAGATGTTGTAGATTACTTATAAAAAAAATAATCCTGTAGGGGAAGTTTGTCTCTGACACAGGAGCCATGTCCTCAGCCTGGAAACTTAGTGATCAGTTCCTCCTTTGCCTATAGTACCTGTAACAAGTCGTTGACTCTGTACCTTATGAAGTGGGACTGATTTAATCTTTAAATAGAAATAGTATGGTCATGGCTTTTAAACATGATGCATTGTTGTTTTAATAGCTAGCTACACTTCAAAGAGATTATTTTGGAAAACCCTTGTGAAGGTTCAGCCCCAGAACTATCCCATCTTAATGAGTCTTGCACCTCTTACTATTGACTTACATGTATTTTATCTAACCTTTGTTTATAGAATACTGTGGTACTTATAAAGATTGAAACAGTCATATCAGTACCTTTGACTTACCCAGAACAGAAAGGATGGAAATGTGTTATCTAGTCTATTTGCCTGGTAATAGGGGATCTGTTCTATCTGCTTATCATATTTATAAGAAAATGATTATATTTGCATTTGTCTCATGGACCAGCTTTTGACTCACTGGAAGGCTTGGATAGAAATGCATATTCTATTGCATAATACTTGTAAACATACTATTTATAATACATCAATATAAAATATATATTCAAACACATGATACTAAATACTCTGGAATATGCAAATATTTTTTTTCAGAATTCAGTAGATGGAGTATGCAATAGAAACAGCTGTACCAGCTGATCTATTATTTTTTTTTTTTTTTTGTTGACTGAGATGTTCTAATCCCAGTTGCTTAATTGTTCTGGTCATACAGGTGTGCAGGGTAGGTGATTTGTAAAGGTCCATCTATTTCAGTGTGATGAAAAGAACCGTACTTGTCTATTGCATAAATAGAAGTAGTCATCTAAAGCCTGGACTTACTTAAGTTCACAGTTCTGCTTGCCCCAGCCTGTGTACTGGCTGGGCCACACAAAACAGGTTTGTGAAACTGGTCCAGACTTCAAACAAACAACTTGTGGGCTTGTAGTAGTTTTAGCCAGTGAACTTACCCATGTTAGCCCAGTGATGTTGCTGTTGGTAGAGTAGAGGAAATAAGGCAAGAACTGTTTCATCTCTGGCAGTCATGGCTTAAAATATTTTATTTAAAGTGCTAGAGAGACCAAAGGAAATAAATACAGATCTTAATTTTATACTTTTGAACTTGCTGTGTAAAAAGGCTTTGTCTTTATAGCTAGTTGAATTGTCTGCTTTCTCCCATGTGAGGGTGGTTGGGTTTTTTTTTTTTTTTTAATGCAGTAAAAGAGTAATTTGTATTCCAAATGAGGAATTTGTCTGCATTATTCACTCATAAATGTTAACGCCTTTCATTTATCTTGGAAATCCTTTGAGAAAGTTGTCTGGCTGTGAAGAGCATCAGGTTTTGCTTCTAACAGGAAAAAAGGTGTGCAGTTCTCTTGTCTGACACAGCAGAAGATGAGCCAAGGAAGTGAACTGTGGCCTTTGGCAGTTCTGTATCTTCCCCTGAATGCAAGGCTTTTCTGTTAAAGGGTTTTTAGGTTTTTTTTCCTTTTACCATGGTTTTTAGCTTTCTAAAAGGAGACCTAAGGATGTGACTCAACCTTGCAGAAGGAAGGAAACATGAAATGTAGGCTGCTCTCTTGTTCTGAACTTAGAGCAGACCTTTGCAGAGAGCTCTGTATTGTTGCTGAATAAGTGTAGAGCTGCTGTACTGTGCATGACAGACAGGGAGAGCATGGCAATGTGAGTCTTCTGGCTTTATGGAAAAGACACTGCATGTAATGACATCTTGTGTGTCACTACAGCAGAAGTAACCTACCCTCTCATTTAAATAATTTCAGTCCAAAGGAGCATCAAATCCCATTCTTCCTTCCCCGTGCGTTTTGGTTATAGGAACAAAATGCTCTGTATCCTTGCTGGTGTGAGAGGGGAGTTTGAGGTGGTGGGTCCAGATTTGCTGACACTGGTGTGCAAACAGGAGAAATGTGGATAGGAAGATGATAATACTACTGTTTCTCCATTTTTATAGATACTTTAATCATTTTGTCACTTAAGAGGTCTGAGTATGATTATCCCTGTCATCTGTTGTTCCAAAATAAATTTGTATTCAATACAAATTTAGAAACCAAAATGACTATCATAAATATTAAACTTCTTGGTTTATGGTAGTTTTCTTTGTCTAAAAATGGTATGCTAAGGAGCAGAAAATGTGTTTTTTTATTCCTCTTTTTCTAATACAGTCCATATTCCCAGGAAAGATACCTTCTTCATGGTGTTACTGTAACTTGTTTTTGTTTTCGCTGACTGGGGGATGGAAAATGTACTGAAGTAAAGTTTTATAGTAAGTAAAAAACCAAGAAACAAACCCAAAAAAAACCTCTAAAAAGTCAGCACAAGGTGGTACCTCTGAGCCAGGGGAGAACCTTGCACAATCATAAAAGCAGTTTCTCATGGCAGCTGAGGTGAGTGGCACTTCCCAGTACTTTGGTAGTAGGAACAAAAGTTTGGGAGGCAACTGAGACCTGATTGATGGCTGATCCAGGACTTCTGCACTACATATTTGCTCTTGATCTGTTGTGCCCCAGTTGGAGCTACAGGGTAGGTGAAAAAGATAAGACCTTCAGGGAAGTAGAGATGGAAGGAGAATGGGTGGCAGAAGAAGGACTTTGTTAAAGCTGCAACCTTGTGGACTCAGTGTTGGATTAATGATCTGTTCAGGTGCCATTTAAAAAAGTACAGTCATCCAGGGTTCTAGGAATAGATTAAAGGAATTCCTTGAAGCCTCTGTAGATCAGCCTTGTTCTAATAAAGGTTGAAGAGTCCAAAGGAACCAAACAAAACCTCACTATACCATCACTGCCTTTTTCTGCTTGTTTGCAGAGACTGAGTCTGCATGGATTTCAGTAAATGGTTGACCTAGTTTCTTGGCTAGCAAACTAACATATATGTCTGCTTTTTTTAAAAACTGGTTATAGACCAAGCTAATGTGTAAGGTGATTGGAAATCTTAGAATGTAAATGTAGTTTACTAAACTGAATACCTTAGGCATTGAATTTAAGGAAATTGAAAGGCAATGTGGTAAAGGTATATTAAATAAATTATATAGCACTGGCTGACAGAATCAGGAACTTTTCTTCACAACACTGGAAGTTGGCACCCAGTTATCAGGCAATATCTGTAAAATAAATCAAGCTCTTTTTTCCCCCTCCCCTCATACAATACCTAATTGGGCTGTGGCACTTGTCACTGTTGGTTGGAGAGACTGAAGATGTTCATATCAAATGTGCAGGGGTAACTTGTAGTTCAGGCAGTCTCTGTATTACCTCTGAAGTGGTCCCAAGGATATTTCCCTAAATACCTGCTGTAGGACTAGGTGAGCACTTTGTGTGGATCATTTTGACTGTTTATACATTGCAAAAAACACCAATTTGCATTTATTACATGTGAGTGTAATGAGTAATAGTCTGTGCTCAATGTCAAGGTCCTCTAACATTTAAAGAGAAAATTCAGGGCTTTTCTTTGTCTTAGGATTTTAGCAAGTATGGAGACTAAGAAAGGATATTCCATGAAAAAATCTTGTTACGATGAGGATATTCAGCTTTAAGTAATGCTTGAGTTTATAACTTTTGGAAAAATAGGAAGATGTCTGTACTTATTCTTGTATCAGTGCTGAAAAGCAGTGTATTTAAAGCTAGTGGTAGTGCTGTTGTGATACTGACTGTGAGATTTTGTTGACACCAAAGAATAGAGAGTGAGAGAAGCCAAATCACCTTTTGTTATTAAAGGCCACTAGATACAAAATCCTGTACCTTGAGACCTAAGTCAGGATCTCATATCATTGCTGTGGTAGTCTTCATTATAAAAGGTGCTGCATGATTATTCCTGTATCACTTTTCAGGGTGAAAAGGTGATTTTTTTAAAGCTGCTCATGTGGGGCTCTAATGAAACCCCTCATCACCTACATACTGTCAACTTGTTTGCATTTCTGCTCTGCAAATCCAAATTTTGCGCCTGGGTTAAGCTTCAATTGGAGGTGGTTTTTTTTTGTGTGGTTTTTTTTGTGGGTGGTTTTTTTTTTGGTTTTTTTTT